>WBNO01001765.1:80200-343377 GCA_013400575.1 Peucedramus taeniatus
GAGGGAGCGGGAGCTGCGCCCCGGGGCCGGCGGATCTGCGGGGTCGGGGTGCGGGGGTGCCCCGGGGAGAGCGGCCCGAGCGGCCCGGCACTAACCGGGGTGACCCTCCGGCCTGGGACACGCATGGAGCCGCGCTGCTCCCGGCAGAAAACGCGCTGCCGTCTGTTTTTGGGTCATGGATGGCTCCCGGGCTGCCCGGCGCTGCAAGGCTGAGCCCAGAGCTCTCCCGCAGCCGGGGCCACCCCTGCCGCCTGTCAGCCCCCTGCCTGCTGAGCCGGGAGCAGCGGGGACCTGCGGGGCGCCCCACGGGACTCATTCTCTCTGGGGAGCCCAAGCTGCAGAAGGACAGGCATAGAGGCAGCGTGGTCTTGGAGGGCGGCATGGCCAAGTGTGAGGAAAAAGCTGGCTCAAAAAGCAGGAGGAGCCTGACCCAAGGGTCGGCTTCTGGATGGATGGAGTGGGCTCCATCCCCATCCTGGAGCTTAGGGCTCCCCATTCTACTGCGGGTTCTCCAAAGAACTGGGCAGCTAGCCTGGTTACAGGGCAGGGATTTTTCTCTGCCCTTGGCCCTGGCCTGGCAACTCCATCTTAGAGAGGGATTAGGGTTTAGAAGCTTAGGTTTTGCTGGTGCTTAGGAAATGAAGGGAACCTTCCTCCCTGCCGATACGGATGCCGGATGTTTTAAAATTAACTCTCATGCCTCCAGACATGCGGCCAGCAGCTTGCTCAAGAACGTCGAGCTCCCACAGTAACTGGCAGCAAAATCTTTCCCAGAAATGTCATTTCTCATAAAGCACCAGAGGTATAAAATCCTGGGATGCTAAAAAGTCTCACTCTCCCCATTGCATAAGCAATGCTGAGTTCATGCCCTTCTCCTAAGCGCAGAAAATCAGCTCACCCAAAGCTGTCAGCAGGGAAACTTTTACAAAATGAGGGATGTTCCACCTAAACTCATGAGTTTCGGCCAGTTACCATAATCAGTGGCAAGATGCTGGGGTAGCACGGGCGCTCGCTTCTTTAGTGGCATGGGAACACTTGTTCCTGGTGGGAGCTGGAGCAGCAGCATGACCAGCATGGCTGGAACGAAGCCTTTCCTGCTGGCTTTTCTGCCCAGCTCCCTCCTTGTGGCCATGAAAAGCACCCAGATGGGGAAAACCTGGGGAAAACCTTCTCTTGCCTCACCTTCGGACTATTTTCTCCCCTACCCAACACCCCTTTTGTGGAGCAAAATAGGAAAAAAGAGGGGGAAAGGAATTCGTCTGAAAATCCCAAAGCTTCCTCATAAAAGCTGTTACCTAGGCAGAGAGCCATGAGCTCACAAAACCTGCTGAAGGAAGAGGATTTAAACAGTTTTTTTTTCCAAACTCCAGTTAAAATCAATGTTTCCAGTACTGGACCTGGCACATTGCAGATGAGTATCCCAGATGAGCTGTCGGGAAGATTGTTCCCTGTCTGACCAGTGGCATGGCACAAGGGAGGAGAGTGGGAAGCAGATGGGAGAAGTATGTCGAGTTTGCAGCAGGCAAGGGATGGGGAGGTTATGAGGATGAGGCAGAGGATGGAGTGTCCTGAGGGACACCCTTGAACTGTACATTCCAGCAAGGGACCAAGCTCCCTCTTGAGCCTTCATCCCTGGCAACCTCTCCTCAGCTAATCTATGGGTGGCCCTTCTGCATCCCTGGATGATGAGGACACAGGAGATTTGACCCACACAAAATCCCCACTGGCAGCGAGCAGGAGGAGCAGCTCCAGCGGGGCTGGGGACCAGTGGGACACGGGTTCTTACGGCCATGGGAGTGGCTCCAGCCCATGAGCCCTGCATCTCTCCCACGCCCACTGCTTCTGTGCCAGGCGCTGCAGCCAAGCGAGTGGTGGGGAGAAACCAAAACAAATGATTCACTGCTGCTAAACTGCTCCCAGGATCACGGGGGCCAGGAGCAGGCGTTAACTGAGGCTTGCAAAACCTCACCTGCCTCCCAAAGCTGGAACCTACCCCTATTTAGATCCCAATCCTGCTCAACCTGATATTCTGGCGTTCGGGTGCAAACCCACAGCTGCACCACGGCTACATGGGAGTGGGCAGCCAGCCTGAGGGAGGGCAGCGCTGCGAGCACACCTGGTCAGCTCTGGATGGCTCGGGTCATCCCTATTAGCCCTATTTTCCCCAGGGGAAATTAAGCTGGGAGAGCCAGGGCAATGCTGTGATGGTCAGGCAGGCAGAACAAAGCAGCCTCGTGTCTAAGCACCATCTACCAGATGTGAATCTATTGTCTCAGCCCCAGGGCCATCACATCCCCCTCTCTGTCACAGCCATCAAAAGCTGAGCAAAAATTACACAGCAAGTTGCTTATGGCTAAAGGAAAGCACTCTGTTTCAGGTAAAGCAGTTAAAAAATAATTCACCCCACTCGGGTTTTTCCTCTCTCCCAGATTTCAGGCATATCCAAAGATGGATTGCATCCCAGCTATGTGTTTCAAATGCAAGTTATGCTTGTACATGTAATAGTTCTTGCTAAAATGATTTCCAGGTCCCCTTATTGCCATGGCAGGCCAAGTGCAGAAGAGTGCAGCAGAGCCTTCTGCATGCATCCTGCAGGGATTAAAATTGGAACCCAATCATGAAGGAAACTAAAACTAGGAAAAAGGAATTGCTGCCAAACCAACTTTCTTATCCATCAAAAAGGAGAGACTTTTGTCAACTTGCAATTTCTTTAAATGGCCAAATAATATTTTTTTAACCTATCCTAGTTATTTAGATGCTGTTGCTTGCACCACTGGCTGAGCCAGCATCCCATCACCCTTGCTCAGCAGGGCTGGCTGTGGCACAAGACACTGTGTTCCCATTGCAAGGGGTATTAGCACCTCGAAACTGTGGTGCTGATAGCTGAGGCCAGACTCAACCCTGGGGCTGGCATGGCTCTGCTTCTTCCAGGCTTGCTTGGTTCCACCAGGTGTTTGCCTGTCACCCTTGCTGTGATGTCCTGGAGTGGGATACAGTGTGGTGCTGGAGGAAGGGGCTTGTCAGGCTTTGTATTGCCTTGTTCTGTTCTATAAAGAAATGTACTGACTGTGGTGAACTCCGCATCGACTTTAGGAAGGGCATCACTCCCTTCTTTGATACCTGCCCATGTTCTCCCCAGCTCTCCCACCTCATGGCTGGGATGGATGCACAGATCCCTGTGCACGCCACCTTCTTCCTGCAAAGCCCACAATGGTGTCAGTGAAGAGAGCTGACATGCGTAAGCAGGCAAAAGACACTCACAGCATCAGCAGGCAGGTTTGTTTCTCACACAGGGGCTGCCCTGGGTCTGTCTCCATTTTGCCAACAGGAGTATCTGCCTGTGTGCAGCGTGTTTCAGCCCTCGCAGCATGCAGGGCCGTGTGTGCAGGCGCAGGAGCGGCTCCTGTGCAATTAATCGCAGAAGGAGCAGGCTAGAGGCCTGCGTGCCGTGCCATTCAGCTCAGCACATGCTGTAGCTCTGACTGTGCTGCGAGGCACTCCTGCCAAAGGAGAAAAGGAAAAGTAAATCATCATACATTGAATAAAGTCCCTCTGATTCCCTCCAGCCGGGACATACTGGAGGAGAGCTGGGCAGGAGCATGGAGATGTACCAAACACGGGGCATGGCTGCTGCGTGCTGGCACGATGGGTCAAAGTCAGGGAATGGGAGGGGTGGAGGAGCAGGACCTTTGCACTGGCATGAGGCTATCCCAACAGAGGAGCTGAGGCTGGCAGCAGCAGCCAAGCTGCACAGAGGCTTTACAGTAACATCTCTCAGGAGCAGGAAGCGTTCCTGCTCCTTTCCTCCCAGTGCTGAAACGGAGGGCCATGTTGGCCCACATTAAGACTTGCCATGGGTAGTGAGGATAGGCGAGGTGCTTAGAAGCTGTCCGGGGTCATATTCACTTCTCTGAAGGCAGAGGGGAAAGGACAAGAGAGAGGATAGGGACAGTGGAATGGGAGAGAAATCAAATGGTTTCATTTTAATATATCCGAGTCTTAAAAAATAATCACTGCCCAGTGCTCTGGGACAAGGCATTGTCTTTGTGAGTTGGAGATGGGAAAAAATTACCCTGGGCCAGAAGGCAGCATGAAGCTAGGCTCCATGCAAGGGTCTGTCAGGTGCAGACCCTTTCTATGTACCCTTGTGCTGGTTTTTGTTAGGCTGCTCACCAGTTGCTAGGGTTTTGGTTTTGTTTTTTTTTTTTTCTTCAATCATTTTCACTGATGAGAGCATCTGCTGCCATCTGTGCCTCCCCCTCCTCCCCCCAGCAGGGCTGTGCACTGCCGTGGTCTGCCTGCAGAGCCAGGCACTCTTCAGTGTCCAACCTGCACACGGATGAGGGGATGGAGAGGAGGGAAGAGGCAGCTCCATCAGTGTCCAGCTCTCCCCCTGTGTTTGCCAACTGTAGCTGGGCACTGCTGCAATTGTACCCATCACAGGACACCCAAAGTGCCAAGGTCCCAGAACTTGGTGGCTCAAAGCAAGGCTGCAGTTCTGCCTCTGAGAAGCCATCAACGTATGAGACAGTGTTGGAGGGGAAAACAGGGGTGAAAGGGCTTTGGGGAGGTCACCCAGGATATCAGCACGTGGCTGGGAAGGGAGGTGAGAGTTGCTGCTTGCTTGCAGCGTGACTGCCTCCTGGGCCATGGAGTGCCTGGGAAGCAGGGCTGTGATGCTACAGTGTAGTTAGCTTTTGCTGGAGGATTACACACCCCTTAGCCGAATAGAGGTTGCCATTTGCATCTCTCTCTGACTGTTAATTTGGGTATCCAGGCTGATGGCTGCTCCAGGCCTGACTCATCATGCTCTGCCTGCACGCCTGGCAGCTCATCCCAGGCAGAGGAGCTGGCAGATGTCGACACTGGGCCGGGAGGTCCTTACCTGAATGAGCTCCATCTCATGTTTATTACTGTCAGCCCATAGATAAAGGAGAATTGTGGAGTCGTGTTTAGCAGCCAAACCCAAAGCAGTTCACCGCAGCTAGGACTCGATGCGCTGCTGTCCGCAAACCGGCTCGGTGGCACTTGTGCAAGGGAGGCATCCCCGAGCCCTGCGCGGCAGCGGGGCTGACGCTCGGCTCAGCTCTGAGGCTTGGGTAAGCACGGCAAGCTTTGCTCACGCACTGCCTGGCTCCCAGCCATCTGTCCCTGCCAGCGTGGAGGGTAAATGTGCACCGGTGCCCGGGTCCTCGCCTGACACACATCCCCGCTGGCACGGAGGGGGCACATCCATCCCTGCGGAGGGATGGGGACCCGGTCCTGGCTGGCTTTAGGAGCCACCCCCACTTCACAGCTGCTTCCTGCACAAGCCGGCGCTTGCCCGGTGCCGGGGCTTGTGTCGGGGGTCCCGGAGAAGCGCGGATGGAGCTGTGCTCCGAGCTGGGGCGGAGCGCCCGCCGCTCCCGGCTCAGAGCTCGGAGGCCGCGGCGCTGGGCGGTGCGCTGCCGGCTGCGTGCAGCGGGGAGAGAGGGCCCTCTGCCTGCCTCCCGCAGCCCCGCAGCTCCAGCTCGGCTCGGACACCCCGATCCCTGCCTCCGAGACCTCCTCCTGGGCGCCGGCGTTGCCCTCAGGGTGCCCTCGCAGCCATTTCATAGCGAGCCCCGTCCCGAAGCATCTCCTCTCCGGACGAGGGTGACCCTCACAAGCCTCGGCGGCCTTTCCCCAGGCTCACCCCGAGCGCCTTTCATCTACCAGGGACACAAAATCAGCACAGGTGTTTTAGGCACAATTGCACGATGTCGCCTAACAGGGAACAATCGCTCCCCCTGAGCTAAACAAAACCCCAAAAGCAATCAAGCTGTCAGGCTCAGTTTCCCGAAGGAATACAATTAAATCTTTAAATGACAACGTGACCGTCAGTTCTTCTCCATCTCAAAAGATGCTTCTCAAGCTGCGTTCGGCTGTTCTGGTAATCAACCCCCTCCTCACAGTTTTCCTTCCCGCCGCGGAGTGCAACAGAGGCTGCGGCTTCGCAGCCAAAAAAAAAGTGCGATTTGGAGAGCGCGGCGCGACGTTGTGAGTGGCAGAAGTGAAAAGGCAGAGAAGCAACTCTTGAAAGCCTGCCTTCTGCCGCGGCGGGTGACAGCCTTGGCAGAACCTGGACTTCCAGAATTTTCTTGCAAAATAAAAAAAAAAAAAAAAAAAAAAAAAAAAAAAAAGCAATTAGAGGACCTGTCGGATTTGGCTGCTGCTTTTCTTTCCCTTGTTCCCTCAAAATGAAAAAAGTTCTTTCTTTTGCTTAACAGCACAGTTGGTGAAATCTGGGATGCACTTGCCTGACAGTATATGGGGATGTAGTTTTGCTGTCTCAATTTGGGGTTCCCTGACACCAACAAGATGAGAAATGAATGCTGAATACCTTGATGTTGCTTCACTTGGAAGACTCATGCATGAATAAATTTTTTTTTCTCCCCAAAAAGGTTGGAAATCTACAGGTGCCCCTTATTCCCCCCATTTTGGAGGTGCTTTCCTTCTGCTGTGGGTTTGGAGGGACTCCATTAAAAGGGAGACACTAAGAGAGAGGAAGGGAGAACACAGGAGTTCTGCTGCCCCACAGTCCAGAGATGGAGGTGGAGCCGAGGCGAGGGCTGTGGTGGAGCTGAGCATGATGCTGAGCATCCTTCTTGCTACCCTGTTCTTGTCCATAGCAGGTCTGGGTGGATCTCCAACATGCTGCAGCAATTTCACCCCCTACAACAAGGGTGACAAGCAATAAATATGATGGCTACTAATAATAACCCTCTTTCTCCACCCTCGATGGGTTATACATGCAAAAAATGCTGCTGAGTCATTCCCCCTGGTTCATTAAACCAGCATCCATTTTCCTGCAGATAAGATGGTCCGTCAGGGGAAGGGATGATGATAACTCATTTGTCACACTTGTTAAATGTAGAAAAGGCTGGCTTTGGGTCACTTCCAGTTTTATGTCAGCTCTGCCTTTATCTGAACAGCCCCATGCCTGCATGCCAAGCAGGGTGGCTCTCTCCTGTGTAGCACAGGAGATGGGGATGCTGGCATTGTCCCTGCAAGATTTCCTAGAGTTGGGGTGGTCTCTGAGTGCAAAAGCACTTGCAATGTGGCTGACATGAGTCCCAGCTCATAGAAAGGAATGCACTTATTGCAAGAGATGCCGTTGGTCTCACAGGGATCTAAACCTGCAGCTTGGAACCCCTGGCCCTACACACAGGGTCACCCTGTCTGAGTTATCCCCCAGCCCATCCAGCTGCGCTTGTGTTTGAGCTGAAAAGCTTGAGAGGTGTGATGGGGAAGGATACCAAGCCAAGGCCTCAGACACAGCCAGCGTGAGCTTGGTGCAGGTACAGGGGGAGGGAAAAGGGGATACAACTTCATCTCTGTGCCTCTTCTAATCTCAGAGGATCCTGGGATGACTGGTTTGCATCTTGCCTAAAGTAGCACTGTCCCAGTGGATGTAATTTGCCAGTTCAGGGTGGCTGCAATGTGAGTAATTTTGGCTGTACCCTCTTTGGGGGCACTGCCATCATGACAGGCCACCTCCTTCCTCAACCTGGGACAAGGACTGGGTATAGCCCCTACATGGCCATGACCCCTCAGGTCTTGCTTCAGGGAAAGGAGCAAGAAGTAACCAAGAGAGGCTGGGAAGAGTATTGACCTCTGAATGAGTGATCATAGAGCTGTTCATGGCTGAGATACTTTCAGGGCATCACACACTGCACTGCCAACCAAAACTTCACTGCAAAACAGACCCCTGATCTGATCTGGTGTGGAAATGCTCTCCAGTGAGTGGGGGGCAGAGAGGACTGCGTGTCTTTCTGCCCATAACTCCCCTGATAAATGAAGCCCAGGACAGGATGAAGGTGTGGAGACCTGAGCAGGAAGGAGGTGACATCTCATGATGCTTTCAGGGAAGCATCTTCACGATCTGTCCCCACATCTCACTATGGCACATCCCTCACTAAGCACAGCCCAGAGACAGCCTGCTGATTAAACCATGCACTCAGCAGATGATGAAGTGTCCCATGACAGCCTGTCTGCATTCCCCATCTCTTGCTTCACCTCTGCTTTCAGGGTGGGTGCAAAGGTGGATCCTGATGCCTTCTCCCAGCTCCATGGCTGGTCTGCAGTGATTGGTGCCCCTTGGCATGAGGTCATCTTACAGCTGGAAAAAGATGAGGCAGCTGTGGCATATGAGATGAGATGAAGGGTCAGAGGGGCTGGTAGGCTGTATTTTAGTCCTGGTCTTGTCATTCCTTTATGGATGTTTTCAAGTCAGGGTGTGTTGATTTGCAGCATGACAGGCAGCCGCAGGCAGCTATTGGGCAGGGCCCTGAGCTCCTGCCTGTTTCAGTAGCAAACGCTTGTCGTCTCCAAAATCTGGCTCTTCATAATGACCCTGGAAAGTGCTGCAGTAGCAGCAGGTTCAGACTGCAGCGATTTATTTCTCTCTTCAACGTTGGCCCTAGCAGGGGAGGGGGACCCTGCCCGCTTGGCTGCCTTTGCCTGCTTGCCATAGATCTTCCATCAAGGAGTCACCGAGGTCTCTGCTCTTAAATCTGGGTCTTGCTCTCCTTCACGGCTGCGTGCGGCCCTGACCTGCAGTAGCATTCCTCACTCCTGCTTTAAATCTCTCCCGAGCAGCTGCTGGTGACATTAGCATTTCCTCTTGCCAGCCCATAGAGACCAGGAGACCAGCCCTGCTAAGGAAGGAATTAACCCAGCAGCATCACATATCAGAGGTATCTTTTTATTGACTGTTTACAGAAATACAGTAGCACTCCACTTAGGTGGCTTAGGCGAGTTCTCCAGAAGGTGCTTTCCTTCTCAGCACTGCTGGGAGATCCCAAGGAGAAATTGCCCTTTAATACTTTGGGGTTTCTCTGGAGGCTTTGGGGCTCCCCAGCACAAACTTCCTAACACCTTCAGTTCTCCAAGAGTTGGGAGTTGTTTGAACTGGTGGATGAAATTCAAAAGAAAAAAAGGAAAAGAAACCCCCACCAGCTGGGCGTGGTGGGGCGGTCTGAACACACTTGATATGTTGTGAGCCAGCCCTGCCATGATCCCCATCCATCATTTTATGTGTCTCCAGCTCCACAGGACCCCACCGCTTCCTAGAGCTCAGCTGTCTGACACTAAGTGTGTGTAGCCCTGGGCTTTGCACGCTCTTTTCACACAACTTGTTGGCCATAAAACAAATATTTCTTGATCTATTTTTCTTCCTGTACATGTGTAAGAGTGAGACTCTTTTCTTCAGCTGTTTACATACCATTTCAGGGCAAGAAAGGTATGCTCAGCTGGGTTGATAAACTAATTTAACATTTATTTATGTATTTAATTGACTTTTTTTTTTTTGGTAATCAAGGTGTAGTGGTTGGCTTGTTTTGTGTGTCCTTGCTACAAGAAACTGCAGACACTTCTGGCGTAGAGGCATTTTGGCAGCAGCAGCTGCTGTTGGCCTCACTCAGTAGTCAGTGAGAGGGTATCGCAGGAAGATGAAGATAAGGATGATACAGAAGGTGGCGAGGGCTGAGCTGGTGATGTTAAAAAGCCGGGCTGTCTTGGCATCTTCAACTGCTCCATTTAAGTCATTGAGGAGTTTCTTATCCCGGACCTGGGACAAAAAGATAATTAAATAAAGTAATTGCAATATGTATGAAAGACATAACTTGTTTCAAGCAACAGCCACAAAACCCAGTGCACCTGTACATGGCTACCTGTACAGGTGCACTGTGAGGGCTGGGCTGGGCCTCTTTGTATTTGAGCACTTGGGGTGTCCTAAAACACTATGAGGTGAGGTTTGCACCCCATCTCTGCTATGGGTTGAGCTTGTGAAGCCAAGCACTGTAATGCCTGTGGGCTGGAAATTCTTGGAAGCAGAGAAGAGTGACCCATTGCTGTTACCAACCAAGCAAACCAGAGCCCCGTGGTCCCCGGAGTGGGGCAGTGTCATTTGGAATCTGAAGGTGCACAAAGGAGCTGAGATGTCATTGTACACCCCAGGCACACAGACACTAAAGCACACTTCCCCCCATGTCACAGCGCTCTGGCCCTGCAGCACCAGGCTGGGCTCACCCAGCCCACAAGGGAGAAGGCTGGCTGCAGTTCTGGTGTGCATCCCTGTGCCTCCGCTGCGCTGAGGGGCCAAGCGGGTGGAACCTGGCACAGCCTCCTACTGCAGCTCCAGGGCTGTGCATGAGCCTCCAGCATATTAAGTAGTCCTGGGTTAATGAGTTCCCTTCCTTTTGCAGGTCTTATGCGGATTGTGTAGCATCTCTGCCACATAGTTAGTTCTCTATTCTGACAGCACAGTCTGCTCCCTTCTTTATGGGCTTTCCTTGAGACAGCTCTGCAGTGGGCAGTGATTGTGCATGTCCATGTCATGGCATTACCAGGCAGCATGTGGCATTACCAGGCAGTGGATGGCACTGCCAGGCAGCAGAAGGCATAGCCAAGCAGCACATGGCACTGTAAGAAAACTATGGCATTGCACGGCAGCAGATGGCACAGCCAGGCAATGATGCTATGAGCAGGCAGAGATGGCACTACAAGGCAGTGGATGGCACAGCCAGGCAGTGACAGCACAGCCAGGCAGGCAGCGATGGCATGGCCAGGCAGCTGATGGCACTGTCCTCCAGCAGCAGCTCTGCAGTTGGATCTCAGCAGAGGAGGGGTCAGGCTCCAGTGCTTCCTAGAAGGAATATGTCCCTGTCCCCAGGCTGCCCTTTCAGCCAGCACTCAGCAGACTCAGGCAGCTGGAGCCACAAGGATGAAAAAAAGGACCTGGACAAAAGGACCAGGACACTTGACCCCTCATCCGTCTCCTGTATCAGAGCGAGGTGCCCAGGGTGTGGCAGGGCCTGCCCGACTGCCCGCTCTTGGCTGGGGGTTGTGGGGAGCACGGCTGTGAGCCCTTGGCCTGCCCTGCTGCCAGCAGTGAGAGCCCTGCCAAACACTGCTGGCTGGACACTGGATGGGGGTGGCAAGCTGCAAAAACCAGCACCAGAGTCAGACCGAGGAATATTAAAAGGCTTTTATCAATCAGGAGCTTTCCAAAAAGACACTGCAACAGATTCAGACCACATCTTACAGAATTTTCTCTCTTCCTCCTGCAGTGCTTACCCACAGGGCTGTCCTGAAAGCCTTCTGCTGGACATGGGGAAGGGTTGCTGCACCCCTTGTTCCCACTGAGTTGTGCTGGTTCAGGGGTCTTCCAAAACTGCATTTCAGACCCTCAAGCAACATTCCTTCTCTCCATCACACCACTGAGGACCTCTCTGCACAAGCAACCCCTGATCTTCTGAACTGTGGGTAGGGACATTGCTGTTGGCATGAGATCCACAGGATCTGGTGCTGGCAGGCCCATAGGCAAGAATGAGCCTATTTTTCATACTTGTATTAAATCAAACTGTGCCATGTCCTCAGTCTCTCATGCGCCCTGCTCGTTGGGGCCTGGAGTTGGAGCTGGTGCCATCTACTCATTGCCCTGCTGTGGAGTGGTCAGCTCAGCATCCTTCTGGGATCGGGAAGAGGGGACATTCACAAACTGTGCGTGTCTTTGGGGCACATTTGGCTGGAGCTCTCAGCAGAGGAGATGATCTCTGAGAAGGCATCAAGCTGGCAGCTTGGGAGCCCACATGCCTTTCTGTGTCAGCTGAATGTCTGGGACGACTCACATTTGAAATTATTCAGTAAGTTTAACATCCTCCCAAAAACCCCTGGGCTCAGCAGCACCAGACATTCAGCACCTCCTCACGCACTGGTGAGAAGCCCCAGAGGTGCTGGATTCAGGCCAGAAATCCCGCTTGCTGCTCCCAGCAGACTCTTTGAAGCTCTCACACACTTTCCTCTTCCCAGCAGTGGGGCTGCCTCAGGCAAAACCGACACAGAGCAAATGCCTTTTGCCCCTTCCTGCACTGTAACCCAGTGTTCTCTGCTGCAGGCAAGCTGGCGTTTGCTGTCAGTGTTTGCCAGGCAGACAGAGGTTTCTCCAGCAGACGGGTACGTCCGGCACACCGAGCTCTGCAAGCCTCCCACAGCCAAGCCGCTTTACCTTTGTGAGGCCAGTTCCTCTTGGCCCCAGGAGCTCTCTCCTACGCCTCACCTCCCGTTCCTCCTCTCCATGGGGCACCCTACAACCCTAATTTCCATGCTCAGGCTTCTCCAGTGCTCCCAGCAGCCTCTCCCAGCAGCATCTCCCACGTGGCATCGGCTCACACTCGTGACTGGTGCTTTAGCCCTTTCCCACACACTTCAGCAGCACCTCTCCTTGACTTTCCCATGGCTCTCCTTTCGGCCCTACTCCTGTCATGCTGCTGCTGCTGTGGCGAGGGGCACCTGGGGCTGCCCTCTCTGCAGTGACACCATTTCCCCACAGTTCTTTTTTTTTTTTATCCCTTCTATCTCTTCCCTTTCCTGTTGTTTGGGTCCAAACAATGGCCGCCTTTGACTCCTACCAAAGGGCACCCAGCTGCCTCCTCTCCCTGCAACTCCAGCTGGTCCCACCCACACACTCCTGCTAACCCCTGTGGATTCAGTGGTCACCCTCATGAAAATCATCCCTGATTGCCCATAATCATTTACACTGAAATGGAGCCTCTAAGTGCCAGACAAGTGCAAGGGCCCCCATGACATAAAAGTGCAATGAAAAGGAGTTTCTCCTTACACACCATTCACAGCTCCAGCCTCCCACATCTCTCCAGGGCAGCCTCGCCTCCTCCTGCATGGCCTTGCACCCCCAGATGCTTCCATATGTCTCCTTTAATGTCCTGCTGTGGCAACTGAGCCAGGCTCTGGAGGAGCTCTCCTGGAGAGAAGATAAGTGTTTCAGCTCCTTCCCTGCTTTGTCCTTAAGGATACGCTGGTGTCTTTCTTATAGCCCAGCTTCAGCTTTTCCTATTTTCATGCTCCTGTGGCCACCATCATCATAATGTGCTGGCAGCTGCTGCACAAGCTTCTGGGAGCCCTGGGAGCTGATTCTTTCCATAGCCAGAGAGATGAAGCATAGTGAGGGACAAGTCCTCAAGGTCACAAGGCTGAACCCCCACCCCAGACTCAGGTGTGGTGTTTTCTTAGCCACAGGTTCATCTCATCATTCCTTTGACCCTTCTCAGCTTGCCTAAGACTAGATGGGGATTTTTGGCCCTGCTTTGCACTGAGATGACTGGAGTGTGAGAATAATTACATCTGCTTACTGGGGTTTCCCTGGGCACCTCCAAGCACTATGTGGTGGCATCTTTGGAGATCCACCCCCCGGACAAGGCAGAGCTCACCTGCGATCCAGGCTGGCAACTAACACAATTTCCTTCTTCTTCCATGTCTATGAAACACAGACAGCTTTTGTGCCCTAACATGCAAACCTTTCTCCTCTCTTTTCCCACCAACAAAAGGCAGTGTGGCCTTTCCATCCATCCATCCATCCATCCATCCATCCATCCATCCATCCATCCATCCCTACTTTATCTCCATCTCACTGTGTCCTCCCACACCTCCAGCATGTCAGTGCCCAAGGGTTCTTTCTCTCCTCCCTCTCATCACCATCCTCTGCCCTTTGTTTCCTTGGGGTTTTACATTCTGCTTCCTCTCTGAGTGCTCCCCTTGGCTCCTACCACCCCAGTCCCTCCCCCAGCAGTCACCTCCCCTCTCTCTGCCCTGAGGCTCAGCCCCTCTCATTTTTGGGAGCAGCAAACTTGCTGCTCTAGTAAAAAGTGCTGCCTCAGCTTGCAGAAGGAGACAAATGGTTTGTTGATAACAAGTCTAATGATGCTGTTTTTAAGGCAGCCTGGAAGTCCACAGCTGGTTGTCAGTAAACCCATTTCTATGCAGAGCTCCGTGTCCCTGCACAGAAGGAGCTCTGGAGGCGATCCTTGGATTTATTTGCTCTGTGAATTGCTCAAGAGCTCTCCAGCCCACGTGCCTCCACCACACTGGCACTGGCATCACGGGACTGTCACCCCTGCATTTCACCCACGTCCATAAACCATTGCTCCTTCCGAAAAGGAGGATGAGAGCCTGCCTGAGAGGTTGGGTGCGACAGCTTCTCAGGGTTAATAAATAGCTGTGGATTTGTGCTGGTCTGCCTCCACTCAAAACAAGGAAAATCAACAAGTGGCAAAAGAGGAGGGCAAACAGTCGTGCCCACAGCTGTGTGCTAAGGGCTGGGCAGAGAGCGGGCAAGAGAGCTTGGCATATTTCCATGACCTCAAGGGGCAAGAAAACCCTGCAAGCAATGCTGTGGGCTGCTGGTGAGGCTTAAAAAGCCAGCAAGGCTCCTTGGCATCTTCATCTCTATAGAGCCACAGCGAGGCATTCACACTGCGGCTCATCTCAGATCCCAGCTCCTCTGATCTACTGCCTCATGGCACAATGGGTACAGAGGACTTGGCTCACCCCGACAGTCTCCAGAGACGAAGCTCTGAACAACTGAAGTGAGATCTCCTGCCACCAGGCACTGATGCATCATTCATTACCACTTGGAGCTGGGAGCAGGGAAGGGAGGAAGCTGCTGAATATCAGACCACAACATTTGCTGATCAAAACCAACTGAATCCAAAGTGTTACTGTTGGAGTGATACTTTATCTGTGCTGGGCTGGAGTTAGGGTTACTTTAGGGTTTCTAACTTCCCTGGTGCTGCTGTTGATCTCTTCTCTCCCAGCATCCAGCACACATGATTAGATGTGAGTGCCTTCCCTGCACTCCGGGAGGCTGACCTTGAGAAGCCTGACATACTAGAAATGACCCCTGGAGGGATCCATGAATTGTGTGACCCTGTTGTAGCCCAACAAGCTGTGTTTGCTGAGGATCTGGCCGGCTATGGGGGTAAATAAAGATGAGGTGTGCTGCCACACTCCTGTTCAGAGTGCTTGGCTGTGACGCCTGTCACACACAGAACCTGCTTTGTATGTCACAGTTTCTGCCCTTACCAGACTTCATGTGTTTCTTTCTTCACAAATTCTTTGGTGTTGGGGTGGGCTTTTTTGACATTTTTTAGTAAAAGGTTATTACCACAAAATAGCATTTCCCTGCAGAAAGAAATCTAGAAGGCTGTAGCTTGCATGCAAAAGGCCAGGCAGAGATGCCCGTTTTTCCAGATGTGGCTGAAACCAATAAAATAGGGCATGAGGAAGGAGACGGCTTCACAGTAATATTCAAGTGTACCAAGGATATATCTGTCTTCTAGTGTGGGCATTATGCTGCTGAAACCAGAGGAAATGCTAGGGTGTGCTAAGATATATAGTGAAACATCTCACGGACTTGGGCCATGAAGGAGATACTGCTTTATTAACAGTATGAATCTGTCAGAAGCAGGTGACCTTTATGACAGGGAATTGAAAATGCTATTTCTGATAATGAAAACGATAATTCCTGAAGTTTCAGTTATTTAAAGGAAGTGTAAAAGCTGTAACCCAGGAACCACTCAATGGCATCAGTGCACTGATGGCCCTTGAGAAAACCTGTGTTCCACTGGCTGAGGGCTCTGCAGTCAGGGGTCCCAAAAGAGGCTCAGGTAGAGGAAGGTGCAGCTTCACTCTTCCCCTTCCTACAGCACCTTGGTCAGTCCCTCCAGAGCACAGACTAGAAAAGCCAGACTTAAGTTCCTACAGCTCAAATGTCCTTACATTTAATTGCAGAGGAACAGGAGAAGTCCGTTTAAATGGATATTTGTCCCCAGGGCATTTCTTGCTCCTGTTTTCTCTGAACTTCTGGGAAAAACACTATTGATGGTAAAAGAGAAGAAAACATGTTTCTGGAGAAATAACCGTAACACCCAGCCTGGCTAGGTCGTTGTGAAGATCCCTGCAGCAGCTGTGGGTAAGGAACCTAACTGCCTTTCTGAACATCCTGGTCTTCCCCAGGACAGACCTGCTACTGCCCCAGCATCTGCATTGCCTCTCACCACCCACCCCAACAGCAGCTCATGAGAGCACTCGGCATCCCTTCAGCCACTTGCTAGCTCTGTCCTCTGCCTCTGAGGGACATTTTGTTTCTATTTTCCCCCTGCCACAGAGTCACAGCCACTGGGGAGCTCCAAAACCAGAGCAGAGTTATTTCTACCCGTTCAGCGTTACCTCTGTTTGGGTACCGCGGTTACATCCCATCAGCTACCGCCTTCTCAGCCTGAAAGCCAATGCTGGTTTTTGACAGCCATCTTCTATTCTCCTTTCTCTGATTTGAAACAAATTTGCCCATTTGCCTTCCCTCACCACTGCCTTTTTTTCAGGCTTGAGTTTGTGTCCTTTAGGTCTTTGCAGACAGATGCCGAGCCCATGCCTCTGTCCCGGTGCAAGGCCCTGGGTTACTTCTGGGCTTTGCCCTTCCTTCCATCTCATGTCAAGGATAGTGAAGGGTCCAGCCTCTAAAAACTCTGAGGGTGGCAGACACTTCTTTATCTTGTCACCAGGGGATGGGTCAGCCCTGTACTCAGGCTGTCCTGCCCTCACTGCTGCAGCAGCAAGGAACCACATGTACCCAGATACCCATGGTAGCCTCTTCCACGGGAAAGATGTCAATTGTGAAAGGCAAATACAGACAAGGAAAGGCTTAAAAAACCAAGGAGGAAGCCAGTTTTTTCTTCCCTTGCTGGATCAAGGTGTGGGAGGTGTGGGAGGTGTTAAGGGACTTGATCCCCCCACTCATATTAACCTGCTGCTGACTGGATTTGCCCTTTGCTTGTGGTGATGCTTCGCCCAGGATGATTTAAGTTATTAAGTGCCTCACCCAGGCAGCAGCAGAGCCCCCTGCACAGACAATGGATGAGAGCTCACCTCCCATCTTAGGGAATGAGAAACTGAGGCAGGCACCACCAGGCCAGTGCTTGGTGAGCCCAAGACATGGGGCCACAGACTTGTCCCCGAGCCTTTCTGGTGGAGACCCTGACAGTGTTGGGAGCAGCCTCCTTGCAGTGCTGAGTGCTCACAGTCCAGCTCACAGGAGCTGTATGGGGTTAATTGATCTGCTTCTGTGACGAAGCCCGTCTGCACCCTGGCCTTCCTCTAAATGCTGCCTGCCAAAACAAATCAGCCAGCTCCTCTCCGGGCCACCCAGCCGCCCCGGGCTCTCTGCACATCCATTCAGTTAGTTTTGCATCTGGCAGGCAGGGAAGGGGAGGGCAGCCCCGGCCCCTCTCTCCTGGCAGCTGCCAAGGGGCTGCCTGTTTGCCAGGCACCATCCCTGCCGGGCTGCTCTCCTCTGCAGCTATCAGGAATAATAACCTGGTCCCATTCCCATCATGGGCTGTGGGCTGTGCTCCACGCCATCACCCTCTCCAACAACACAGCTCTGTATTCCCCCAGCCCAACACTGTGGGAAGCCCCCTGCACTCTCTTCCACCTTCTCACCATTCCCATAATGCTGGCAGGTCTCCAGGCCTTGTTTTGGGATTTATAGGGCTGGGGGTGGGGAAAGCTGACCACTAGCTCCGGTGTTTTAATTACAGAGAGGGCAAGAAAGAAACAGGCAGAATTGCCCTGCACTTTGTAAGCTTCTTACCCCCTGCGACTTGCCAGCTGATGGCTGATCCTGGCTGGCTGCTTCTTACCGTTCCTGCCTGACCATCCAGTGCTGCTGGGTCCTATCCTGACGATCTCCAACAGCCAGGATCCCAAAAAAGGGACCTAGTGCTGGCATGCCTGCAGGTGCAGCATGAGCCAAAGCAGCCCTGTGCTGCCTGCCTGTCACCCTGCCACAGTGGTACAGAGGAGCCTCTGAGGGTACTTGGAGCAAGTGAAAGCACCTCTTCCCCACCCGACATAACATCCCAGGCTCCTCAGCTCTTCCCATTCCCATCCCCATTGTCTGCAGCCTCTCATTTGGGTAGCAAAGTGGGATTTCACATCAGGCACAGCCCGCAGACCTTTCCCCCCTGCCTGGTCACCCCGTACCCCGAGCCCCGTGCTCAGTACTCACTTTCAATGAATAGGCCAAGGCGATGAAGCCGAGGCAGCAGAAGTTGAGGTATACAAAGTTGAATATGGACCAGAGATAATAGTCGTTCACCTCGGTGGTGTCAGGGTAGATTTCGATGACAGTGGTGGGGTTGGTCATCGTCTTCTTCTCCACCGAGTGCTTGCACGGGACCGCTGGCCGCAGGCTGTCCCCTTTGCAGCTCTTGCTCTCCATGAGATAAACGGCAGAAGACGGAGACAGGACGGGCGAAGCTTGCCGGAGAGCTGGGGGCTTGGCGATGCAGGCGAAGCAGCCCTGCGGGGGGCCCTGCGGGGGTCTCGGGGTCCAGGCCACCCCCTCAAAGGGGCATGGCGGGCCCAAGGGGGGGTCCTGTGTCCTCTCCGTGGTGGCTGCCGCGGCGTCACCGCGCTCTGCCCTGGCGAAGCGAAAAGCCCCCCCGTCAAAAATGGAGGTGAGGGGATGGAAAGGCCGGGGGCAGGGGGAGAAGAGAAAGGGGGGAAGGAGCAGAGAAGGGGAGACGTGGGGGGAAGGCAGGAGAGACAGAGAGGGACCGGGAGACCGAGGAGAGAGCAGGGAGAGGAGTGAGGGAGTGGGCAGAGGAGAGAGGGAGGAGAGTAGGGCAGGCAGGAGAGGGAGGAGGGAGCACCGCTACACCCGGGGACCACGACGCCGCCGCCTCGGCGCGGAGCTGCCGCCGGCCCCGGCCCCGCGGCGGGGGCAGAGGNGAAACACTTGGGAGGCGCCGGGGGCTGCGAGGGAGTTGCCAGCCGGGCGCGCTGCAGCCCCCCGCAGCCCTCCCCGCCCGCCTGTCTGTCGGTCTGTCGGGGCCTTCTCCTTTCTGTCCCATGCCGGGATGGGAGCCGGTGGCTGGCTGCGGGCGGAGCAGGTCTCCCGGTGCGGCAGAGCAGCCCGCCCCTCCGCCCTGCCTCCCTCCCTCCCTGCTTCCTTAGAGGGGTGGGTATTTTGGGGGGGATTTTTTTTTCCTGAGTCGTAGTCTTTACGGTGATTCCATTTCCCGGTTCCTTCCACCTGCCAGCAGGTTTCCCATACCCCTCTCCCTCCACCTTTNTTTTTTTTTTTCAGGATATCGTGGCCGGGGAGGTGGAGGAAGAGGAGGAGGGGAAGAGGGGATGAAGACAGAGGATGGGGGAGAGGATATTAGAAGAAGTTCCCCTCCACCCTCGCTTTGCAAATAGGAGAAACTAGTCCACCTCTGGCTGCCCGTCCGTCCATCCATCGGTCTCCTCCGAAGGCATCAGGAGGAGCGAGGGATACTCACAAGGAGGGATGCGGGGAGTCGCTGCATATCCGGCTCAGCACTGCCTCCGGCTCGGCTTCCTCGGCGCTGAAGGAGGAGGGGAGGGCGGGGAGGGGGGCACCCATGGACTAGGGATGGGCAGGGAGGGAGTTAGGGGATGGGAAGGTCAACCTGCAGCCCCCTCTCTCCCCCCGAACATGCTTCTCGCAGGAGAGCTCCTCTGTGTCTCAGCCCTTCTCCTCGTGTCCCCCCCACTGGGACGTCACCTCCTGCTTGGAGCATCCTGGTAGCGCCCCGCTGGAGAAGGGCATCTCCTGGGCCCCGGCCGAGCGGCTTCCCCGAGCAGCAGGAGAGGATGCTCGGCCCTGTTCTCCCCAGTGTCACCCACAGAGACGTTTGCAGCGGGGATTCACTGCAGCCTTCTTTGCGGGTTCACCGCTATGGACCTGGGTGAAAAATTAAATAAGTGTGGCAGGAGTGCGTGGGGACAACCGGAATTAACAAGGGGAGGTGGTGGTGATGCAATGCTGTGGAGAAAAACTCGCTCTGGTCGTGAGGGGGTGAATGGAAAGGGGATAAATCCTGTGTGTGAGGTAATAGATCCTGCTGGCATGGAGCAAATCCCAGCGCAGGTAGGGGTGGGAGCACTCCGGCAGCAGGATGCACGGCATGTGGCTGCTCTAGGGGAGGGGGGTGGCGATGTCACGAAGACTGGTCAAGCCCGGGAGGATTTGGCTGTGCCCAGGCTTAGCACAGGATCAGGGATGTGCTTGCTATCTCTCATTGCTAACCCTCCGGAAGCTGCACGGAATCCCAGCTCTAGGGTGCTGCAGTAGCGTCCCCCCAGGGACATGATGATGGAAAGCAGCTGGTGCCATGCAGGGACAGCTTGCAGGTCATTCAGGAGGATGCAGCCGTGGCACAGGGAGGGTGAGGACACACCGTGTCACCCCACAATGACATAGCCTGGCGCAGGTGGCTTTGTTGCAGCAGGCAGTTCAGCTGTGGTGCTGGGGAAGAGTAGCAAAGAAATCCCCAGAATACTGGAAACAGGGTAGGTAGAACAAAAGTTTGTGTGAGCAGAAACTGCAAGGGAAGGGAAATCCTCTGGAAAAGCCTTAAGCCTACCCACAAAGTGCTGAGCTAAGAAATAAGGATGTTAATTCACTCAGCTCCTCACAGGCAGGTTTGGCTCCAGCGTAGGGGCACACACCCTGTGTTCATCCCTGTGGGTTGGTGTGATGTGGGGGAACTTCTTGCACATCCACAGGTCTCTGAGGCTGGAGGAGGTGAGGAGGTCCAGCTTCCATGAGACCAGTTTCATCCTTCTGAAGCCTGCATTGGTTAAAAAAGGACAAATTGCCCTCTGGTTTGGGATTTATCGCTGCTGGAGTGGTGTTGGGTCCTGCCAAAGTAAAGAAGGTTTATTAGTGCTACGGCTGCCTGTGATGAGATTCAGATCTCTCTCCAAGAAGCTGCTAAGAAGCAGAGGCAGTGCTAGGGTGAGAGTGACGCTCCTGTGGGATTAAGAGGTTTGCAGGAGAGGCAGAGCCATGGACAGCTGTCATCAGCTTTTCTAGAGGGCTTGGACAAACTCAGCTGTGCAGAGCATCCTCCCTGCAGGCTCAGGAGCAACAATGAAACCCATGGATGCAGACTGGAGCTACTGATGAGCCTGCTGTTTGTCTGGGGAAAGTTGTGTGGGTAAGGCTGCTCCTCTTCTTAATGTCAGGCAGGGATGGAGGGTGAGCAGAGAAAAAGGTCAGAGGGGGTTTGGAGCAGGCAAGAGGAGGCAGCAGAGTGGTGTAGATGTCTGTTGATGCGAGATCAACAGATAGTCACACTCCCTGGTATGAAGAGGACTGAAAGGTCACGGAGGTTAAATGGCTGCTTTTCCTCTTCTCCAGGTACCAGATCATCCCTACAGTTTGCAGAGCACTTTTTGGTCTTTGGTGAGTGATTCATCATCTTTCTCAATGGTAAGTGTGAGTGATGAGAGGTTTATTATGTGAACCACAGTGGCACATATGCAGCATCACTGGTTCACCAACCATTCATGTGACCCTTCCCCCAAGGAACTGACATAAAAAGTGGAAGGAACAAAACCCCTCAATATTCGACATTATTTTAACCCTCCTCCAATTTTCTGGCATTTTCAAAGGTCCTGCATGCACGCTCTCAACCATATGGTCTAGGACTACTTTCCTTTCAAATAAAAGATGGGGTGAGCATGAATAATCTGCATTACTGTGGCATCAAGGCTGGCTTCCCCTTGTGCTAAGCACAGGACAAACAGAACAGAAGGATGCTTTCTGCCCCAAAGCAATTCTCCCGTAATCACGTTAGAGACGTGGACTGTAGCATAATCAAGTGCTGTAAGACCTGTGAGAAAATCTTCCATCTCAACTCCCACTCAAGCTCTTCAGAAAACCATTAGCAGAACCTGACCCTGCTTTTTTTTTATTTCTGAAGGAAAAAGTCCACAGCCTCCTGAATGCTCCTTTCCTATTACCCCTATAAAATTCCTCAGTGGGTTGCTAAGTTCCATAAGCAGTAAGGCAGTCTGAGACTCGGAGAGGTAAATCCAATCTTCCCACTCTCCCTTGATCTCTGTTTCCTGTTCTCTGAGCTTTCATTCTGCATTCCACTTCTCCTCCCTCCCAAAGAAACCTAAAAATAAATAAATCCAAGAAAGAGCGGAAAGAGGAAAAGCCATCAGCCCCCAAAATGATGTGCTTAGTCATTCATGGTGAGTAAAAATAGTTTCCCAAATGAACAAATTGCTGAGCCAACCAGCTGAGCAAGTCATCTCCATAAATGAGGGGTCTCATCTTCCCTCTCCTTGGGGAGGAAAAGAAAGCCATTGTGTTAATGGGCTTCTGGTAAAGCCCTAAGCAGAATTAGTTGGAGAATGATCAAGTCCATGAAGACAGCCCTGGGGGTCAGTGCCAAGCACCCTACTACTTGAGGGGACATGTAATGAAAAATTTGATTGTCTTTTGCATCAATGAAGACATTTAATGAAGAGTGAAATACCAAATTGTCATGTGCAGGGAGTTCTGCAGAGATGGTGCAGTAAACAGGGGGGCTGAAGTAAACCTGAGGACTTTCTGGGCAAGATAGTGTGGGGCTGTATTCATGCTGCTCCTGGGGCAGGGTGTGTGCTTTGCTCCCTGCTGGAAAAGCATGGATGGGCAATTCTGGCTCTTGGCTTCTCCTGCTCTTGGCCAAGAACAAGGCTGTGATTGTTCCCACTGGGATGTAATGTTCAGTATACAGGGCATGATTGAAGACTTAGGCAGAATCCCCCCAGCAGAAATAGGGCCCTCATATTCCTGTAAATAAATATTTGGCAGCAGATGACTTGTTCTCCCCTTGGGCTGTTGAGGAACAGTAGGCTGCATGATTGGTTTTCAGGATCCAGCCAGCCCTTTTGGGTTAAATCCATCTCTTTAACATAGGAGAACAGCTGATTGGGGAATTTAGGCATCCTGGGGGAACAGAGGCTCAGGACATGCCAGTAGGGAAATCAGCTAAGCTGTGTGCTTAGATCTGTGCTCAGAAGATGGGATGGGACTTGGCTGCATCCATCTTGCTTATGTAGATGATGCTTTTTCCTAAGTAGGGATTAGCTCTTATCTTCCACCTGGCACACGGGGCCCTCATTCCGCTTCAGAGTCTCCGGCTCCCATCCAGCAGTGCTAGGACTAAATATTACACAGCTAGGCAAGAGGGATGGATTTTTTTACACTGTTGAGAAAACCCTACATCATATTCATCACTTGGCTACAAGACTTCCCCAGACTTCACACCTTAGTTGATTTTAGGCCAAACTTGGAGACTGAAGTTCCACTTTGGCTGCTACAGGACCACTCCAAATCCTAAGCAGGAACTTGTTCTAATCCTAAGAAGGAGCTTGTTCTAACTGGTCCAGATGACCAGGGGACAGCCTGAGTTCCCTGTTAATGGACTACCCTTGGCAATACTCAGCTGGGGAGGTCTGGCCCCAGGAGAAGGCTGTAGGCTAGCAGGGATGCTGGGATGCTACCCCAGTGGTGCTGGGTCAGGCAGGTGGCATTGTCATGTCACCTTGCAGAGGCTGAGTTATGTTTTAATCCATTGAAAAAGACAAATCCAACAGGGTCCTAGCATGTTTCCTTATCAGCAAAACGGGGAGGAACCCTTCTGAAACACACGAGTCCACACAAGAGGGCAACCAGATGTCCAGGGACAATAGGTCGGGGAGACACAGTCTCTGCACACCCACAAAGAGTTTGGCATCTCAAACTGCAAAAGGAAAGACCACTCTCAGAGTTAAAGGGGAAAATACTGTATTTTCTTTTCAATTTTCTATGAAGAGACAATTAATTCTGACAGCAAAATAATTTTAAAAAAACAGTCACACGATTAGAGATGGGTTTAAAAATGCAAATAACAGAACAAGGGGAGGAGACCCATTCAGGGAAGACTGCAGTGAACTGGTCCTCCAGCCTATCCTACAGTGTGTCACTCAGGGCATCACTCTGGGCCATGCATTCCCAGGCAGCTGCCTCCTGCCTCCAGACATACACTAGCCCACCTGGAGTCACTGTGCTGGGACCACGCAGGCAGTGGGAGGCAGCGCACACTCAGCACAGCCACAGCCCAAGGGCTCTGTCTGGGGCTGTGCTGCACATCCCACTCAAATCTGACGCTGAAGGTGTTCAAAAGCCACTGCCAGGTACATGTCAAGCTTCCCCTCACATCAAGTCTGTTCAGAAGGTACCCAAGAGGCCAACTCTGTCCTCCCATGCTGAAGAAATCCTGCGGCTGGGAAACGATATAGCGGAACTTGGAGGAGCTCGGGGCACTTAACTGGTGTGAAGCTGAAGATCTCTGGAGAGGTGCTGAATATTTGCTAATTTTACAGCAGCTACTGAAGAATTTTTTTTTTTTGGTAACATGCTACTGTTCTCTGGCCAGTCTAAAACAGATGTCCTTTGGTGTCCAGATGTAGAGCTCCAGGTGAAGATTATGAGGAGGCAGAAGCAAGCTTTGGGGAGCAGCATTTGTTACATCTGGGGTTGCAAGGGACAATGCATGTGTCCCATGTGTGCCAACACCTGTCCACACTGGTCCATGCCAGACCACTCCAAGGTGAAGCACAGTTACAATGCCAAACTTATTTCACTCGGCAACACCATGTCTATTCGCTCACTGCCCAAAGACCTTTCTCAAAAAATTTCTTGGCCCCACTGTTACTGCTGGCAGGATTATCAGTGAACTTTGGGTAGCCAGGATCTTGCCATCTGTTCAGCCTGGTTTGAGGTCATGGCTGCCACTGATCTTTTTGCCACTCTAAGCTTTGTTCCTTATCTGCTGCCACTCCCTTAACTTCAGGACCTGATCCAGCACACTGGGAAAACGAAGAGTCTTTTACCCCCAGCACAGGGGCTGGGATTCTTGGCAGGCTCTCTTCTGCTTTCCAGTACCGCTTAAAACTAATTTTATCATCCTCCCAACTCCACCAGTGTTTGTCTACCAGTGCCAGCCCAGCAAGTGGCTCCACATGCGCAGATCCCGGCTCTCTGGGAGGATCTGTGTGCATAGCTAAATCAGCTAAATCCGAATCAGGATTGTGCCTCACTCTCTCTGCAACACAGCTGGACATGAACAGACCTCACCAGTTTAGTGTAAGTGGAAAGCAGGTACAGAAGGTGTTAAAGGCAGCTGTATTTTGGGACAGGGCAGCATGGAAAGTGAATATAAGTCCAGCAGCTGCCATGGCATCCTCCTGCCCAGGAGGTTTGCTGGCTCTGTCAATTGTCTGTTGAGTTTTGGGCAGCTCAAAATGCTGTGAATCATGTTTCCAAAAGCTCTTAGGTGGCTGACAAACACAGATTTTACCAGTATGATTTCAGCTTGTAAATCACTTAGTTGCTTCAGGAAACATGGTTCTCAACTTACTGGCTGTGGCTGAAGCTGGAAAGATTTGCTGTTCGGGGAACCTGGGAGAAGGTCACTAAACTACACAGAACTTGTGCCACATGACTTTGCTCAGCAGAAGGCTGGACCTTCATAGCCATGAATTCAAGTAACCTCTATTATAACCTATCTTGACCCCCTTAATATTCATACTGACTGAAAAGTCCCACTGGCTAGAGCCCCCCTACAAACCCATGTCCCTTTATGTCAGGGATGTGGACACCATGCTTCCCAGCTCTCTCACTAATGCCATCACTAAACAAAACACACCACCACAGCCCTTAGGCTCTGAAACTCATCCTCTGGGCACATTACCATGCTTCCCTGTTGCTACAGCCTAGGACATGCTCTCCTAGGACCAAGCCAACACAAATTCCTTGAGAAATGACCTACTGGTTACTGCCTCAACCTGACAAAGAGGGGTCATGAAGACAGATTCTCCCAGGCCATCCACTCCTCCATTTCATGAGTGAAAAAGCAGTAAGAACTAATGTGCAAGACAGCCTTCCCTTGTCCCTCTCCCCCAGCACAGAAGACCAAACCCAAGAGCAGTAGCACAGCCTCTCTGCACGAACAGATGTGCCAGGGGCTGGCTTCAGCCAGCTGCTCCCACCTCCCCCCAGTAAGGACACCAGCGCTGGGAGATGTGAGAGGGCCTTGTTCAGCTCAATGATTTTGAAAATAATTCTCAAAAAGAACTACTGGAAGACCTAGCAGTAAAGCAAGGGATTACTCCAGGTGGAGTTGTCAGCTAGAGACCTCCCAGCACCACTTACTCAGAGTGGAAAAAATAGCTAGCAGGGCACTAATGACTATTTTCCATGTAATTTTAAATCTAGTTTCATTTCTTTTTTTTTTTTTTTCTCCTTTCCACTCACTGAATTTCTAATACTGGTAACCTTTCTCTACGGCTCCCGTGTATGTGTGTTTAAGTGTGTGTGTGGCAGAGGCAGTGGGGGTCAGCTGTTTAGGCACTTGGGGCAAAGCCAACACGGTTGTTATCACGGTCAAAGACGGAGTAGTAGGGTCCAATAAAGACATCTCCCAGGATCCAGAGTGGGCCCCCAGGGGGTGGGATGTCCAGGCCTGAAAAGCCACTCATGCAGATAGTCTCTCCTTGTGCACCAATCTAGAAAGAAGAGTGAGAGCTTCAATTTAAGCAGGTCATTCCCTTTCCTCAAGCTTGCAGGCTTGGCAAGAACACCTGCAAAGCTGCCCTTGCTTCGGCCTCTCCCGGACTGAGATCCACAGATTGCAAGAGTGACCCACCGATTCTATGACTGCAAACCCAGCTCCCCCTCCCTTAAGCACTAAAGTATCAAGCAAAGCTGCACATGGCCATAAACCTCCCTGCCCACGCAGCTCTGAATTAGAAACATTGGTGAAGGTCTGCACAAGACGGTCCTTGCAAGCTGATTCTGATGGTTTAAATGACAGGCTGGTGGCCTCTGCTATAATAAGGCTGGCCTCATGGCACCAGAATGCAGCAGGAAAGAGCTAAATATTTGTACAAAGTGATGCAACAGCTTGCCTCCCCTTCCTTAACCATCCTGCTATCCCTCCTGAGCATTATGCAGGGGATCTTATTCCTGTGAGACTTTGATGAGGTTACCTCAATCCATCTGCAGTGCCACCACCCTGACACCCCAACCTTTCAGACTTCTTCCTGAGCACCAGCTCTGCTTTGGCTGCTCTTGTGTTTTGGTGCATTGGAAGCAAAAGCCAGGCCTTGGGGAAGAAGCATAAGGCTGGAAAAATCTGCCTGGACATACCTTGAGGATATACTGGTCTCCTGTGAGGCTGAAGGACTTCCCTCCTAGTTTCATTGAGATGATAGGCAGTGTTGGCACTTTTTCACAGGGGACCATGTACTGAAATTGCAACAGTAAAGGCTTTAGATTGGACCTCTCACACTCTCCCACAATCTTCCTTGAGCACAGTCACATCTTTGCTGTGGTTTTCCCTAAAACCAGTTCATCTCAGAGGGCAGAACCTTGAGCTGGTGTAAGTAGGCTGCTCCCTGCCTAGGGATCCAAGCTGAGGGGCCAGAGGGCTTTATGGATAGGCATGGAGCCAAAGGATGTTGGATTCAGCTTTTGGCTCTGCTGAATCCCAGGGTTTCACAGCTGATGTGGCATGGTTGGGGGTTTTTACCAGAAGAGAGGCAGCTGTGCCTCAGTACACAGACAAAGCCAGTTTCATTAACAATGGCAGGTCTTGGGGATGATGGCAGGTCTAAGCCAACTGTTGCTGCATCTTGGGGTCTCTGACACTGCAGAAATGCCTGACAAATGCTCATGGCCCTGATTTCGGAGGGCTTTCAGAGCAGACCATTTTTTTCTACTGGGTCTTTATAATCCAAATTCTTCCACAATTTTAGGGAGGGAAGAGAGTCTTGTGAGATTAGCTTTGATGATTGAAAACTTTCATACAAAAGGTTGCCATTTGCATGAAATATACTTTTATTAAAGTGTCTCTGGACTCATATTAATGTGAATCCTTCATCTCAGCTGCAACTCAGATCCCTTCTCTTCCACCTTCCAGAGATGGGTGGCAGAGGTTAACTCAAAGCTCCCCAAAATTCACTGGACCTGGGCTTTCTACCATGAGCATAAGTCGGGTAGTGAATGCTGCACAGGATGAAAAGATGAGAGGGTCCCTGCTGTGCAAGTGGCTTTTCCAGGAGCGCAGGCTGGGGTCAAGGATCAGAGGGAACAGAAAACTAGGGTCTCAATAAGCATCTGGGTACAAAGTAAGCTGTAAGCATAGGTGCTGTGATGGCCATAGACCCCCACATTTCCAGCCCGGCCTCACCTCGCCTTTTATGAGTGGTTTTGCACCAATGGCCTGCTGTATCTTCTTCACTTCTTTGGTGGGGCCAGTGATGAGTGAGGTTCCCGTGTCCACAATGGCCTCACAGCCCCCCTCACACACGCTTGGCCCGTTGGCAACATCCACCCTGGGGAGAGATGCCCAAGCATTAGACAACCTTTAAAGGCCTCCCAGACAAGGCTGCAGGAAGCAGTATGCAGGCAGGCAAGGGAGGGCTGTAACAGACACCCAGGAAGGACAGATGTTCGGAAACACTGATGCAGCACCAACCCAATGCACAGACCCCCTGGCTCCCTGTTGTCTGCTTGTGACTGAGCAGGTGCCTTGAAGTGTAACTGCATTTCTGCAGAGAGCCTGGATGCTGCCTGTGTACCCAGCCTGCTACTTGCACTCCAGAGCTAGTGCTGCAGCTAATGGATATGAGAGAGAGCTAAGGACAATGAATTATGGACTTTTATGGCCTGTGCTGTTGCAGAAAAAAAAAAAAGGGTTAAAGGGGTGGTATGACAGCCATGGGCAAGGGAAGGGTTCCTGTGCAGAGAAAAGCCAAGCCAGGAGCTGCTTGGCTTCCTCACCCGCATTGCATTTCACAGCAGTGCAGAAAGACAAAGCCTTCTAGCCAAGAGTCTGCCATACTTTGCCAATGCTGCAGCTCTGGGGGAAAATGAGAACTGAAATGCCGCGCTGGGGAGGGATGCAATTCCCAGGAAAAGGACACACTCTGATCACAGGCCACTTTTAAGTTCCCATCACGTGGGAGAGCTCAGAATAGACTGTGGGGCTGGCGGCCGTCAGCTCAGCCTGCTCTCCTCCCCTCTGCCTCCAACAATGCACGCTGATTGCTGCACTGTGCCCTTCAGTCAAGGGCTGACTTCCTGAGGCCTCATCCTGCTCCTCCGGAGCTGTGTGCAGGACAGCCACGCAGCTCAGGCCTTGCTGAGAGCTGAGCAAAACTGGGGTTTAATCTATGGGGCTTGCCCTGCCTGCAAGAAGGACTCACTGGCATTCTTCTCTGCTTTGCAAAGATGCAGCAGGCATCCTTTCAAAGGTTAAGGGTCAAGCCATAAACAAGAGGAAAGGATTTTGCAGAACATCTCCTTATGGCTTCTGCCTTTCAGCTCCTTCCAGCGACAAACAACCCAGCCCTAGGGTGGGATTTAATCTGCTTTTTTGGTGTGGATATGTTGCAGGGATTCCTTTTCGAGGAGGGTCTCATTGAAGCCTCAGGCATGTGCTCTGCGCACATGTGACCCCATGCATGTAGTTGGGTGGGTGGGGAACTTACGAGTCCATGTGGATCTGCCAGTAGGCCTTGCGTGTCACATTAAACCAGCTGAACTCGCCCTTGTAGTACTTGGGGTCGGTCCCTCCCAGGACCATCTCACCGCCAGGGACACCAGAGGGATCTCTGAAAAACAATACCCAAACCTGTGAACATCAAGAGCAGGGTGAGAACAACCTGCTTCAAGTGCCTCCCAAAATACCTGCTGGGGTGCTTGGAGGTGAAGCACAGCATTAACAGTATTGGAGACAGTTAACTTATGTTATGCTATGCTATGTCAATATAAGGACAGGTACTGTGAGATAGGCTGGGGTGGAGAAATGGGAGTATTTTGGCCCAGCCAAAGCATCCTGCAGCTTTCCACCTGGTACTTTCTCACAGACACCTGAAGAAACTTATGTCAGGGAAGAGAGATAACTATGGCAAAAGGATAACTAAGCACCGACACAGGGACTTCCTAAATCAGCTTGTAAAAAATGCCTGTGCAGGACTGGACACAGCTGATGCAGGGTTAGGTTATCTGCACTCAACTCTGCCAACCAGCAGCCTTGGAGTGAATCCTCAAGGTTACCATCAGATAAGAGTTCACTGCTGAGCAGATGGGAAGAAATATGGTGATGGGGGAGGGCTGGTGCTTGAATGGCCAGTAACAGCCCTCTCTGCCCTACCTGCTCTTGGTGTGCTACTTTTTGGACTGAAGTAGTTCAGAGTCGCTGCTGTGGTGCCAGGAAAGTGATGGGGTGTCCTGCGGGGAGCAGGAGTAGGTGGGAAGGTGCTGGCAGCTGCAGAGGAGGATTTCCTAGGGTGGTGAGAGAGCATTAGCCCCTCATTAGTGATGACTGATGGGGGGCATCCTTGCTGGGGAGGTGACACGGTGATGACCACATGGCTTATGGATTCTGGCAGCAGACTGGGGCTTTTTACCTCTCTAAAGGAGACTGCACTAACAGCAATCTCATGATCACAGCCCTGTTTATTTTTATTTCTTTCCTCTGGAAACATCCTCTTTCTATTCATCAGTTAAGAAATCTGGTCACAGATCCACCCAGCTTTTTATCAGTAAAAGAACTGTATTTCTACTTCCCTTCTCCTTACTTCAGAGCAGCAAACATAAGAGATTTTGGCCTGACTGCTCCTGCAAGCAGAACTTGCTGTGACTTCCCCAACTGGGAAGTGCTGTCCAGAGCATAAAACAGCAGATGACAAGAGATGCTAGTGGGAAACAGAGAAAAGCCCACTGGGCTTGCACTTAAAACCAGAAGTGTACCACCAAACCCAACACTACCTGTTTAGGTAGAAAGAGAACATATTTTTGTCAACCAGCTTCTGTTTCATGACGTTATCGAAGAAAGGCTCGGCGCCCTCCACAGAGATCCTTGGGAATGCCAGGCCCAGGATGCCATCAAATTTGGCAGCGATGAATGTCATGCCTGGCTGCTTCGTGGCCTCCCCAAAGATCTGATCCATGATTTTCAAGTCACCAAGCTGTGGGGAGATAGGGAGGGAAGGGAAAAGCAGATCGTAATGAAAACTGACTCAGGGGACCTGGGTCGTAACAGAACCTCACCGAACACAGGCTGTTCCACACTCCTGCCTGCTTCCACCATTGCATTTGTAGGCAGCTGCAGAAACCAGACACCCCAGTGTCACTCTTGCCAGGGGAAGAGACTGGCAACTCTGGCTCAGCGGAACCTCCTGAGTCCCTGCAAAGCCCAGCATACTTTTAAGGGCAGGAGAATCCCTTTAGCCTTGTGCAGTGTCCTGGCCTTGTTCTGCAAACCCTCCTCTTTGCAGAGGACCCATACCCATTTGTCTCTCCTACATCTGTCCCCTATCACCTACTTCATAATTTCCTCCCAGTCTGAAAAGCTCTTGTGCTGTGCCTTTAATCCTCTTCCCCACTCTGGACATCTTCTAAGTCATCTGTGTATCCTACCTCCTTGGGTGCTGTACCCATCCTCAGTTGGGAGCACAAATCCCTCTCACCTCTGCCCACAATCCCTGTGATCTCCTCTACATAAGAAACATCCTCAGGATATTGCTGAATCTCTTGGAAGAGCCACCAGCCTGCAAAAACCTCCTGTGAAAGTGGAGAAGACCCAGCCAAGAAAGTGAGGTTGAGCCTGAAGCACAAAAATAGCAAGCAGAGTACTGAGAATTCAAAGGTGACCTCCCTTGCCAGCCATGAGAAGGACTGGCATTCCCCACTGGAAAGCTGAAACGCCTTCCAAAGGCAGATCCCCAGAAAGAAGATGATCAGAGAAAGGAGGATAGCTCTGCTGATGGGGAGCAGGATGCATCTGCTGGCTTCTGGCTCTAGCAGTTCAGAAGGCTTGTGAGCTTCTGGCTGACCACAGGCAATTTTAGCATCCACACTAGGACAATTTCAGCCTCTCAGCCTGCAGCTAGCAGCCCTGTAGTGAGCCAGGCTGGACTGACAAGCTGGCTTCTCCTACCTGATGGCAGATAACGATCCCTGTAAATTACTAATATCCCCCCAGGGTTAGACAGTGCAGGGCTGGGACAGCAGTGCTGCCTTTAATGGTATTGGAGGACTGCACTAGGAAAGGGCGATCGAGCCTCGCGATAGCTAAAAGCCACAGGGCAGGATGTGGGGGAAAGCATGCACGGCAATGCATCTGCTCGCCAGTGCCTGCCCCACTTGTACACTCTAGGTTTACCAAAGCCACCCCTTGGCACCGCTGATCCTCAGTGGCTCAGAAAGCTCAATGAAGCTCCTACTTAAAAAAAGGTAAAATGCAATGGACTGATAACACTGAGTGTCAGGTTTGTTTGAATATTGCTCTGCTTGCACATCCCAAGGGAGAGGCAGATTTATGCCCAGTCATGGATTCTCAGCTGACCCTGCCTGCACTTGGTCCTCGGCAGGGCTGAAACTCAAGACCATCTTTAGCAGAGTGCTCCTACCAGGTCACAGATCCTTCGTCTCTGTCTCTTGACTGGCTCTTGTCGTGACACTGGGCAACCAAAAATCATGACCAGTGGATGGCTGTGTGGTGGCCACCCTCCAGCACTTTGCAGATGGGTGTCAGCACTCCACAGCTCGCCTGGCCTCCTTGTTAGTGGCCTCAGCCAGCCAGAAAGCACTGGGTGGCAAAGGCAGACCACGAGGTGAGGGCCTCTATGGCACAGCTTGGCACTAGGGCTTGGGATGTAGAGGCACAAGGGAGAGGCAAGGAAAGTAATCTCTTGTGCAGTGCATCTGCACTGCAGTCATGGGAGAGGCTTTGTGCCCCATGGCCAGCTAAGTTTCCTCTGCTGTCCTTGAAGGACATGCCAAGGTTGGGCTGTGATAAAGAGATGAGATGTCTGAGCAGCAGAGGGCTGGCTGAACCTGCTGCTCTTTGGAGAGCAAGAAGCACTGCGGAATGTGGCACTACAGGGCATTGCTCCTCCACAGAACAAGAGAGGATGTTTGACATGAGCTCATCACCCTCTCATAAAAGTATTAGGGCTGAGGGACTCTGGACTACCTGCCAACAAACATCTTTTGGTCAGATGTCAGTGCTACCAGAGGTTGCTGTGGCTGCTTCCACCCACCAGAATGGCTGGAGCCAAGAGGGTCACCCTGAAGGTTATTTCAATGCCTTTCTTTCAAGACTATACCTGACTGGGAGCTTGCCTACAACATGTTGTGCATCAGAGGATGCATCCTTGTGTCCAAGATGAAGGTCCCTAACCCTCAGAGTCACCCCTGCTCCTGCCTACTTCAAGTAGGACACTGCTCAGCTCCATGAAAGAGGTTTCTCTTCTGTGCAGAAAGAAACCAAAGGCTACAAGCTGTGTTGTCTGACAAGAGCCATCCCCACTTCCCAACAAACAAACTGAGGCACAAAATCATTCCTCTGAGCTGCTGGGAAGTGGAGAGCTAATCAGCAAACAGGCACTAGGGTGACAACTACAAACCAAAACGAGAAAAATCGGCAATCTTCTTTCTGACTCATTCCAGCCCTTGCATTGAAGTCCACACTTTCTAAGGACAATGAAGTTTGCTGTTTGCCTTACTGCATCTTTGGATGCAGCATAGAGGCAATAGCTGATGCTTCCAGGCTAGCCTGAAATCTTCATGCTTTAAGGATGGGCTAAAGAGTGCATCTTGCAAGAGTCATACATTTCAAGCTTCTTCTGGATACTTTTTGATTCTGATGAGATTGGCAAGCCAACACTTTTCAGCTGAACCTAAACAGAAACCTCCAAATCCCCAGATTTATGTGCTTATTCAAAACTTTTGCTTTGTTTCTCCCCCCCTGCAAAGCAAACATATGCTCTTATCCCTGCCAGGAGAGCAAGTAATCTGAGAGCACATGCACCTCTGACGTTTGGCAGCTGGCAAACTCTCCCGAGCATCTGTACCTGGGAGGAAGTCATGAAAGGCACTTGTCCTTCACAGGACAGAAAGCTCTGCCTTTGCTTGCTGAAAAGCAAACTGTGAAGCAACCACCACTCAACTAACTCAAGCTGCACGCTGAATACTGCTGGGGAACCTCCCCCCAGGGTGTTACCCAGCCTTTATAAGCATAAGCACCAGTTCTTGATGTGAGACCAGGATGGGGCAAGTAAAGAGACCTTTTCTGGTCTGTGTTTGGGCAGCTGCCCATGTGGGCATCCACTAATGTGTGGATATTGGACAAGAACAAGCTGGGCACCACCAGCAGTCTGTGCAGTGGTGTAGGCATATGCTTGGACTGGTAAGTTTTTGGGTTCATCAGGAAAAGGGCTGGCAGGATGGCCAGAGACCATGTTTGCAGGGGCACCATGTGAGCAGTCCCCACTCCCAGCCTGCTGACCTGCAGATTAATACCTTCCCCTTCTAAGCCTGCCATGGTTGTTGCTATCTTAACAGTCATCATTACCACGTCATTTCAAAGGACTTGGAAACACAGCACTGAAGGACATTCTATATGAGTAGGACACTCAAGAAAGGAGATCCATTGAAATCTAACAGCTCCAAGCACAGTACTGAAAGCAGTCTGGGGCAGCATGGGGCAGGGGCAGTTGTAACTCACCGTGACTACGTCTTGGCTGAGGAACCCAGAAAGGCTCCCTGTCCCATAGCGGATGGCAAACTTGGTGCCGTTCTTCACGTAAGTGCTGGATTTAGCAGAGTCATACTTGTGGTGCACCACTGCAGTTGGGAAAGGGGACACAAGGGTACACACAGCATTAGTGCTCCTTTAGACCTATGGCTCCCCAATACCTAACCCCACACCATCCAGCTTATCCAGACAAATGGACACTCAACGATGTGAAGGTGCGCCTGAACCCAGGGTTTGCCAAGCCCAGATTGCTTAACAAAGCATTTCTAGTGTCTGGGGAATTAGGTGGGCAGATCCAATTCAGGCTGTTAAATCCGATTTGGCCACTGGGTATTAAAAGCCTAGAGGTTATGTGGTTGGTGCGGTGTGTTAGTCAGCAGAGCAAAATGTATCCCTCCGCAAGCCATGGAGAATCAGGGCGGCTTTAAATATAGTCTGCTCTGGGCAGGAATGTTTTCACCTCACGGACTTACCTGTTTCTTTAACTAGGAGTAGCTGGAAATTTTTCATACATTGTTTTTAGTACAGAAATAATTCAAATTCTTCCTTTATTTGCAGAGGAGAAGGACTTTCCTCTGGTCTAAGCTGCTTTTCTCCTTGGCTGGGTTGGGAGCTGTAGGATATATCCCTGGTTTTATGGGCAGGCAGATTCCTCCTCCCCAGACTCCTCCCGAGTCACGATCTGGCCAGCACAGTCCCATGGCTGGTTGCTGAGTGGTGCAGACAGCAGCTGAGGATGAACCAGCTGAGCCCTACACAAAGTGACAGAGCTACACAAGGAATTTCCCAGCTAGGCTGTCTGGGTCCCAGTTTGGATTCCAGTCTGGCAGGAGTTTAAGCTCCTTGCATAGTCATAAAACGAGCCCTTTGGTCCCAGCACCTCCCGAGGCACTGCCTTGAGAAACCATCTCCCTGCTACAAATCAGGAACCCCCTAGGCATACTAGGTCTGAACCTCACCACCCTGTCAGTGTCCTAAATCTTGTTTCACGTATGCAAAGAAAAGGTATGTGTACAAGAAATCCAAATTTCCACTCTACTCCCAATGAGCACTGTGGAATGCCTTTCATGGTTACATTTGTTGACTTGACAGGTTTCTCCACTTTGCTTAAGCAGCAGAACCAGTGCCTTTTAAATGGCATTTTGCCATAGCCAGGTTTGACATCTTCAGCTGTGGGAGTTTATTGCATAGGAATGCCACAGAATAAAAAAAAAAACTTGCAGTCCCTAAGACATTCTCATTTCATTGTGCCTACCTGGCTCTTGTTAATTATAACTCCATAAACATGTACACACATGCTCTGTGCAGCAATAAACCAGAAACTAGGACAGTTTGTATCAGATCTGGCAAGAGGCTGACTTAAAAAAAGTTAGCCTTGCACAATGGGATAACAGCAGCATTGGTCTATAATTTGGGGAGAAACATCACAGCTGATGATGCTGCTCCCCTGCTGTAGGGCTGAAGCTGTTGGAGAAGATTTGGCCCTGTATAGGGGTTACTTGGAAAAGAAAAAACCCAGGAAAGGACTAATGAAGGATGGATGCAGGAAGCTGGGATTGTATTTCCAGCTCGGACCCTAAGAAGCCCATCGGCCTCTGGCAAGTCCTTTCACACTACTGCCTCAGTTTCTCCTCTTGCAATGCAAGGCTCTGCATTTTGCAGGGCAGGAGAAGCTGTTTAGCAGCTTCTGGCGCCCATGACACTTACTGCAGGCGATGTCCAGCATGGAACAGTGCACAGATGGCACCCAGAGGTTGGAGGAGCCAGTGTCAAAGATCACGGTGAAATTCTGGGGGGGTGTTCCGATCCCGATCACACCGAAATACTGGGCCTGCAAGGCAGAAGAAGGGACCCATGAGCAGAGGCAACTGACTAAAAGCAGGGATCAAAGATCAAAAAAATCTCTTAGGGTTAAATAGAGATCAGCTTCTTATCTAGACATTGCCCTCCTCTTGGTTTTGGCACTGATCGATTCCCAGCCTTTTGTCCTCTGGAAGGGAGGTTCCCCTTCAGCGTTCACAACTCATTACAGCGGGTGTGAAAAGGATAAATTGAGGACAAGAGGGATGGGTGTGTGTGGGGGAGGACATTTGGGGCACGGAAACAGAGAAGAGGGAAGTTCTGCAGGCTAGCACGCAGTTTGCTACAAGGATGAGAAAAAACGATGGAAGGAAGCCAAGCAAAACACCTGCGTTATTGAAAAGCTGAAACTGGTTGGGAAGCTGCTTTGCTCATGGGTTCACAGAGAAACTGTGGCGTGCAGCAAGCAGCAGCACTGCCCACTGCAGGTGGAGGTACAGCTGCTGGGGGTTTTGGTGCTTGCTGGTGAGCTCTGGGAATAGGGGTGGAATAAACAAATGCTCAGTCTCAAAAGGTGGAAGACTGGAGGAGTGGTGGGAGCAAAGAGCATGAGCAGCACCATCAGAGATGGATTTAGGCCTCCAGGGTGAAAGACTGGGAGAAGCCCCTGTAGCACATGTATCTGATGGATACACCTTTGCTCTGAGACTACATTTCTGCTGGGACTGGAAGAAACCTGAAAGGCTGAGTTGTTGGCAAAGTATCCCTCTCTCTGCAGATCACTGCAGAGTAGAGGATAAATGAAGAATGCTGGGCAGGTGCTACATGGTGCTCATTTCTCCCCAGTCCTCCCAAACAGGCAGGGAGCTATTTCCTGCCTGGTGAGCAGCTGGTTCAGAGCTCTGGAGAGAAGGCTGCTAGCAAGGGAAGTCAGCCAGTAGCCTTTCCAAACTCCACGTGTACTTAATTAAGAGGGGGGAAAGGGGGGAAGGGAAGAAAACAGGATTATCAAAGCTGTTCACCTCCTGTGCGCTTAGTTTGCAAGGCTTGCTCACTAAGTAATTAACAATCCATTGCAACACTGCAATTAGCCATAATGGGGAGGCAGCACTTGCTTCCAGTGGTTCTGTAATTATTGCTGGGGCTGGAAAATTAACCCCCGGTACAGGGGCTCCGTATGTTACATACACAGACCCACGAAGGGTCCCAGGGCAGAAAGCATACAAGGCAGGCTAGTGGGAATTGTCCTAGGAATTCATTTGGCAGCAAAAGTATTTTCAGCCAGGCTGGGAGGGACCCAGTGGTCCCTTATCTGCTGCCACAGGTTGGATTGGTGCCCCTTTGACAAGGGAAAACAGTGCTGCCCTGAGTGGCGGTCTGAGCTATGGCTGCAAGAGACAGCACCATGACACAACCGCTTGCCCTGGCTTTCAACACTGCCAACTGAAACACTGGTGGCCCTTCCCAGGACAGGACGGCGCTGGCTGGGTGACAAGAGCTGCTGGGGAAGGGCAGCAGGGGGAACATGAATTAATGCGTAAATATCTGGGCCCAGTTTTATTCTGCCAGCTAATGCTCACATCCTACACTGCCCGGTAAGGAACCCTGAAATAGTAAACCCCCACACGTGTCTGGCAGCAGGGCAAGGGCAAACTTCATGCCCTTTATCTGGCTTCTCTTTCACCACCACCCAGGTTGCTTTGCTCCCCAAGCTGCTGAGAAGAAAGTAGAGATAAAGGGTGGCTTTTCACAGGGCAGTGCAAAAGATGAAGGATAGTGAGAGGAAGGGTCCCGCATCCCTAGTCCCATAGTATGCTAGTATCCAATCCAAGTCTTCCAATGTCCTGTGCTCACTCATTTATGCCCCAGCACCTCAAGGAGTGGAGCATGATTTTTATGCTCCTGTTTTTCCAGAAGTAGAGTCCAAATGGCCAGAAGATGCTAGGAAGGATTGTAAGTGAGCAGGCCCCTATTTATGATTGTTAATTAGTGACAAAGAGGAAAGGAAATAGGTCACAAACTGAAAAGCTCCTGCTTGGGTGGCAGTGGGTTGTTTGTTGTTGTTATAACGACTAGTATTAGTATTTTTAGTTTAGTAATGATGGGAAGCCCCTTTTGGTACCCACTAAGCCATGGGGGTGCATCAATCTGTCCTACAGGATCAACATCTCTCCCTCCTTTGCCTTCCTGGCTGGTGGGAGGCTGGCATGTCTCACCACCCCCTGCAATTGGTGCCCCTACAAGTGACATTAGGAGGGACAGTGCTGGGGTCTGTTGCAGGGCAGGGGACAGTCTGCAGGGGGGTTGTTACTCACATCCATGTAGTTCTTCAAGATCTCTGGAGTGGGCTTACCCTCCTCGCCAAAGCCCAGCTTGTACTTGATGGCCCGGGTGATGGCATTCATATCTGGGATCTCACTGCCCGCCTCTTTCAGGATCCGCCGCATGGAAGGGAACTTGGTCAGGGGGATCCTGTGTGGGGACGGCAAACACACACCTGCTAGAGGGGGTGTGCAGGGCAGGGATACCTAGGGAAGGGGGGCAGCAGGACTCCACTCAAAACAGGGGATGCGCCAGTACGAGTTGGGTGAGGTTTGGGCTCCTGCCAGCACCCTACACTAGATCCCCCCTCGCTGCGCTGTGTCCAGTATTTTTCCCAAAGCCAGAGGATAGGGGGAAAAGCCGGCGGACTGCCAGAAGTCACCAGGTGTAGGGGAAGATGGGGCGAGGCCCCTCCATGTGCAGGATGGGGGGATGTTCCGAACCTTCCCCTCCTTGCTCTGATGGAGGGGGAGCCACCCGCTATGGAGGGCTGTGAGAGAGGAGCTCCGAGAGGAGCTCGGAGGCCACCGCTGTAGCAGCACCGGGGGTGCTTTTCCCATGTCCCCCCGAACCCGGGGGGCGCAGCAGCCCCTGAGGAGCCCCCTCCTCTCACCTGATGAGGGCGGTGCAGGACCCGGCCAGGGCGAGCAGCAGGAGGAGGCCGCGGGGGCCCATGGCGGCGATGGCGCTGCTGGCGGCGGTGGCGGCGGCGAGGGGTCAGAGGCTGGAGGTCCCGACGCTGAGAGGCCGCGACGCCGCTCCCGCTTTCCGTCCCTGTTTTTGTAGGCAGAGCGGCCCCTCTCCACGGATTTCTGGAGTCAGCTGACGGTCTAAAATTGCAACCGGCGGCGTCACGTGAGGGCGGGCCGGGGCGGGGAGCGGGCGCGGGGCCGGGGGCGCNCTCTCGCACCTCGGCCACCCTGTCACCCGCTGTCACCACGGGGGTTTCATTGTGCACCCCTGCCCAGGAGGGCCGTGGCAGCCCCCCCCCCCCCCCCCCCCCNTCTCCCTGGCCCCAGGACACCTCCAGTTTGGGGGACTCATCCCTCCAATCCCTCCGAGCTGGGTGTTTCTGGGGAAGATGGGCATATCCTAGGCCACAGCTTTTTTGGGAGGCGCGGTGTGGGGCAAGGAGGGGATGTCAAGCCACATCTGCCATCCCCCAAAGTGCACTGTGGTGGTACTGTGCCACCTGCAGCCACTGAGAACGATGCTGGTGCAGGGCAGAGCCCGGGGGGGCACCGGCCACCATCAGTGCCCGAGGTCTGCCCCTTCCTCAAAATGCAGACTGGGCATCAAGGAGTACCGGGATGGGCTCTTCACCACCACCGGAGTGTCGTAACAGGGTTCAGAGGTGTCACCCCACCAACTCAGGAGGCCATAGCTAATCTCTGCCCAGTTTTCCCCAACAGAGCTCCTACAGAGCCACAAGACCTGCTGGAAAAACAGTAAAAATGAAATCGGATTTACAGACATTTTCCCTTCCAAGTCCTGAGGGCTGGGGGATGGGAAAGTAGCAGCCTGTGGGACGAGCTGGGCACTGCTGGAGTGGGGGACCCCTAGCTTTGCGATGAGGTTCCTGTCCTTCTTCTGTCACATTTGTGTTCATGCAACTTCTGTAAAATTGCTGGGTCATGTCACTGGCACCTCACTTGCACCAACTCCTTCCCACACTCCGTCCCTGAGTCTCTTCCATCCTCCCATGGCCTCACAGAGGACCCTGCTGCCCTGGGTCCGTGCATGTTACCCCCACAGCTGCGATCCATCCCAAGTATTTTTAGAGGGCATTTCTGCCCTGGGCTGTATCTTGTCCCATGAGCTCTCCAAATTGCCACATCTTGATCAAGCTGATGGGCTTCAGGAAACCTGCCACCTTCTTGTGGGACACAGCTGCCATTGGGATGAGGTTTTCTGGAGCAATTGCTGGAGGCACTGGTTGAATCTGGTGGGTCCCATTATTTCGGCCAGCACCTGCTTCTCTGCTGCCCCTGTGGGTGTGTGGTCAAGCTGAGTGCCACTGACCATGAGTCAGCAAAACCCGTTGCTCTCCTGGCCCTGAAGCACTGCGTGACTCAGCAAAATCCCCGTGCAGCTCATTCGGGCAAGGGGCCAAGGCATAGCGGGTCCGCAGCGCCGGTAGCCTGACCCCAGAGGCATTGCTGCTGCTGCGGGCTCCAGCTCATGGGTCTCCTCCTCTCGTCCCCTTGGATGCTCGTAGGCAGGAGTGGGTCAGACATAAACCATGTGGCCCCATCCAAGCAAACCCACCCTCCCAAAGGGCTCTAAACCCCTTACAAATGTGCTTTGCAGACAGAAAGGACAGCCCTGACGCCAGGCTCAGGTCTCCTCTACGTCCCTTACAGGCTTTCCTGGAGCCTGTGGCAGAGTAAGTGAAGTGCCTGTCCTCCTCCCTTCTCTTTGAAGTGGCTGGGAAACTGTAGCTGGCCAGACAACCTGCACCTTGGCCCCCAGGCTGGGGCACCTATGGTAGCTCCTCCTTGAGCGTTTCCAGTCTGGCCAGTCTCTGCTAGAATCCCGTGGCTATGGAGTGGGCTCCAGTGTGCAGGGATGGGCCGTGAGTACAGCATGCCATACTAGTCACGTACCATCACACAGTGCACAGCAAAGTGCTTCAGCAGAGTAAAGAACTCTGGATCCAGGCTGTATCTGGCTTTTTGATTCCAAGGGATCAAAGGCAAGCTTTGCTGTCATGAATGAGCCTTGGCTTGAGCTTCATGGTAGCTCGTGTCCTCATCTGGGACTGCTCTCATACCAGTGCAAGAGGGTCTTTGCTTTTTGAGCTGTTCTAAGTGACTTACATGTCCCATGTTTCCAATGGTTTACTGGGAAAAAGGGAGAACAGGGTTGTGTCAGGGAATGTTAAAATAGTGATCCTCTCCTGGGTGCTTGCAGGATGGGAAGGGACTGGGGGTCTTATCTCCCAAGTTTTTAATCTGTCTCTGTCCCTTGGCACCAGTAGTTTTGGAGCTGACACTGCAGTGCCTGCATGCTGGGGGGCCAGTGGCCCCAGCAAGGAGACAGGATTTCTGCATTCAGGCTCCCTCAGCACCTCTGTGGAATGTTTGCCCTGATGTTAAAGCCTTGATAAGTACAGTGGGTATGTTTAACCAGGAGCTGGGAGCACGTCTGGGTATTTATAGGCTGGAACCGTGGGAGTTGCACCATATTATCTTAAAAAGATAGAGTAGCACGAGCCTGGGCTTAGGGTTTTTTACACACTTTTCCTTGTTTGTGGAGCAAACAGGGAGTGCCACGGCTGAGGTATCTAGAGAACTTGTGAGACACAGTGGAGGGATCTATCCCTCCTCACTCCTAATTTTGTCACAGTGGATGAACCCCTTTCCTTGCTGCTCTGTCTCCCTAGCCCCCTGCATCCCCTGTGGCTCCAAGGGGTGAAGCAGCGCATCTTCCCCTGCAGCCACAGCTGTGGGTGTGGGGTGACACGCCCCTGGGGCCCGGCCGTGCTTTCGCAACCTCGGTGCCTGCTTGAGAGGATTCCCAAGGTGGGGGTCTAATGACTCAGCTCCAATAGCTCCAGCTGGGAAGAGCACCCCAGGTCTGGGAGTTTGGGGTCTCCTCTGCAAGTGACACCTGGCTGTCCCATCTGTCCTTTTCCCCACAGGCAGGGACCTGATGCAGCTTAGTTTATAAACATAGAATCCTTTAGGCTGGAAAAGACCCACAAGATCATCGACTCCAACCATTAACCCAGCACTGCCAAGTCCACCACTAAATCATGTCCTTAAGTGCCACATTTGCAAGGCTTTTAAATGCCTTTGGCAATGGTGATTCCACCATTTTCCTGGCCAGTCTGTTCCAATGCCTGATCACCATTTCAGGGAATGATTTTTTCCAATATCCAGTCTAAAGCTCCCCTGGCACAACTTGAGGCCATTTCCTCTCATCCTGTCATCTGTTACCAGGGAAAACAAGCCCCCACCTCACTGTAGTCTCCTTTCAAGCAGTTGTGGAGAGTGATGAGTTCTCTCCTGAGCCTCCTTTTCTCCAGGCTAAACACCTCCAGCTCCCTCAGCCTCTCCTCACAGGACCTGTGCTCCAGAACCTCCACAAGCTCTGTTGCCCTTCTTTGGACATGCTTCAGCACCTCAATGACTTTCTTGTAGTGAGGTGCCCAGAACTGGACACAGGACTTGAGGCGCAGCCTCACCAGCACCAGTACAGAGGGACAATCACTGCCCTAGCCCTGCTGGCCACACAATTTTTGATACAGGCCAGGATGCCACTGGTTTCCTTGGCCACTGGAGCACACTGGCTCATGTTCAGTTTCAAATGCCTTATTTTTGGGGGGCTCTAGCAGGTCTCCCATTTGCAGTTTGGCAGACCTCTGCCAGGGTTGCTACAGTGGTCTCTTTGTCCTTACATATGGCTGTGTGTTTGCCTTTACCCTTTCCTCAGTGTTTTTTCCTAAATTTATTTATCACAGCAGCACCAATGTTGTGAACTGCAATGACCTACAGGGCAAGGAAAGCTTCAGCTCAGAGATGCAGATTATTTTATTGCTGGGGGTGGGATTTATTAGAGGGCATCTTCAAATTCAAGAAAATGCTTGAAAGAATTGCTTTCTGATTTTGAAGCTCGTTGCTAGAAGAAAAGAAAACCATTCTCCCATCTGAGCTGAGCAGAGCCTACGGGTGCACAAGCCTGGGCAGGTCTGGTTTCAAACAGCCTGCCTTGCTGGTGCTGGTGCTGGTGTGAAGGTGCTGGATGCAGCTCATTAGCGGAGCCTGATTCACCATCCCTGAGATCCCGAGGGAAGCAGTAGTAACTTTTTCCCGGCACAGTGCCAGGACTTCGCCCACTCCCTACACCGTTTCCTAAACTGATGTACAATTCACAAGGTGAGGGTGCGTTTTGCAGTGGCACTGGCACATCCCAAACTACACCCTTTTTCAGGGTAACACCCACAAAAGCAAGACTAAAAGGTGGTTTAGTAGCAGCTCTGGGTGGTGGGAAACCTGGGAGCAGGGGAGGGGTTGCACTGAGCACAACAAGGTGACTCATGCATGCCCTGGCCATTGTGTCCCAGTGCTGTGGGCACTGGGGAAGATGTCCTTGGCATCATGGGTGGCGGCAATCTCCAGTCCATTCATCCCAGCTGGCTGGGGCTGGTTTAGAGGCACAGCTGGCCAGCAGCCTGCTGAAACATGTTCTGGCTGCCATCATGGGCTGCAGTGACCTTGGGGAAATGCTAAGTGCAGTTGCAAAAGGCAACTCCCTTTTTCCTTTGGTGTCCCTCATGCTGCAAACCGTGATCCTCCTGGCGGGTGAGGGTGGCTCACTGGTGGCTCTGTGACACAACTGGATGTCATAACAGGCAGGAGCCCTGAGCATGGCTCTATCCTCATCAGGGCCATTTGCATCAGCCTTCAAACACAGAGTGTTTTCATCACATCTTGCCCTTCCATCTTTTCCCTAGCTATTTAAAAACAAAACCCAGAAAGGATTTAATAAGTGAAATATCCTTATTGTTTTTAAGATTCTGAGCTGCTCTGGTGTCTTCACTAGGGTTTACTTACACACTACCTTGTCTCAGTGGGCTGCTGCCAAGCTTGACATCGCCTGTCCCTGTGTCCCACGCACTTCATGGCCCTGCCCAAATCCTTGCCACCCCCACACCACCTGCCCGCTCCTGACCCTGCTCGGTGTTGGATGTTCTTCGTCATCCCCTGGCCCATCCTCCCCCATGCCTAGTGACACACCTGGCACCCACCTTGGGGAGGAGGGAACCTGCCTCTCCCTGGCTGCTGGCCCTGTCTGCTCCTCAGGGCAGGGATCTCATGTTGTTTGCCTCACTCGAGTTATTTTGCAGCAGGCTGAAATTGCCAGGGATGGGCAACAACAATCCTGGCAGACCCTGGCAGCAAGGCAGCGTGACCCGTGGCTGACAGGATGGGGTGGTAAGTGACAATGATGGTATTGATTCATCCCAACCCACGCCAGGATGTGATGGAGAACACAGGGACCCAACTCACCTTGTCATCACCTTGTGCAATTCCTGCTTCTGTCCCCCATGTAAGCCTGGCTTGGGATGAGGGGTATTGGCATGCTGATGGGGTTTTCATCATGATGCAGAGAAGTGCCTCCAGTCACATCCAAGCACACATTTAATTTCCTTTGCCAGCACTAGATGTCATTTAATTATTGCCTTTAGTTTCCAGCAGAAGCTGCCCTAAGACAACCATCATTTTTACAATCATGTCTCTTCCATTTAACAAAACACTGAAGACATTGACACTTCTGATCCTGAGAGGAGTGAGGGCTCAGAAAGATGAGGGTCAACACCCCATTGCAACCCAAGGATCAGCTTAAAAGTTGCAATGTGTTTTCTTGGAGTGGGAGCAACCAGCTCTCACTGGTGATTTGGTGAGTCAGTCTGGACCTCCTGGGGCAGTTTCTGCTGTGTCAATATTTCCACAGAGGCTCTGAATTCTAATTTATTGTCACCTTTCTGCTAAGCTCCATCTCTACTTGCCACCACAGCCACTATTTTAAGTGTAACTGCCTGGGGTTAAGATCTTGAAACCAGTTTTAAGCACATTGGCAAACACAGTCTGTGGCTTTGCACACCCTCTCTCTGACCTTCTACATGCACGACAGCCTGTTAATAATTTTTTGCAGCGTGGGACGTGGCATCTCAGCTTCTCTGGCTGAGAACTCCTGAGTGTTTCTCAAGGTACACTGCCACCAGGGTGAGTTAGGGTTAGGGTTATGGTCAAAAATGTAAAGATGCCTTTCTCAATGCTCATGACCAAAGGTGCTTGTAGGTTAGGGAGGTGTGGGAGCATCCTTGGCAGATACTGCAGCTGCGCCCAGGTCCTGCAGTCTCCAGCATCCTCTCCCTCTGCAGCCAGGAGTCAATGAAGCTGAACAGCTCGGACACTGCCACTGCATATCTCTATTAGCAGATAAATAGTCACCAATCTTCCCTCCCTGCAGTACCACCATTTCATAAAATCTTTTCTCTTGCTCAGCATTGAGTTGTTTTGTTTTTAGCACTGCAACGTTAAATTGACTGGTGCTGTGAGGGAGGGATTAAGGGCACGGTCCTGGGCAAAGGTCTCCCACAACAACTTGGGGCCAACCAGCTGCAGCCTCTGGGGTCACGCGCCCCACCCTGAAACAAAGGCCACTTGTTTGGCATCACTGGCAGAACTGGGCCCTGCAGAGGAGGCAGCTGGTCTGCCTGTGGCTGAGAAGAGTAGTGGCCCACTTCCTTTTCTGGACCAGGAGGGTGTCTCAGAGAGGAACCCAGACACCAGGCAGCTTTGGCTGGGGTCGTAGGGGGTTGTTGGAAAGCAATGGTCAGAATCAAGTGCAGGTCCTCAGAGCCCCCTTTGCACTTCTCTTTGCTGAGTGGAAAGGTATAAAACCCAGCAGGGTTCAAAGGGAGCCTATCTGTGGTGGTGACACGGAAGTGTGGTCTGCTCCTGCCTTGCCCTGGTCAGCAAAACCTGAAATGGGTATCAGAGAAGCATGCCATGACCATCCCCAGCAGCTAAACCCTCTTCAGGTTGCAGCAGCGGCATGAGACCCTGGGGCATCAGCAATCCCTTGAAGGAGGGAGCTTAAGATGCCTCAGAGAGCCAAAACCTGAGGAGCATCCCAAGCATAAATGAACTTATTACAGCTGCCTCTAAGACAGAAACAGCAAGTTTGTCCTTGCAGCAGGGTATGAAGCTGCAGCAGTCCTTGACAGAGGGTGTTTTCGATGGCATATCATTGGGGCAGCGCAAAAAGGGCAGTTTTGATGCTACAAGGTTGAACTATGGCCTGAAGCAGCTGTACTTGGCCCCATATGATGCAACCCCCCAAGCCCTGAGTTTCCTTCCTTTTTTTCCTATTTTGGGCATGTTTTGCCGTGTAATCCCCCACTGTGCTGACAGTGCTGGAGGAAGGCATGTGACGCTTTCCCCCTGCCTTAGCTTCACAAGCTCTGCAGCGGCTCACGTGGGCCTGTCCCCACCACCCTTGACTCAGCTAATTTCCTCTCGCCCAAGGCGGTGACCAAGCTCCTGCTGGCCCCGTCCAGGCATCGGCAATGCAATGGGTCAGGCTGGTGAAAGGTGCCCAGGACCACTGTCACCTCCAGCACTGGGTCTGTGTCCCAGCAGCAGTTGCCATGGAAGCAGCTGGCTGTGTATGGCAGGCAGGGCTGGAGGTGGGGGCTTGGATCCCGGCACTGAGCCCAGTGGTATCTGACCTGCACAAAAGTGGGACAAATATCTGCACCTGCTTACTGAGCATGTTTAGAGCATCCTGTAATTAATGTTTGCTCAGCTGACGGCTGCTTAGCATTATTAGCGAATGATGAGTGGCTGATGTTGTTGATGTTGCTACCTCGAAACATCTAATTTCAGCATCTGCACTGAGCAAAAGGGCCAGGGGCCAGGCAGCTGGTGCCAAAACCCTGCCAGGCTTTGCTTCTTTGGAGGTGGCTTCCTATCAAATCTGTGCACATGGGCATCCCTGCCCTGCCCTAGCAACCCTGAGTTTGGACCCAACGGTGGCCATGAAGGCAGGGACAGGACCTCTGCCAGTGGCATGTCAGGGCCAGCGGCTGCCCTTGCTAAGGCAAGAAGTGCAGAATCCCATGCTCAAGGCAGCAGGAGTGAGCTTGGAGACAGATACAAGACAACATTCAGGGGCCTAATCCAAAACCCACTGAAGGTTTCTGGTGTATTTAAGCCATTTTGATGAACATGCCAAACACCTGATAAATAAATGAATGCATGTAAAGGAGCACTGAGTTATCCCACCCTTCCTCCCACACTGCTAGACACAAGCATGAGGAACAGGCTCTCACACTGGGATGCTTGTTTATTTATTTACTGGGGGGGAAATAAGCTTTGGTGAGAGCAACACTTTTGAAGCCTTTAAAAATAATTATTTTCTGATTACACTGAGATTAAAAAAAAAACAAAGCCAGCATCATCTTTATCTTCTTGTCCATAATCCCGCTGCCGCCTGAGCAGCCAGTTTGTGTTTTTTTTACGAGGCGTTTCTGGACAGCTGGCAGGGATTTGAGGTGCCATGTGCCCAGGCAGCACAGTGGCCTCTAGTGGCAACTCACATCCAGCCCTGCGGAAAGAAACCTGCAGGTGAACCTTGCAGGCTCCTTGTTCCCCAGGAAAATTGAGTCCAAACTGCCAGAGGAGAGGCATCCCTGTTCAGGGTATGATATGATGTCAGGCAGAGAACGGAGCACATCCACGTACCACATGTGCAAGGAGTAGTTGCTCCTGAGACCCCCACCCATGCCCTCCACCCACGGCCCTGGAGATCCATCCTGCCTCAGCCCCCATAGTGCTGGTCTGTAGCCCAAGCCCCTCCATGGCTTGCGCTGCAGGCAGCCTATCTCCAGTGCCCTCTCCTGGTGGGACCTCAGTGCTGGGTTGCAGCCTTGTCCCTCCCTGTCTTGCAGCTCCAGGAGCTGTGTCCCACAGGTGTCTCCTAAAAGCACTCTATGAGCAGTATGCATGCCTAAGGAAAGCTGTCTTGTGCTATAATCTCTTTTGTGAGGAGGAATAGCTTGGGCTTTCTTTCTTCAACCCATTCACCCATTTCTAAAAGGTTTGTAGCTCCTTTACACTTTTGAAGTCTTTCTCCCTCTTCTGAGTTCAGCTGGAGCTGCCTGCAGCACTCACTAGCACATCAGTCTCCTCAGGAAAACAAAAGGAGAGTGTCTGGTGAGGCAGGGTCTTGAGGGCTCCCTTTAGGCAGAGATCCTGGGAATAAATCATAGAATAATAGAATAATAGAATGGTTTGGGTTGGAAGAGACCTTAAAGATCATCCAGTTTCAGCCACCCTGGTGTGAGCAGGGACACCTTTCAGTAGACCAGGTTACTCAGAGCTCCATCCAACCTGACCTTGAACACTCTCAGGGATGGGACATCCACAACTTCCCTGGGCAACCTATTTCAGTGCCTCATCACCCTCACAGTAAAGAATTTCTTCCTAATATCTGATCTAAACCTCACTTTGTTCAGTTTGAATCCATTTCCCCTTGTCCTGTCACTACACGCTCTTGTAAATAGCCCCTCTCCATCTTTCCTGTAGGCCCCCTTCAGGTCCTGGAAGGCTGCAGTTAGGTCACCCTGAAGCCTTCTCTTTTCCAGGCTGAACAATCCCAATTCTCTCAGCCTTTCCTCACAGAAGAGGTGCTCTATCCCTTTAATCATCTTGGTCTGTCTCCTCTGGACTTGGCTCAACAGGCTGATGTCCTTACTGTGTTGCTCAGTCTTGAAGACTGACTGAGCACAGCCAAAACTAGCATTTTTTTTTCTTGCTTCCTTCAGCTTGTGTATATGTGGCATTAGCTTCACTAATTTCTTTGAGAAAAGTCCCCAGGTCCTACATGGCAGGTAGGTGTAGTCCTCAGTGTCACAGCAAAGATGTCCCCCCGTCCTGGAGCAGTTGTGTCTTTTGGCTTTATCCTAAGACGTAGAGAACCTCTTATCAGGAACAGAAATATGCATCAAGCTTTGCATGGGAGTCCATGCTCTCGTCCCCTTTCCCTGAGATTTGCTTGCTGCACATTAGGAGATCTTTCCTTCTGCACCAAAAGTTTTGCCTCCAACTGACCCAGTCCCCTGTGTAGCTGGGAGGGAGGACTGCTGGCCTGCAGCCCATCAGCAGCAGGAAGGGACCCAGGCAGAGGGTACCCCCACATTTTGGGCCCATTGGATGTTATGAAGCCCATCATCAAATAAAATGTGAGGCTGGATCTGGGCGAGGATGGGGCCTTTGGGAGCCCCATCCATGAAGAAAGGCTCGTCGATGGGCAGACCCCATTTCCGGAGCGTCTTGATGGCTCGGATGCCCATGTCCCGGCCGCTGCGGGCTGTCACCAGGTAGGTGCGGATGGGGGACTTTTCCTGGCCAAACTTCTGCATCTTCCCGAGGTGCATGGCAAAAGCCTTCAGGGGACCCTGAAAGGACAACAAGACAGTTGGGAGTGTGTGGGAAATAAGGAAACACCTACTCTGCCTGTACAATCTGCTTGTTCCTCTCCCAGGCTTTCTCAGGGCTCTGCAGAGCACACAATGCCTGTGGGCGGTAGGACCGGGCAATGCTGGGACTGGGGCTCTGTACTGTGGTCCTTGGGAGGAAGGTGACCCTTGTGGTGCTCATCCTAATTCCAAAGTGACCAGCAAGGTACATCCCAGCAAGCAGTGCCTTTGGGTCTGAGTCCTGCAGGGACTTGGACAGCAAGAGGTCATAGCCTACAAAAGGTGGTGTTGGGATTAGCTACAATCCTAGATATTTAGAGCTTACTTATAGGAGATAACAGATCCATTTCCAGTGAGGCTCCAGATCAGGCCCATACTAGGGACTGAGTAGTGGATGCACAGGGAATCTGTAAGGATTTCTGCTTTTTGACTGTTCATGCCAAAGCCCTAGCAGGACAGATGGCAGAGCCTGTGGGTGCCCATGGAAGCAAGGTGGCATGCTCACCCCTCCTATGAGGACGGTCTCCATCGCCCACTCATACTGCACTGCCCCCTCCAGGCCCTGCTCCTGGATGATCTGGTCTGTCTCATCAGAGAAGAGCACAGCATCCCCGTCAAACACCACGCGGAGTGGAGTGCTGGGGGCCTGCACCTCTTGCTGGAAGACAAGCACCGCTGAGACCCCTGTGAGGCAGAGCAAGGTGGGGTCAGGAGCACACCCCCCTCCCTGGGGTAGCTCATGCACAGCCAGCTCCTCCCCACGCATCTGCTGCAGCCCTGTCCCACATTATCATGCCAGTGCCTCCAAGTCAGGGAGCTTTCTGGGAGAGTCAGCCCAGCCCTTCCATGGCTGGGTTATCCTCTGAGAAAGTGCTGCTGATCAGAAACCGAGGTCTGAGGAGATACTGAAGTGTGGTAAGAGATGGTGGGTGGTTGTCAAGACATGAGCAGCCCTCCTCCTGGGGCTTGCTCACCCTGCCAAGCCTCAATCTTTAATGCCCAGATGTAGCACTCCGTGGTGTGAATAATACGGGCTGGCATCTCCACTGATTGTGGTAATTGGCTTAATTACAGTCTCTTCCTACAAGCTGCTCCCTGCCCACCCTCATATGTGGACCCAGGCTCCCAGATGGGAGACACTTGTCAGGGCAATGATTCTCTCAAGGAGGTTTCAGGAATGTGCTGTGTAGTGAAGGAAAGTCCAGGTTGCAGATGGCTTGCCCCTAACCTTGAAGGACGGTGGCCAGCTGATGGCTCATACCCAAGTAGATTAATAAGAAGGTGATTAACCCCATTAGAGGAGTTGGGGAGACTGCACTTTCTCCAATTGAGGTCAGGCACATGCTGACATCTATCACTGACCACACAGAAACTCTGCATGTACCAAGACAGCAAATTTCTGTGGCATCCTCACAAAGTCCTGGGAATCACTGTCAAACTCTCATTGATGAATGGAACTGTATTTTTGGTTAGGAAGGCTTAAATGTCAGGCAGGAAATGACCAGCCCATGGCAGAGCTGTGTTCAGAATGATGCATAATGCACACAGTGACTTATGAGGGCATCTGAGCAAGCCTAGTGTGTTTGCAGGATACTGGTAAGGACAGAAGAGGAGACTGAACTGTTCAGGACTGTACTGGTAATCAGTGTGCCATTCACCCCTTGTCCCTGTGAAATCACAGGCTCTAGTGTCGTCTCTTGGTACTGAGCTGCTTGGAAAAGGTGTGGTGGGTTTGGGGACATGGGATGGAGGGGGAACGCACCTCTCCGGAGGGCATTGCAGACATCAGTCCTGTCAGCTGAGAGGAACAGCTTAACACTGTGGGACTTCAGGTACTGGGTGGAGTCCTCGTCACTGATGAAGCAGAACTTGGAGATCTCCAGGCCTTCAGGACAAGGGATGTGAGTGAAGTCTTATGGAACAACATGCTCCTCACAGCCCCTCATTTCCTCCCCGGGTCTCGGTGTGCTTTCCTGCAACGGCTCAGTGCAATGAATTTCCCCGTGGTGTGTGGGGAACCTGCCTGTGTTCTTGCTGCATCTTCACCTGCTGTTGCTCCTATAAAACTGCAAAGTGCAGGTAAATATTCCCTCCATCCCTCCCTTAAATGAGCATTCCTCCTGACAACACTCTGGGATTTAGGGTGTTTTTTTAAAACAACTTTTTTTTAATTTTCTGTACCTGCCTGAACATGCCCAGGCCGTCCAAAATGCTGCCAGACTTCCTGGTGTGAAAGATATGGCTGAGGGGAGCTGGGCTCCAAGAGAACCCCTTCCCCCCTTCTCCTTGTATCCCCTGGCTCTCTGTTTGCCACTGATGATCCACTGTGGTGCCTGATCTGCTCTGCAGCTTCCCAGGGGCATCAGGCACCGCCAGGTATGGGTCTCCCTTACGGTAGTGCTTGGTGCTGTTGATGATGTGCACGCCTCTCTCTGGGCTGTTGTTGGAGAGCACCAGGATGTCAGAGGTCCCTCTCTGCTGGGTTGCTCTCCAGGATCTTCTTGTTAACATACTGCACTGCCTGGGAGGAGATGGGACTCTTTTAAAGAGGCATCACTGCATTACCTTTGCAGGGGCTCTTTTGTAGTTACGATTAGTGGTTTGTGCTGCATCTGTCAGCTATGGCAAGGCTGTCATGTAATGGAGAGCCAGACAGATCAACCATCCTGGAAAAGCCAGGGGGAGATGGGCTGGTCAGGATCACACGTCTCAATGCCCTGCAATGAGGCCAAGAGATCAGCACAGGCATAACTACACCCTGTGATGGGAGTTGAGACTTAAAGCTGGGAAAGCTGAGCTTTCATCCCATCCTGCGAGTGTCTGCATGTGCCCCTAGCCAGGTGTGGGGCTCACCTGGATGAAGGCAAAGGCTGTGCCTGGTGGCAGGGGCTTGTCCTGGTTGGCCTGCTGGTGCCTTATGTACTCCTCCTTGCCCTTCTCCAGGTAGAGCTTATGCTCTTCCTCCAGGCTGAAGATGGCTCTGGTGGTCACAGCAATGACCAGTGCTGTGCTGGGGTCTTTCTGCAGGACATGGAGGAAAGAGGAGTCAGGGGACAGCAGAGAAGGAGCTCACAGAGGTGGGGTGAGCAGGGGGCACCAACCAGAGTGGTAGGGTTGGGTGCTGGAGGTATCACCCCAGTGTCACGGTTCCTGATGCCAGAGATACCACACCCAGTCTTCATCTTCAGGTCACCAAGGACGGGGATGGCAGTTGTGAAACTCTAACCTGTCTGATAAGTGCCACATGCTCCAAGGACAGCTCACACAGAGGGGACTGCTCCATAATTTTGTTCTTTGTGGGGACAGCACAGCCACAGTCATCTGTTTGTGTTCAGTTTTTCTGCACATACCCTTCGTTTGTGTCTGTTCTGGACAGCTGAATAAAGTCTCTGTGTATGTAGAGAAGCTGCTGCTTTCTCCCTGGCTGCTCCAAAATGTAAGTGTGAGCAAATGTACCTGCCCAGTCCAAGCAACTGGAAATCACGTGGACTTCACTAGCATCAGGTGCTCAGCAGCCCTGGGACAGCCACTTCTGCTGAAACCCAGGCACAAGCAATTCAGGCCACCACAGTTCTAGGTTGTGATGTGTTCTCTTCTGTGGTGGCATTTCAAAACTTGGTTTGGAAAGACAGGATGTGTGTTCTGTAATGAACAGCCTTTTACCTGTTTTACATTGGTGTTTATGACTGTGCTTTCCAGCTCTGCCATCTTCAACTCTCAGCCTTTAGGTGAAAATATAAAATTAAATGTACAGATTGTAATATAGTCAACCTATAGTCATTCTTGAGAGGGGGAAGAGTGGAAAGGAGACAGGAAACATCCTACACACCAAGTACAGCAGCCCAAATGAAGCTGTTTCTGCTGAGAGCAGCTTTGCTCCAAGAAAAACTGTTCTAATAGCTCCAATTAAATGTGATGGAAAAGTGGCTTTTCAAACACAGATCACTGCTTTATTTTTACTTTCGTTTTTCTCAAAGAGTACTTTTCTCTGTGTGGAACTGCTGAAAGCTGTTGTGGAGCTATTTTCCAAGCAAAATAAGGCTGTCTTTAAAAGCCAAAATAGGTTAGATCTTACAGGTAGGTTTCTAGTTCACAGCCTTGTTGCTTTTTTGCCACTCTTGCTTGAATGGTGAATTTGTATCTACAAATGGAGGAGTTCACTGCATCAGTAGCTCATTTGCAGCTGTAAGAGGCCAGAGTAAGTAGAAGTGTGTGGTGAGGGCTTGGATAAAGGCTGAGACCCCTGCGATGGGGTTGGTCTGCCCCTCCACAGCCCTGTGAGCCCGTCAGGCCCTACCTGATACTGTACTGGGGGTCTGTGCAAGCAAAGAGCAAAGCCAACATGCAGTGTAAGGGACCAGTCAGGGTCTCCACAGAGACCTATCTTTTGCCCCAGATTTATTTAATTACTGTTTATTGTTCAGGGACTGCAAAATGTTGCCTGGGCCAGTAGGCAACACGCTTGGCTGATGCCAGCCGTGAGAGCCACAGCCTTGCCACGGGGGGCTCAGTGCTTGCATGTGCACTCCCCGACTGCCCGAGGAGTAGAAAGTCCTGCAGCAGGGCTACTCCCTCAGCCAGGGCTGCCTGGAAAGCCAGGAGATGCTGAGCATCCCTCTGCTTCCTCCATCCCATGCGGGGAAGGGGTCTCCTCCCAGAGAAGATGCCAAACACCAGCCCAGCTGTGCAGGCAGAAGTTTTCCTCTGACAAAATCTCAGCCAAGTATTCTCTGAAAGTCAAAATTAAGTGCAAGGAGGGAATGTAGCTGAGCGGCCCTTCCTGGTGGGAGAATCCACCTCTAATTTCTGCTTCGCTCTTCCAAGCACTGCAAACCAAGCCCGACTTCTCCTTTCCATCTCCCTCCCCGATAACCCGCGGCGCTGCTCGCATACACACGGATCTGTATGGGCACACGTCTCGCGGCGAGACCCCAGCAGAACATTCCAGGCGGGTGCTGCTGGTCCCCGCAGCTCTTCCTGCGGCTGCCTAGCAGGGAGCAGGTGTTACCCTGCACACAGACAGGGTTCTGCTAGGGAGAAAAGCCCACACTCACCCCGAGCGCCGCCTCTGCTCCCCGACACAGCCCGTCCAGCGGCGGCATCCCCGCCCTGCCCGGCGCTGCTGTTTATATTTCCCCCTACCCGCGCTGCAGGAAGCAGGCGGCAGCCGGGATGGGGCGCAGCTCCGCTCCCCGGCGCGCTGGGATTTGTAGGAAGCCAGCAGGTTGGCGTCGTGCTCGGGCCGAACTGCATTTCCCAGCTGGCATTGCACAGGATCACGGTCACCTGGGCCTGGCTGCGGACACAGCCGCGGTCACCCTGGGGAGGGGACTCGGCGCTCTTCCTGCTTCCGGAGCCCTCTCGGTGCCGATGCTTAGTGGCTGATCGCTGTCCACAAGCCGTGATGTCTTATTTCTGCAGCTGGAGTATTTATAGACTGCCTCTAGTCCTTTCTTTTCCCAATCCCTGAATGGTTGTATTTGTGACTGAAAAAAATAGGGGTACCTGGTCCAGAGTGACTCGCGGCGGATGCAGGGATGTGGGGAGCAAAGGCAGGTGCAGAGCGTGGCTGGATACAGCACGTTTGCAATTTTACTGTAATGGTTTGGGGTCTCTTTTCCCTTCTTTTCTGAAAGCCATGTCTCACATGCTGTCCTGAGCAGGGTTGGTTTTGGGTCTAGGATTTTACTTTTCTGGCTAGGCTGTGTGGCACCCAGCCCTGTGGGGCTCATGGTGCCAGGATAGTTCAACACTGCTTTTCTGTCCAAGAGTGTGACTGTCAGGGATGTGGGGGGGAGAGGATGTTGGGACAGGGGCTGACACAGCACCATGCTGCAGCTTTTTTCTTGCCCCACTGCTGGAACAAGGTCCACTGCTGCAGCCTGCCCAGTCTGGCTCTTGCCAATGGAGACCAAACTCACCTGCACTAAGGCCAAGCAGTTGTCCCCCTGCATGACACCAGGCTATCACCAGGATTACTAAATCTCCTCCCAAAATGTGGGAAGCCACCAAGGTCCTGTGCAGCTTGGTCTCACTGAGATCATAGAATCATAGAATGATTTTGGTTGAAAGGGTCATTTAGTTCCAACCCCTTCCACCATGGGCAGGGATGCTACACACCAGATCAGCTTGCTCAGGGCCCCATCCAACCTGGCCTTCAACACTTCCAGGGATGAGGCCACAACTTCTTTGGGCAACATGTTCCAGTGCCTCACCCTCTGAGTAAAGAATTTCTTCCTAAGATCTGAATCTCTTCACTTTTAGCTGTCCCTAGCAAACAACCTGTTGAAAAGGCTACTTATATGCTCAGCTTTTAGTGTGCATATGCAGACCCTCTTTCCCTGGAGGATTTTAATATTCCCTATTCCCCCATCCCCATAAAGCATTTCTCTTGTGCATCCCTTGGAACTTCCAGTTTAGAGCAAAAAGTTCCCCCAGAGGTTTGCTGCAGCATCATTCCTGCATCACCTGCTCCTGGAGATGGTGCTTTTCTGAACAGCAGGAGTGCAAGGCCCTTGTGAGTGTGGCTGTTTTTTGGGTGGCTGAGGGGCACCCCTAGCCCCTCTCCTGTGGCTAGGCACTCGCTGTGGCAACGCCTTGGTGGCCGTGTGAAAATCTGGAAGGACTACTGAGTCAGGATGGTGGGGCAGAGCCGGGACAGGTCTGGTTTCTGGGGCATCTCTTCCCATCACTACATCAGCCACTAGACACTGGCAGTTTTGCAGTATGGCTCCCTGCTTCTGACACCACCCCAAATTTACGTGGTGATAAGGCAGGTTTTTGGCCAGCTTTGCTGAAGTTTACAAGCATAAATTTAATGCAATGGAAGCCTGTGAAATTGCTCCTGGCTCCGTTGGTGCTGGAGGATGAAACCACCCAAGCAGTATCCCCTCATCCTGTCTGTCCTCCCTGTCGTGTTGCAGCAGAGCATTCCTGTTCACCCACACACACATTTTGCAGGCCCTCACACAGTGCATGCCCTGTGGGCCAAGGAGCTGGGCTTTCCAAGTGCAGAGCTCACCAGGGATGGATGCCGTCATGCACCCATCCCTTGAAAGTGTCCATTCCCTTGTGCTAAGTGCTTGCAGCCACACAGTCCAGCCCAGCATCGCTGCAGGGATAACTTGGAGGAGCGAATTTCCCAGTGCATGGAGCTGGGCAGCAATGCCCTCCAGCTTCTTGCAGGCAGGAGGTTTTGCTTCCTGGTCCAGCAGGGAGTTCCCCGCTGGCTTTTCGCCTGCATGAACACTGCTTGGGTCAGCAGAGAGGTGGGGCCGGCGGAGCTGCAGGGCCCACCTGGCTCCTGAGCTGGCAAAGCAGACTTTTCTGTTTCAGCTGTGCAGTGCAGCCACCATCCCTTCTGCTCCCTCAGCTGTGTCCCTGCTGGGCTCCCATCTCAGCCCACAGCATGCCCCAGCCACACGTGCTGGCTTGACTGGAGCCTGGGAAGCAGGGAGGGGAGGCTGACGCTGGGAAGGATACTGGTTGGTAAGTCTGGATTTGGGAACCTACTCAGCACAGGGTGGGAGAGAGAGTTAGGGCTACCCCAGCCCCTTTTCCAGGAATATGGATGCTCAATGCTCCCAGCAGACTGCCCACTCAGACTATGCACCCTGTGCCAGACTGCAGCAGGGCTGTCCCCATCATTCCCAAAGTAGTGCTGAGTTTATTCTTCGGGCTTGGGATAAAGGCTTTTTCTGAACCAGGGTCAATGCTAGACTAATGTGACACAGCCTGTGGCAGACAAAATGTACTGACTCTCCTAATTCTGTGCTGGGTGGATGCCTGCTTGCCTCTGCTGTCCTGTCCACCCTTCAGTCCAAAGCTGCAGCCTGGCACCTCTAAAATACCTGAGCGATGCTTTGGGTGCCCAGCGACACAGAAGTCCCAGGTGGCCCTGGACAAGTAATTTAACCTGCACCTCATTGTCCAGCAGTGACGCCGCAGGGATGACAGCAATTCCCACGTCTCTCCAGCCCCATGCCCACATGCAGCAAAGCACACTGCTGGAAAAAGAAAGGGTGCTTGCTGGCTTCGCGGGCTCAGCCAAGGGAAGTGCAGACGTGGTTTCCTGCTCGCCGGGAAGATCCCCATGCAAGGAGCACCTTGGCATGGGCAGAGCGCAAGCAGGGCACAGGCAGAGCTAGGTGGAGTTGGCTGCTTGAGCAGGGACCCACTGGAACGCAGGGCAGGAGGCTGGGCAGCCACAGGCACATCCCTGCCAGCCCGGGCACCGGGAGTGGGTGCCACCCGTGCCGTGGTGGCTGCAGACCCGTTCACCGCGCAGCACGGCTCCGGGCACACCTGTCCCGCTGACGCGGAAGGGATTTTGCTATGAGGAAGTGTTCATGCTAGAATAGGAGCTTTGCCATGGGGAAAGCAATGCTGTAAAACCATCCTGCTTTAAATTTGAAGCCTTCTCTCAGGCTGAGTCAGCGTTGCCATGTGCACAGGCTGAGCTGGCGGAAAGTTTCCGAGCCGGTGTGGCCTCAGCCTGGTGGCAGCACTGCCACCGGCAAGGAGAGCACCGGCCCTGTTGCAAGCTCAGGAGCCAACCTTACCGCTCCTCAGCCCTAGGACAGGAGGGGAAATAGCCAAAAAGGGGTGTTAGCTGATGATAGGGCTTTCCTGGAGCTGAGCAAACCCTTCAGCTCACTCTGCCTGGCCGGGGAGGAGCCAGCACAAAAACAGCTCTTGGTTTTTGTCCCCTACAGCCAAGTGATTCCTCTTCTCAAAACGCCCTGGATCCCCCAGTATCTCGGCTTTCAGCAGGCAGACTTGCAAGGATATGAAGGAGAAGGCTGTAGGGGAGGGGCCGGCTGGCGCAGAGCCCTCCCTGCCTGCAGCTCCCTCCCGCTCCATTTCTCATCTCATTGTCAATGTGGCCTAGCTCTAATCGCTTACCCTAGGCTCTGTATTTTAATTGTGTTTGCTCTCATTAGAGCCCTGGGCTACGGGCAGCAGACGTGCTACCGGAGAGGAAATCCCCACCCTGTTAATTTTGCCTGTGTTCCCAGGTCACCCCAGATTAGTCATGGCAGTGGCAGCCAGGAAAGGCAGGACTACAGCCTCCCCACACACCAGCATCACCAGCACGGCTTGGCCGGGCTCCCTGGACAGCTGGCTTAGCTGGATCTCGTGTGAGTACAGCGTCTCTTGCCCTCCCCTCCCAGGCAGCGATACCTGGTGGGACTACTGGACTCTGAGGCTGTGTATTCACTTCACCCTCTGTTCAAATTCCATTTTCTAGTGGGCTCCATCAGGGTGGGATTACTGCAGAGTGGTATCACGCTGCTTCAGGAGCATAGGGTATCTTTGCTACCCATTTGGGGAATGGTTTTCAGCCTCAGTCTCCCTGCATGGGGCCTGTCCGGGATTCTAGAGGCAATTTTGAAAGTACAACTCCTTAATGCAGAAGCATGAGGAAGAGGTTTAAATGCACTCTGTGTGTTTTGCTTGGTTTAAACTCAACTCTGCTCCCTGAACATTGCACCAGTACCCAAATGGGCGCTCATCACCGTGGCTGTGGCAGGGGCAATTCTTCTCCTTCTCTTCCTCATCTGCATCATCAAGTGCTGCTGTAGCAAGAAGAAGCCCAAGAAGAAGGAGAGAGTCGGCTTGTGCGCCGTCAGCAACTCCACCACAACCAACCTTGTGCGTCCTGCCTTCCCCTCAATCCCACCTCCCTCCCCCTGAGGGGTTTGCTGCTGCACTGCCCAGCCCCAGGGGTGGTGGGAGCACGGCATGGCAGAGACATGGCTGAGTGCATCCTGAGGGTAGTGTTGCTCTCTGCCACAGGTCCAGCCTGAGATGGAGGACCTGGAGCAGGAAGTAGAGCAGAAGTGGCGAGGAAAGCTGCAGTACTCCCTGGAGTACAACTTCCGCATACAGGAGGTGGGGATGCTCATGGCCCTGGCACAGCAGGGAAAAAGCCATGCTCTTGCATGGTCAGTCTTTGCTGCCCACTGAGGTGGATGTGCCCTCTCCCACCTGCCTGCCCACTAGCTCTCATGCCTGTGTGGTGTGAAGGCATTCCTGACTGTTGCACTCACTTCCCACTGAGCCCCCAGCTGCCTGACTCCATCCTTCTCCACCCGGTGACCTTGTGCCTCACTCCTCTCCAGCTGAAGGTTGGTGTGAAGCAGGCAGTTGAGCTGAAGGCCATGGACAGTAGAGGCACATCTGACCCATATGTGATTGTCTACCTAACGTCAGATATGAAGAAGAGATATGAGACCAAGGTTTACCGCAAGACCCTTAACCCTATCTTCAATGAGAGCTTCACTTTCCAGGTACAAACCAAAGCCAATGATGTTTTCTTGGTCCCATCAAGAGTGTTGCATAGACACTGCTCCCTGGGCAAAAACCTCTCCAGACAGGGAGATGCTTGTGCAATCAGGACTGGGAAATGTGAGAGAGGAATACCCTCATGGGGCAGGGCTGCCACTGAGGAGTGAGTCCAGGCTTTTGGGTCCTTCCCTGCAGGTACCCCTGGCTGAGGTGTCTGAATCTACACTGGTGATGCAGATCTATGACTTCAACCGCTTTTCCAAGCATGACATCATTGGTGAGGTCCGGCTGCCCCTGGCCAGTGTCGACCTGCAGCATGTCATCGAGCAGTGGAATGACCTGGCGGTGGCCAGTAAAGTGGAGGTTGGTCCTGGTGGGTAGGAAACTGTTGGGAGGGATGTGCTGTTGCTTGGCTTACCAACACCGCCCCAAGAAGCAAGCCCTTAGGGGCAAACATGAGAGTGGGGAGACTCAGGAAACCTGGGGCCAGCCTGGTGCTCCAGCCTCAGGTGAGATAGCTCCTCTGCCAGGTACTAATTACTGGCATCTCTCCATCAGGAAGAGCATCTCGGTGAGATCTGCTTCTCGCTGCGCTACGTCCCCAGCACTGGCAAGCTGACGGTGCTCATCCTGGAAGCCAAGCAGCTGAAGCGGATGGACTCTGATGGACTCTCAGGTCAGTGGGGGCTGCTTGTGCTCAGACCTTCCTACTCCTGCCCAGGCCTCAGTGGTGGCACCAAGAGCTGCAAAGCCTTGAAAACTCTTGGTGTTAAGACCAAGAGTTCTGCTGTGACCACCATATTCAGCCCTTGGCTGACTCCCAGCACAGATACTCCAGCTTTGGGCAGTACTGGAGGTATCTCTCAGGATGAGATGTCATGGCTGAATTGTACAGGGAGCTTGTCAAGAGGAAGTGAGCTCTGAGGTAGCTGTCTCACCACGAAAAGTGACAAGTGGAATGCTATGGTCTCCTTGGGAATGGCTCAGGAAAGCTGTTTTGTGGCTGAGTTCTTCAGTCAAAAACTGCCACTTGTACCAGGTGTGCTCTCTCTCTCTTCAGATCCTTTTGTCAAGGTGCATCTCTTACTGAACAGGAAGAAATGGAAGAAAAAAAGGACAAATGTGAAGAAAAACACCTTAAACCCTTACTTCAATGAGGTGTTTGTTTTTGAGGTGCCTTTCAGTCAGATCCAGGTGGGTTTCCCTGAAGTGCCCAGGGCTGAGCAGGTCCCCACTGCAGCAAACCTGTTCCCACTGACCCTCATTCTTGTGTCCTCCCCAGAATGTGGACGTGGTCATCTCCGTCTGGGATCATGACAAAGTGACCAAGAATGAGCCCATCGGCAAACTCTTCCTGGGCTGCCGAGCCACAGGCGGCCAGCTGCGGCACTGGTCTGACATGCTGTCCAGCCCACGCCGGCCCCTCGCCCAGTGGCACATCCTGCAGCCCCCAGAGGTGGTGGACAAAGCCCTGGGACTGAAGTCCCACTTCAAGCTGCCCCTGCATTCCAGATAGTGGGGGTCTCCTTCTCCACCCAGGGAGCAGACGGTGGGCTTCTGGAGGAGTGAGGGGCTTCTGCTCAGCAAGCTCTGGACGTGTTGGTCCCAGCTCATTGTCAGCAAAGAGAGGACTGGGACTCCTGGCCAAGAGATGATCTGGCTGCTGGTGCAGCTTGTGCTCTGTGTCACACCTGGGACAGGACAGCTTGGCATCCCAGGGCAAGGCTGGATGTGGAGCAGAGGGTGCTAGAGGGGATTTCATGGGTGCAGGAGCCAGCTCATCCCAACTGCTCATGGGATGGGGGGGGAAATACACAGAGCTTCAGGCTCATGCAAAACAGAGTCCATTGGTATTTATAAAGCAGAGGGTTAATGTGCTGGTGGCATGGGTGGGAAGTTTCTTTAGTTGTGAATAACTTGACAAGAAGTGTGTTCTTGGAAAGGCTTCATGTTTCCTGTGAAGGCTTTTAAACAAGACCAAGAGGTCTTGTAAGAGGCTTGAGAGAAGGAATACAGTGGATGAAGGTGTTGGAGACGTCAGACTAGCTCTTTAGTGCCTCTGCAATGTGTGCTCTATGTCCTGGCTGGAGGCTAAATGAGAAGCAATGTGGCTTCACACTTAGCCCGTTCTCACCCCATGATGATTTGTGCACACTAAGGTGTGACTCTGGCTCTGGGACTCAGCATTGGCCATCCCCATGCACCACATGGATGAAGATGCACAGTGTCAGCTCATTTCACATGGTCCTACAGCAGTGGCACAGCAAGGTTTGCACCTCTGGCACCTTGAGGTCCTGCCAGGGTGGTGGGGAGGCTTTTGCTTTCACACTGTCATCACACCACCCTGGTAAAAGCTGTCTTGCAGCCCTCACGTAATTTCTGGGCACGTTTCATGTTTAATCTGGGAGGTTTTTTTCTGGCCACGTGTCCTGCTCCACCCTGCTTTGTGGGGCCTTGGTGTTGGGGCTACATAAGCAAAGATCTCTCCTAGAAGGATGAGGGCATTGGAGTGGTGCTGCTACATGCCCTTGAGTATGCTGCAGTTTGGGGTGACTCCAGAGCAGCTTCTCTGAGCCATCTGCAGGAGGAAACTCCCTGCACTGGGAATTGTGCCTGTTCTAAAATCCTTCTGCTACAAAGCAGACGCAGAACACAAGATCTGGGCTCATGCTGTGGAATTTTGACCCCAAAGAAAAAAGTCCTTTTCACCACAGGGAGCTGCAAGCTCAGTGCTAATAGCTATTGCCTGGACTCTGGAGGGGAGAGAACCTGGCACATTAATGAAAAGCTATTAATACTAAAAAGCAGTTAATCTGTGATTACTCAGAGCTGCACAGAGTGACTACCCAAGAGTTAAACAAACATGAAGCTGAGGAAGATTATGAAAAGTCTTGATAGAGATTAATGACCTGAGCTTAACCATAAAAAGCTGCTGCTGTGTCTGCCTCTTGATGAATATTCTCCAGGCTTTGCTGTGGCCATGAGGAGGGGAGAAATGACAGGGTGGTTTTGAGATGACTGTAACAAGTGAAGTGTGGCTTCTGCTGGGGAAACAGCATCTGCTGGCAGCCCCTAATGAGATGGAGGAGGAAATCAGTCACCTGAGAAAGACTTGTAAAGGGGTGTTTTATAGCCTCAGCCTTCAGTTTCAACATTAGAATCAGCCTAGAACAGGCTGTGCAGAAGGGAACATCTCTGAATTGGGTTTGGGGTTCCACATCTATTGCCAGGTTGGTTTTGATCTTTGGTGATGCTGTTATGGTGATTTAGGGCTATGCAGCATCCAGAAAGGGCTTTTGGAACAGGCAGTTCTTATTTGTGTGTGTGTGTGTGTGTGTATGTGTATGTGTGCTTTTTCCAGTCCCCCTATTTTGAAGTCATAGCCTTGAGGTTCACTGCATAATTTATGGGGCTGGGCATAAAAGTATGTGCATATTAGTCCCAAAACAGATGCAGTTGAAGGAGGTGCAGAGACAGCCCCTCCTTGAGAAACATTACTTACTCCCCATACCAGTGCCTGCCGGTTCTCTCTCCAGCTCTGGCCTTGCTCAGAGCCTGCATCACCAGCGCAGTGCTGGGTTAGCAGAGCTGAAGAGGGAAGCCCATGGTGCTTTTAGGGGAAAAGCTGGGGAATGTGGGAGTGAGCACCCAGCTGGGCTAGCTCTGAGCAACCTGGAGTGAGCCTTTGTGCAGTAAAACTCATCAAACCGAGTTGTTTGTTCAGGAGGGAGAGGCTAGCAGGTGGGGATGTTCTCCACCCCGCTCCAGTTTCTAATGCACCGCCAAGGCTGCTTTTTCCCTCTGTCATCATTTCTCCTTCTCAGTAAGCCTTGTGTGCTTACAGCACAGCTTTGTGCACTCTCCTCCTCTGGCAGGATCCTCTTAGTATCTGCTGGCAGCTGTTTGAAGCAGGGCTGGTGGATCTGGGCTTCATTTCATGCCTTATTTCACCCCAAATGAACACAGCCTGCTTGGGAGCCTGTTTGCAGGAAGGCAGACAGCCCCGTCTCGTGTGCAAGCCATCTCCTTTTCACCTCCCTGTCGCCTTGGCGGGTGTGGTTGTCCCTCATCGATCAAAGCCAGATGTCTGAGCATCTTCTGCCTCACCAATGCTCCTCCTGCACTTGGAGGGTGGAGGACGAGACAAGAAGAGAAGGAGGGGGAAAACCAACTCCTCCTCAGCTTTTGTCTGTGCTGTATTCCCGTGTCTGCATCTAGAGGGCAGGGCAGTACGTGCTCTGAGCTGGGTCTCTCTGTCATCTGGTCTGTGGCCCCCGTCACAGCCTCACCAGCCGATTTCTTCTTCTGGAGATGTTCAAGAGGGAGGGAAAGCAGCGATGCTGTGCAAGCCCGTTCCCATGGCTGCATAGCCCGTTTGTAGCCATGGGGCAATGCTGGAGGTGTCTGAGTGACTTTTTCCAGGAGGCAGGAGCCAGCCATCCAAGGTGCACAGGTGGTTTTTGGGGAGTTTGTCTCTCTGCATTTAATAAGCAGCTTTGCAGGTCCGTGGCGGGGCAAAAAGCAGGGCTTGGGCCAAGCAGAGGTCTATTAAAAGAGAAAAGAAGCACTGAAAATTGAGGTGTTTGTTATTAAGATTTATAATCTCAATTATTTACATCCAGATTCAAGACTTCCGACCTCTAGAAGTCCCTCCCAAAGTTAATTATTCCCTTATTCAGTGATTTTTTTTGGTTATTTGTCCCTGCACTCAAGGAAATCAAATGGGAGGGCTGCACAAGGAGAAGGCTCAGCCTCATGTGTGCTTGCCACCAGTTGTCTGCAGTGAGACAAAAATGATTACAGGCTGTCATCATTCGGCCCGGGTATGGGCTGGCTGTCCTCCAGCCACAGATTTTTTGGCTAGTCTTAGAGTTTTTGAGAGCTGGAGAGCATCTAAGCTCTTCTCACTTAGGAGCAAGCATGCCTGCTTTATAAATATTCCTTAGCTAGCATCTTTATGCCTTGCAATTTTATGGGCAAAATGTGTACTTTTGTCATGCATGGGCTTATTTTTTAAAAGCTCCAGCTCCTGGATCCTTATCCCTAGTTCCCTTTCTCTATCCTCTTTCTCTTACCCTTTTCTCCCCCTTTTTCCTCCTCCCTTTTCCCTCCTCCCTTTTCCCATCCCCTTTTCCCTGCTCTGACAGGGATCATTAAACTTGTATCAGGGACTGTTCCTGTCCCAGGTTGGGCTTGTTTTGCTTCTGGATACAGAAATATTGTTTGGACCTCTTTACATCTCAATGCACCTTGCCCTGCCATGGGCAGGAAGGGAGGGGTAGAAGTCCCAGACAGTCCAGTCTGAGAAGCAGGAATAATAATGGGTGCACAGAGGAGCTTCCCAAAGTTTCAATTTGAACTTTGTGGGCAGACCTGGAAGAAACAGACTTCTCATTTCTCCATATTTCAGGTCTAGGCAGGATGGAACCAAAGGAGAAGCAGCATGAGGATTTCATAGCTTTCATGCTGCTGGGCAAAAAATGCTCCTTGAAGAAGTTTGGTGTTCTGGGTGAATGGGTACCCATCAGTGATGACTTTTTGCATGTCAACAAGATGGGAATTTCTCAACCAGATTTGCTGACTTCACAGAGAGGTGATGAAACCCCTACAGGCACTTTTTGCCACTCAATTGCAGAAGCAAGCACAGAGTCAGTTAGGAAGAGTTTAACTGAGCTGAAAAGAGGCCTTGACCTGCAAACAACCCAACCCATATCGTATTTTACATTCTGTGAGCAGCATCTGGGAAGATGGTGGGTTTGCAAACGAATGTTTCATCACCCTGCTTATGAACACGGGCACTGCAGATGTCCTTGTCTGAGCCTGAAATCTCTCTGTGGGAAATGGGCATTTTGAGTTGTGAATCAGTCACTGCTGACCTAAGTGACTAAGTAAAAGAAACATTGCCCCCTTGGAAGAGCCAGTGAAGAGCCCATTGCCCATGAAAGAGGTGGCTGTCTCACATGGAAACTGGTCCAGTTGGCATCTGGTTTTGCCCTGGATAGAGAGCATTTCATTTTCCTCTTAACTTTTACGTACAAGTCAGAGCAGTTTAGACATAGAAGCCTAAATCTTGGCACGAAGGTTTTCACTTAACACAGTCTAGTTAAAACACTTGGCTTTGGTGTTCACTCTGGATGTGACAAAGGATGTGTTCCTACCTGCAGAGGCCTCTGCTGAAGGTTTCTCTGCTTTGGATGCACTCATCCCACACCCCCCCAACTTTTGCAGATGTGCTAAACTCAGGTCTGCCTTCATAAAAGAACATTCATGTCTCAGATACTCTGTGAAGTGGCTTTGGGGATGTTCTTGAGAGATGCTCAGTGAAGTTGGGTGTTGAGTTTTCCTGGTGCAGCCCTCTCCTACTCTAAGCTCATCCCCTCTATTGCCAAACCTGACTGAGAAGCACCTCTTGAAGAGTTTCCAGAGGCCCCTCTCCTTGCAGCTGTCTTCTCCCAAGGCTTTCTCATGTGTGAAGGTAGGTGAGGCTGCCAAGGGTCTTTGCAGCTGACAGCGTTTGTTTTTTTTTTTTTGTAAAATGAGGTGTCTGGGGTCACACAGCATTTACAAAAATCCAGTGTGCTTGGAATGGATAAATTCTGGAGAATCATTCCTTGCATGTCTACTGGTTTGTAGAGCAATTGCTGACCTTGAGGAGAGAAGAGCTTTGTGATTTATCAGTTTTCTTGAGCTCTATGGCCTTTTTTTTTTAACTAACACCATGTTCTTGCTGCTGCTTTGTCTTGGCACAGAGAGCCTGCAAGACCTTTTGAGAGCAAAGACATGTTTCAGCCATACTCATCTGAGCACACAGAGGTCTCAGCTTGTTCTCCAGACACGTTCTGGGTCACACCCTGGTCTTAACCAGGCTTTGAGGATGTGCATATACATGAAGGACTGTGATCAGATGTTGGGTCACTTCGGTAATACTATCCAGGGGCAAGCTGGGTGGAAATTCTAGAGGGATCACCTCCTGTACACATTAAATGTTGAAGGTCTGGGCACGGACCAGTACTTGTCAGAGGTGTTCACTTTCCAGGGGGCTGCCAACTCAGCCTGTGGTCAGGGAGAAAGGGCCACACTGTGGAAGATTTCAAGGCTTCTGATCCTGGGCAGAAGTGAGAAAAGCTCCTGAGGAGTGAGGTTTGAGCCCCGGGGGTGTGCTGGGAACTGAGTGATTCTAACCCTGTCTATAAACACAGACTCTCCATCACTGGAGACTGAAGCCCCTGTGTGCTACCATGGTCAAAAGGGACTTCATCCAGAGGAGTTTTCTGGTTTTTGCTCTCTCCCTGAAGCCTTTCTTCACCTTTTTGTATTTTCATTTTGAAATGCCGCCCTTCCTCCAGGCTCCAGCTTGCAGTGAGCTGCAAACTCTTCTGGAAGCCCACACCAAAGAGTGTCCCTTTGGAGTGGAAGGGATCATTAAAATTACTCGTTTCTGTTCAAGGCCAGTGTTTTTATCGAAAGCAGCCATGTGTGAGTACATATATGTGTCCATAGGGAGTTGTTCTGTTCCTACAGGCACTTGACCAAAGTTGGTGACTATAAAAGTGAAGGGAATGAAGAGAAGGGTGAGGATGTGGTATCCATAGTCCTGCAACATGGCAGGATACCCAGGTCACTCTTCTTAGCACCCTCAGCAGGAGGCAATGACTGCTTCAGCAAGATTGGTCTGCATGTCTCCTCACTCGTGCAGCTGCAGAGGTGAGTTTTTGTGGTCTCACCAGTCCTTTTTTTTATACTGTTTGGCAGATGGAAGAGGCTGAGAGCAGAGGGGCAGTCCACAATATGGGGTCCCTGATGCAGGCCCACAGATCTGGTCCCACCCCTGCTCCTCCCCTGTCTTCTCCAGCAGACTCCCCTTCAAGGCCAAGCTCTCCTGTCACTTGTCCCTCTTTTTGCTGCTGTTGTGGGGCTCTGAGCCCAATTTCAGCCCCCTGCACCACATGCCAGCTCCAAGAAATCCCTCAGGAGGAACAAGAAAACGTTGCATCCCAAGCAACCCACTGTCAGAAACCTGTGTGTTGCCCCTTCACAGGACTCGTCATCACTCAGATAACGGGTGCACACTGACTGCATCCACCTGGGGAACATCGACAGTGGGCAGGGCTGTGCCTGAACAGCACTGACAGCTTCATCAGTGACAGCTTCCCTGACATGAGCTGCCCGCCCAGCAATGGCAGCCTGAGTGTTATCCCCTACCTCTGCCACGGGGAGGGTTCCACTCACACCTCAAGGCTGACATCTGGGCTCTGCTCCATGGGGACTGTCATGGAATGGGGCAGCCCTGTTTTTGGGACATCAAAGTCTCACCAGAAAAAGGGAATTGTGTCCTCATCCACTGCTGGATGGCTTCTCCCAGGGTCCTGTGTGCATTGTTGTGTAGCTAATGGTCAAACACAGCATGAAGCAGCTGTCAGCTTATGAGTTTGTGATGTATCTGCTGAACATGAGGAGTGTCATCAGGACCTGCTGGTGGGTTTGGAGCCTGAGGGCATCAACATCATATGCCTGAAGCACTCCCTGTCAAGGAAGATAGCATGGAGCTAAAGGGACAGGGTGGCTGTGTTGTTGGCAGCAGCCCTGTACAGGAAAAGCCAAAAACCTTAATCCCATTTCATGGGCAAATGAAGTGACTGTAGCTATGGGATGTAGGACAGCACTGGCACAAAGATGTGAAAGTGATGGTAGATTTCCTGGGGATTGTCACCCTGATTTTCTCAAGGTTTACTGAGCCTTCTGATGTTTTCATTCTTTGCACAAACTTTCTCACAGCACTTTATGTAAATAACTTATTGTTTTGCATTCCTTTATGGAGGACAAGCAACCTGATGGACAGGTGGGTTGCCCAGTGGCATTGAGGAGGTGGCACTGTAACCCTCCAATGACACTGGGATTTTAAAAAGATATATATATGGAGTCAGATGTTTTAATAAAGAGTTTTTTAGTTTGCTTTGACCAGGACTGCTCCATGTTGTTTGTGTGTCGCCCCAGGGTGACAGGGGTTGTTGTCAGCCGAAGTAGAGAAATGGGGAGCTCTTTTAGGGACACACTGGAGGGGAGTGGGTATGTCCTGGGCAGGATGGGAGCCATGTGCTTTGCTTTGGTGCGATGTGATTTTGGGAAAGCAAAAAACAGTCAAATACAGGTTTCCACAGTGATCTTGCCTGAACTTTTACCAAGATCACCATTGCTGCCGAGTAGCGTGCTTGTATTTTGCTAACATTGTCATCCTTGGAAATAAGCCATAGTATCATCTGGTGCCATGTCACTCCATAGTGCCTTTCCACTTGATCCTTGTGGGATGCTGAGGAGGAGGCAAGGTGTAAAGGTGTAGGAGAGTGTCATGAGGAACAGCTTGCATGGATTCATCAGCGTCATCCTTCCAACATGTGGTGATTCTGTGGAGGAGCCTGGCCGAAAAGAGCTGCATCCGAGTCTCTAAAACATTGTGCAGAACCTCCTGTGTGTGACAGGTCTTCCCTCTGTCTGACCTCACAGGATGGTGGAAGTGCTCTGGGAATGGTGGCCCACACCCATGATTCATTCCTCTAGCTCAGGTGGGGGGAAATGAGGGAAAGGAACAAGGATCAGATGCTCCATAGGAAAGTACCCAAGTATGAACAGTGCATCCATTCTTGGCCCCTGCCTAAATTACCTCACTAATACCTAATATTCAGAGCCAAACACCCTTTGAAGGATTTGCCTGGAACTTTCTTATGCCTTCATTGAGCTTTTCTGCAAGAAACTTGTTCTTTCATCACTCAAACACTTACATAATTCTTTTGGAAACTTTTGTCTTTCCTAATGTTAACCATGGCTTCTGACTTTGACACGGATTTGCTTTTCAGTTCTTCCTTCTCCTCACTGCCTCATGCCATTTAAGTCTAGTGCTTCTTTCTTTTTCTGGGAGACCTCCCTTATAGCTTAACCCCTGTGCAAGGCAGCTCCATGGAAAGCCTTCTGCAGACTCTTGGAGGCTCGACCTTCTGCTCATCCTATTACCACACCTCACCATCCACTCCTCGTGTATCCTACAAACACTTCTGTTGGCCAATATTTTGGTCATGAGACTTCTTTCTTTAAATTCATTCTTCCAGTGTATCAGGCCAACACTTTCCTGTCACAAGGTGATAACCACACTCTTGAAATTCTGAGCAGATCTCTTTTATGTGCTGCATGCCTAGACTCCAGGAGGTCCAGGATGCCTTCATCTCACAGAGATGAAGGAAACTCTCTGCCCGTGGGGAGTTTTGAATGGGGAATTCCCCCAGTTTTGAGAGGCTCTCTGGAGGACTGATGGGCCAGCAGAGACCAGAATGTGTAGCTGCAGCATTTCAAAGGGACATATCCCAAGTGGACCCAGCCTTGCCCACGCTAGGGGTTTCTCCTTCCTCCACCTGCTACCACGGCAAACCTCTGCAAGACACCGGCCCCATACCAAGGACTTGCTCGTCCTTCAGCAGCACCTGCAGCACCACTTGTGTGGTGCTGAGGGTGGTGAAACAGGAAGCCTGCAGCAAGGGATTTGCCACTATCTATATAATGTCTGGGAGGCGCCTGCAAAATATTGTCAGGGCCATGTCTGAATCAGCCTAAAAAGCCCCGTCTAGAAGAGGAGGGAGCGCCTGGCTTGGGGGAGGAGAGCAAGAGTTGTTTGGGTCCCTGTCTCCATGGGATCCCCCACACACATGCTCTACATGTGCTGTGACAAGGGCTGGGGAATAATTCCAGCCACGTTCCACCTGCTTCTCCTTCAGATCCATGGAGATATGGGCCTGGGTCATCCCACAGAGGGGATTATCCTTCTTGTTGTCAGCACGGGGCTGCTCCCCCATGCTCTGCTGCCTCTGCCCAGCCCCTGGCTGAATTTGAGGCTTGAGGCTGCCTGCAGCAGATCCACAGCTTGTTTTTTAAAGAAACCCCTGAGTTGTGTTGAAATATTTCACACAGGGAAGAGCTGCAAAATAATTCAGGTTAAAAAAGCATGCTAGTGCTGGATGGCTTATTAAGGGATTGCTCTTGCATATGCTGTCGGCAGTGGATATTTGGGGTGCAAGCTTTTTCTCTCTTCCCTCCTGAAGGGCAGAGTTGCTCCCAAGCCCTTGAAGGCAAACTGAGCCCATGGATAAGTCACTCTGTGTATCTAAGGGGAAATTTTAATTAGAGGCCTTGCAGATGGATGGCTGTGTGCAAGGAGCCTGGACTCCCCACAGATTTGAAGACCTATCTATTTTGACTGGCTCGTGGCAGGAGAAGGGAGAGGAAGGCTCCCTACTTGGCACTTCTGAGGAAAAACACCTCTCCAGCTCCTCCGGATCCCATGGGTAGAAGACGTTCTCCTCCTCCCCATCCCTCCTTCCTTGGGGGCTGCCCTCTCCTGTTCTCCTGCTGGCCTGGCCTACCCCAGCCAAGGGAGGTGCACAGCGGACTCTTGCACATCATTGGTCTGAGAAGGTCTCCATGCCCTTAAAGAGAAGCTGGATTTTCTGCTGAGCCACCCGAGAAGCCCTTTTATACCTCCTTACTCAGCCAGCTGCCTGTGGCTTGTCTGTCCATCCTGTCCAGCCAGCACGACTCTGATTTTCTCCAGACTTGGGTGAGCCTTTTTTGCATATCTCCTAACGACCCAGGTTGCTCTTAGGGAGTGATGGGGAAGCAGATTTACTTACCTGAGTATTAAGGAGATAAATACCAGGTGGGGTGGCCTGCTGAGAGAAACAGGGGTGCGAATAACACTTTCTTCATCCTCTGCTTATTGAAGAGGGTCTGTACATTGGAAAGGTTCACTCTGTCTCTTACAGTGAGCTTCTCTCTTTCTGATTTCATGCTTTCCCCTGCCCCGGCTGGTTCTGCGCTCAGCTTGAGTGGCGAGGGCAAGTGGAGCCTAACGCTGACCTCTGCAGGGCCATAGGATTCAGTATGCCTGCGTGCCGTGACTCGGCTATGCTCCCTACTTTCACCCCTTCCTCCAGCTCCCTTCCCGGCCCTTGCAGTGCCTTCCTGCCCAAAAACACCCTCGGACAGGCACCGACATCCAAATTTATGGTGTCCTCCCCGCAGAACAAGTGATTCAAAGCCCACGTCGCGGGCAGCGAGCTGCAGCCTGGCAAAGCTGTCCCCTCGGCTCCGGGGTGGGGCTGCGGCCGGAGCGGGAGCAGGGATGGCAGTGAACACAGCCCGAGAGCGTGTGTGCGGGGCAGGGATGGCAATGAACACAGCCCGAGAGCGTGTGTGCGGGGCAGGGATGGCAGTGAACACAGCCCGAGAGCGTGTGTGCGGGACAGGGATGGCAGTGAACACAGCCCGAGAGCGTGTGTGCGGGGCAGGGATGGCAGTGAACACAGCCCGCGTTCCTAGGCCGCCTGCCCCTGCCGCAGCTGCAGCCCCGCCACCTGCGGCGGCCGCGCTCCGCATCGCCGCCACCTCCCCGAGTCACGGGGCTGGCACCGGGGAGAGGCTGCCGTCCCAGGAGACAGCTGCAGCTCCTTCTGCAGCTCTCTGGCCATTTTTAGAAGCACTTTCCTCCCCCCCAAGTAATGTGATGGGCCCGCACATTTTCCAGGATAAAGTTTCCTTGGCCCTGCAAGCTGTGCCTCCTGCCTCGGGCATGAGCCCCCATTAACACTTGCCCTCCTGACAGAGCCACCCGGGTCTGCAGACGGCTGCGTTTGGGGGCCTTGTCTGCTCTGCAAAGGACAGGTTTAGGAGAGGCAAGTAGATATTGCTCTGATAGAAAAGCAAAATTCTATTTATGTGGAAATCATTGGCAGCAAAGCAAAGGTGCTCTTCCATCTCTTCCCTAATACACTGTGTTGTATGTGTAAAATTTCCACTTAAAGCAAATGCAAGGAATTGTCTGTGGAATTTTTTTGTGCTTGTATCAACTCAACCACAACTTCCAGCTGTGCTGAGGTTGCTGCAATAGGCTCCCCTGTCCCACAGAATGAGTGCATACATTGGCAGCAGCATCCTCTGAAGTCCTTCCTTGTCACCTGGGGTCATTGCCAACCCTTTGCAGGTTTTGGGATATTTCTTGTTTATGAAGTGAAGTAAGGTTGAATGGCAGAGTGAAGCAGTAAACTGAAAATAGTTTTTGCCTTTTCTTTCCTCATTGAATAAAGTGGTTTTGTGGGGGTCAGACAAGAAACATGCCTGCAGGAATCACTGTCACAAATCTCTCTTTTTCTGGCTCAACCCCATTTGGTCTTTTCCAGAAGTCCCTTGATGCTGAGGTTTGTGTTGCTATGAGGAGATGTTTGCCTCTTGTCTACAAACTGTCGCCTAGTTCCCTATATGATGAAAAATTGGTGAAGTTGGGAAATAAGAACAGACTTGTTCCTCTTTTTATTTTCTAGAGGAGTCTTGCTTTGTTTTTAATCCCACAAAAAAAGTGGATTTAAAACCCACAAAAAAGTGACCACAAGCATGAGTAGTTGTAAACTTTTTCTCTTGGTTTTCATTTCAGGCTTACAATCATCTAAACCAAGATGTCTGAGTAAGTTCCCATTTTTCTAATATACTGTTGGCATTTAAAAACTTTTGTTCAATCAACAACTTTTATGCTTGTTAAGATTCTTCTGCTTGTTTCCAGTTAGGATGCTAACTAACTGCCTTTTTTCCCTCTTTTTCCTTTCTCTTCCTTCCTTTCCTTGTCCATCTGCTTTTCCTGAACAGTGAAGAGGTAAGTGTGTTTTGCTGAGGTTTTTCCTTTAGCAATGCTTATGGCAGCAGTCCTGGCTTCACCGTTCCTCCCTAGGAAAATCAGCTGCTGGGTGTGTGTGTGTGTGGGAAGAATGGCTCATGGTTATTTTCTTGCTGACTCCTCCTGGTAAACACGTGAAGGAGAAGAAAAATCCCTTTTGAAAGACTTTTTTTTTGTCCCCTGGCTTGGAGTTAGATGCTTTTTCCCCCTCCATTCCTGCTTCCCCAGCCGGCCACGAGATGGTGCTGGGAAGGCAGTGGTCCACAGCCGCCTCTCCTCTGTCATTCATCCACCATCCCGCCCTTGGCCTAGCATCCTTTCTTCCTTCCCCACATCTAGCCCTTCATTTTCTACCCATTGAGCACTGACACATCCCTTCTCAAAGGCAATCCAAGGACACCTGTATCCAGGGGAGTGTGAGTAGGGTGGAGGTTGCATTCTTAGCAAGTTTTCCCTGGCTTCTGGCAAAGCCAGGTGGGGCTGCGGGCATCTGGAGAAATGCAGGAGAAGGTGTGGGAGGATTGTTCGTGGCTTTGTCACTCCACATTTCCTCTTAGGAAATTGCTCCATCCTTCATTTCTGCTTGGCATCTCCCCATATGTCTGCAACGCCACAAGCTCCAGCTTGTTCTCACTAAGAGAAAAGAGGATGTCAGGGACACATAGAAATGCCACAAAATGGTGCTGATATCCAATACTCCCCATCAAACCCAGACCTCCCAGAAGAAGCTGGGAGGACACTCTTTGCTAAGGTACCAGTTTTCAGATGAAGAATAAGCCCTGGACTAACAGCCCTCAAGGGATCTGATTGTCTGATGGCTAATAGGGTGCTGCATCTCTGAGCTGGGTGCCTTTTTTCTGCAGAGCCCTCCAGCCTTGTCAGGAGGACCTAGGCACCATTTACATATGCGAGACACGTCAGGTTTTGTTACATTTCACTCTGCACATACTTATCCACTTCCTCCTCTCCGCAGCACAGACCCACACCCAAGTGCTGCTTTCTCCTCCCTGCCCCTCAGCATATCAGATGTGTTTCCCCTGGGCCAGCCCAACTCAGCCATGCCCTGTCTTCTGGGTGAAATGCTCAGGAAACAGCTGAAATGCAGAACTTGTGGGTTTTTTATATATAGGAGTCCTGTTGCTGCTGGCCCAGCATGACAAGGACAGGAGGGCAGCCTGTGGGCTGGTCTGTCCTCCAGCTGTGTGAACCTCTGCTTCAGCATCACTTGCGCTGGGTCTTTCCATCTGCAAGAAATTACACAGCCTTCATGTTTTCACCTGCCTGGCTGTCCTTGTCACCAGCGTGTCAGAAGGACATGTGGGAAACCAGGAAATCCCTCTTGCTGCTTTGGATGGGCTGAGACCCGGGCAGGGGGCTCGGAGAACTTGGCACAGAGCCCAAGACCCCTCTGCCCTGGATCTCGAGCCATGGAAACAGTTACCAACTTTATGTGAGGAGTTACAAACCAGGGAAAGTAGAATAAAATGAGTAGCTTATTACTGAGTAGAGAAATAGAATGTTAAGATTCATATGAGAAGTGTACAGGGGGGTCAAGATGGAGGAATCTGGGTGTGTACTGCCCTCCTTCCTTCTTCTTCATCGTCTCCATTTTCTTGGTGATGTTGGCACTTGGGGATTGGTTTAAGGTAGAATTTCACTGTCTAACAAAGGTGATAGGTATTGGGAATTAACTGTAAATAATGTCTACGTAGTTTATAGTATAAAAAGACAACACAGCCCCGGGGGCGGGCAGTGTGCCTTGGACTGACCTGCTGAGAGCATCGCAGCTGGCCAGGGAGAACATGTTATAGATAAGAAATAATAAACAACTCTGAGAACGAAGGCCAGGCAGCTCTGACTCTTTCTTCAACCATCTGGCTGTGAAAAAGGGACTCTCAGGAAATTCCCACGCAGGGGAAATTCGAGAGACATGTGCCCTGGACTGCTTGGAAAGACATCCCACAGCTCCTGAGTGCCCAGGGACATGGGGGTCATTAGCTTGAGCACAAAGCAAAACACATCTGAGTGAAAAGGAAATTAGAAAAAAGGCTAAAAGTCCCAAGAAGCCAAGTTTGAAGCCATATTTTATACATATATTTTCAAGTTCATCACCCTTGTTATCTTTTCCTGAGGGACTTTGTGAGTTTTAGCTACCTGAGGTGGCAAAGCTGGGTTCAGCAGGGTGCCTCTTCCTTGAGTGCTGCTGGTTTGGGAACAAACTGTGTGTCAGGATGGAGCCATCTCCCTGGCAGGGTTGCAGGTCCTTGGTGGGCTGTGGCATTGCATGGGGAAGGGCAGTGGAAAGGGGAATGGGCACCTGATAACCTTCTTTTCTCTTGTTTTGTGCACTTGCAGAAAAAGAGGAGGGCAGCCACTGCCCGTCGGCAGCACCTGAAGGTATGTGGCAGTGCCGTGGCTGTGGGATGTGCGTCCTGACCTTCCCATCTCCTATCCCAAGCCAGCCAGCTCTCAGCACTCTCCCTACTAGAAGAGGCCATGATGCACAATGTAGGGGCCTCCCACCCCACTCCTTACTGGGTCTCCATCATATTCCTTGCTTGGAAATGGTGGCATTTATGGGAACTGCTCAGGCTGCCTCTCCATCAAGACCCCCACTCCCTGATGACCCCCCTACCCTCCTTCCTTGCTTCCACCCTGCAATGATGCTTCTCCTGCTGTCTTCCAGAGTGCTATGCTCCAGCTTGCTGTTACTGAAATAGAAAAAGAAGCAGCTGCTAAAGAAGTGGAGAAGCAAAACTATCTGGCAGAACATTGCCCTCCTCTGTCGCTTCCAGGATCCATGCAGGAACTTCAGGTACAGGCTTCTTTAACCCTTTCAGTGCTGGAGCAGAAAATATTTGACTCCATCAGTCAGACTGGTGGATCTAGACTGGCATTCCCATCTTGACCCTCTCCTCACCTGTGTTATTCTGGAGCCAGACAATCATGCAGCTGGCTTGAGAGGCAGGTGGGGCCTCTCCGCAAACAAAAGGGATCTGGCTGGCAGGAAAGGTGTGTTTTAAATGATGTGTTGGGCAGCATTTGTGTGCAGTCAGTAGCATGGAGATTAGGAGCTGGCTGACAAGCCCTTCTTCACCTCAGTCCCATCTAGTCTTCTAGACTGAGGGCTTTCAGGGCCAGAGCAGTCAGGAGAGAGGAATCATGTGTGGGTCCTAGCAGTCAACAAGTCAACATCCCCCTTTGCTCTCTTCCCAGGAGCTGTGCAAAAAGCTTCATGCCAAGATAGAGTCAGTGGATGAGGAGAGGTATGACACAGAGGTGAAGCTACAGAAGACTACAAAGGAGGTGAGCTTCCTCTGGAGCCATCCTTCAGGGGAGTCTGCAGCCCATTCCTTATGCCTCTCTGCACTGCTTGGGTCCATCTCATTAAACCCATGCCCCCTTGTCTCTCCACCCCCCTTATTTCATCCCCCCCAGCTGGAAGACTTGAGCCAGAAACTCTTTGACCTGCGTGGCAAGTTCAAGCGGCCGCCACTGCGCAGGGTGCGCATGTCCGCTGACGCGATGCTGCGGGCCCTGCTGGGCTCCAAGCACAAGGTCTGCATGGACCTCCGAGCCAACCTGAAGCAAGTGAAGAAGGAGGACACTGAGAAGGTATCCTTTCCTCTTCTTTTTTTCCCTAACAGGAGTTTCCCCCACCCTTCAGGGCTCACACCTCCCTGTAAGATAGACAGGGTCGAGAATGACTCTTTCTCCATAATGCTCTTCTTCCTCCTCAGTATTTTCTTCTCCGGCACCCATGATGTTGAAACAGGAGGGTGCAGTTTAAAAACATGTATAGCATGGGTGGAACTGGGTTCCTCTAGCTGACATGGGGGTTTCCATGGGTGGACTGGTGTGGGGCCCAGGCCAGTTGGGTTCTTACCGTGGCACCATTCACACCAATGCAACCATCCCTCCCCCAGGAGAAGGATCTCCGTGATGTCGGTGACTGGAGGAAGAACATTGAGGAGAAGTCCGGCATGGAGGGCAGAAAGAAGATGTTCGAGGCTGGCGAGTCCTAAGCACCTGCGTCTCCACAGCTGTCCTCCCCTCCCCGCCGTCCCCGCTGCCCCGCCGGGCTCAGGGGCACTGAGTGGGTGCCATTTCTCTCTATTTTGCAAAGAGCTGCATCATGGTAGCAGTGATGTAAATAAAGCTTTGGTGGGAGAGGTGGGTGTTGCCTGCCTGGGTGGCCAGACCCCGACTCATGCCATGGTGCCAGCAGGGACTGCCTCATTGTGGCAGTTCTGGTGGGGATGGGGAGGCTTTGGCAGGGGCTGTGCTGAGGAGATGGGGGACCTCTCTGCTGTTGGTCCCTGTCCAAAGCTGCAGATGCTCATGCCCTTCCCCCATGGTGAAGAGACAAGAGAGAACAATCCAAGCCCCAGGAGGTGTTGCATAACCTCAACTCATGATGGCATCAGCAGGAAGCTGTGGGGAAGAGCTGAGAAGGGGGGAGAGGGGTGGCATCTGCAGGGCAGAAGCAGACCCTTTGGCTCCGGTGGGATTTGAGAGGTGTGAAGTCAGGAGAACCTTGGCAGCACCTGCAGCAGCACCCTGGGACTGGTACAGTGCAGGGTGCTGTGGTTTAGAGATGGTAGCTGTCACCAGAGTGGCATGGGGAGCTGGGAGGGGCAGTGCTGGGAAGGGAGATGGATGGAGGTGGGGATGTCCATGCTGCCCACTTTTCTCTTGGGTTAGCCCAGGACTTCCAAATTTTTAGCTGCCGACAAGTAAAATCTTAAATCAGTCTCAGTGGTTTTTAAAAGAAAGCAAACCCCCAAATTCACCTTCCTTCTGCCCTCTCCCATCCCCCCAAACCCTCAGCCCATGAAGTTTCCGGTACAGCTCACTTCTGCTGAGCACAGGAAAAGCAAAACAGTGGCAGCACCCTGGTGCTGGAGCTGTCTGTGGGGCTGCCGTGCCAACCAGGGGAGAAGATGTCAGACTCAGAGGGGTGCCAGGAGGGTGCAGAAGGAGTGAGCCAAGTGGGAGATGAATCCTCTGAGGAGAATGAGAGGTGAGGCTTGGGGACACCACAGCTGCCTTCCACTGCCAGGATACTGGGAAGCTGGGAAGCTGGGAAGGGAGATGGAGAGGGAAAGGAGGATGTGCAGCCAGAACAATGATGACCCATGAGGCTGGAATAGGTCAGATGTTCCGTCAGGCTTTTGACAAGCTTCTCCAGCTAGAAGGAGACTCAGATTTCCTAAAGGTCTCATCCACTTTGAACTTCAAAGCCCTTGGGAAGGGGTTGATCGAGTGGGAACCCCAGCTCCAGAAGCAAGAAAGCTCAAGTGAGAGCTTGGTGACCTTGAGCTGCTCTGCTGCTGAAATCTCAGCCCCATCTCTAAGACCTCTCTAATGTGGAGATCAGCTGCCTCCTCTCCTTGCTGGGCACATCTGATTTCTTGCCGCATCTCCTAAGTCTCCAGCCGAATTAACCTGGCAATGTTTCAGGCTGGCTGCTGTAAAATTATATATCTCCCTGTGCCTTTGCTCTGCTTTATTGCTTTATCACCAGAGACTGTAAAATTTGGTATCTCTTCACTTGAATACAGACAGCTTTCCATGATGGCTAAAAGAAGACAGATGAGTAGCAGAGACCACATCTGTCTGTGGTGGAGGCAGATAGATAAGCTTGGCCAAAGTGCATCACCCAGAAGTGCTCAGATTTGGACTGGATTCAGGCTGAGCATTCAGGGAGCTTAGGAGGTTGCCTGATTTTTCACCTCCAGCTTCAAAGCTCGCATTAGCATATCTCCCCAAGGCTTCTGAGAGCCGGCACAGCTAATGTTGATGGGGAAAAAAAACCCTTGAGTGACAATGAGAGGAGAAAGGTGTGTCATCTCCTGTCATCAGTGGTTGCAGTAAGTGCTTTGGCTGACACCTGACAGCAATTAGCCTCGGCTGAAGATTTGACTGGAAGCTTCAAAAGGTGCTGGAAGGCTCTGTACATGACTTGCTGCTGAAACAAAGGGGAAGCCTTGGCTGCTGGGGGAGCACAGGGGTTTCCTCAGCACCTGGATCAATGTGATTCCCAGCATTGTTCCTGTCTGGCTGTGCCTCTACCGCAGGCTCAGCTCACCTTGCAGCAGCAAGGAGCAGGTGCTGTGCGCGGCCCAAGCCAAGCAAACCTTCCTGCTCCCTTCTTGCTGCAGTGAGTGCAGGTACTCTGGTGCATGCAGGGACACCAATGGGATCTGCTGGTGGGGCTGGATCAGATTGTTCCCTTTTCTGTTTCCTGCTGGAGTTTCAGCTAAATAAAAGGCTGTTTGGAGTAGTCTGTTCTGTAGCACGCAGACTTTTACAGCCTTGTTTAAAAAGAGTGTGAATGTTGACAGCAGGGTGGCATATCCTTTCCTCTCTAGCTGTGTTTTAGAATCCAAATGAAATATGAAAATCTATGGCAAAAATAGTGAGCAGAAATGAGTTCCTCTTTGTTTCAAAAATATGAAGAATTACTTTCCCTTATAATTTGTATAATCGTTTCATGTGCAACTCTAAACTTCTCTTGTTTTTCCTTGTACTGTTTAAACACTTGCTAGACTCTGGTGATTTCCACTCCCAAAATGGAGGAAGGAAGTGTTTGTTTGTTGTTTGGGTCTACCTTTTCTCACCCTGTGGCTAGCTTATCTCCCTGATCTCCTCTCCTTGATGAAGAAAGCTCTTTTCAAGCTGACCCATATATGGATGGAGGCAGGAAGCTCTTTTCAAGCTGACTCATATATGGATGGAGGCAGGACAAGGCTCTAAGGACAGCCTAAAGCATGATGGATGTCAGAGCAACCAGTCTTGTGATGGAGCTGCCAGGAAAGTAAATCCCAAGGCTCCTGGGTGTAATGCACAGTGGGAGATGTCAGGAGAAAAATACTGGTGCTGTGTCTCTGTAGACAATGATCCTTGTCTATTTAACTGTGCCCACTGTATATAGGAGCATACATTAGAAAATGTCCTAGAAATATTAATTTGAACACAGCCTACTCTGCTTCCTCATACAAATTGGGACGTACTGACAAAGTCTTGCTGGTGTAACACTGCTTAAACCAGACCGGTCTTATGCTCTCTTCCATGAACTGGAATTGTTATATGGGAAACTGCTGTGGTGTGAGCCTTCCCAAATAAGTGAGAAGCTGGGGGGAGCTCTGGACAGGTGGCTGCTTGGGCTGTCCTGCCTTGATGGGGAGAGGTTGGGAGCCCAGTACATGCAGGGTCTGTTACTCAGAGCTCTCTGTAAAGCTCTGGAGGCTTCAGGTAACTCCTGCCCTTAGTTTCTACACCCATGGCCGGGCACGTCCCTTGGGCTGTGCTCTGCAGGATATCTGCACCTGGGAGCCAGATTGGCTTTTCCCAAATTCCCCTGTCTCCATCCTCCTGGGGCTTCCCTCCCCATGAGCTGAAGGGCAGGCAGCCCATGTATGGTCACTGCCTGGGGAGAGGCTCTGCTGTGCCAGCAAGCCCCAGGCTTTTCCTTGCCACGTCCATCCCCAGCTGTCTTGAATTCTCCAGATCCTTAGAGGAGTCTCAAGGGTCTTTGCTGAAATGACTGCTGTTGCTAAGTATACCCATGGCTGGAAGGAGGTTTGGGAAAACTGATACTTGGAGAGTTTTTGGACCCCTCAGTACACTAGATTCCTTGGGGTTAGAGTGGAGGGATGGCTGATCCCTGCTCAGGAGTAACTGGCTGCAGTCTGACCCAGCTGGGCTCATTAAAGTGGAAAAATAGTAGGGAAATTAACAGGGGAGGACCAGATGGATTATTTAATGAAGCTGGGTTATACTTCTGATTTCCAAATTGGATATAGGTGGTCTGGCAGTGGCATTAGGGATGAAGAACCGTCTCTAATTATAGGAGGTATCAGGTGCCTTCACTGTCCTTTTCTCCTTGAGGAAAAAAAAAAAAAATAAGCTTGGCTTGCCTCACCTTGCCTCCAGGCTTATTTTGCTACGTGAAGCTATGGGTTTGGAGGAGTGTGTGTTAAAGCAAGGGTTTGCCCAGCAGCCTTCATTTGAATTGCACTTTTCTTTTTAAAACACAGAAGACTCTCTGCTGGCTGAAAGGCTGGTTTTTTAAAAACTCTTGGTGTGAAGTCTGGCTCTGAAGCTTGTGGGAATCCCTTGCCCGTGGATTTTGTAAGGTGAACTTACTTCAGAGGGTTTAGGGCTTTTCCCCAAATCTGAAAACCCCGTGATAACTGGAAGGGCTGGCTGTGCAGCAGGGAAGTGCTTAACCTTGGAATGCCCTGGCGATCCTGGGCCCCTCTGCTCTGACCTTCACTGACCTTGCTAATCCAGCCCTGACTGATGCTCTGCCTGCATCCCCGTTTGCAGTCTGTCACCCCTGTGACCCACATGCCCAACTGTGGGGTCTGCCTGGGGGCTGAGCTGACTCCTTGCTGCCCTGGTGCTCTCTTCAGAGCTGGGCTTGCTCCCAGGCACTCATCCAGCCTGGCAGCTGCCTCTGTCAGGACACTGACTCACACCTGGACAGACCACCTGGCCAGGAGGTGCTCTGAGACCTCCTCAGTGTCATGTTTTTATTAGGAACAGCTTTTTCTTTGAGGGGGGTGGGAATCCTGACCCAAATAAAGTTGCCCAGACTCCAGAAGGCATTGGTATGACCACCAGGCTCCTGAGAGAATCTGCCTCTGACTGACTGCAAACCTGCAGTGGTGCTCAGAGGGAACATCACAAGGATTTGGTGCTCTCACTTCACCCTCCCCATGCTGCCCTCCTGGCCCAGTCCAGCTTTGCAAACCCGCCTGGGAGGGACGGTGCCTGCTCACCTGGAACAGGAGAGGGAGGGCTCTGCTCCCCCAGCTTGCACAGCAGCTTGGACCTCCTGTAGCTGCAGTTCCAGTTGTCTTTATGAGTTCAATAAACTCCTCATCAGGCTGAGTCTTTGGGATTACTGAGGGGGTGCTCTGGCATCCTTTGAAGCCAAACGCACAGGGAATGGAACTTCATGGTGTGGTTTTGTTCTAAAGCCTTTCATGAGGAGAAGCCTTGGGGATGGACATCAGTGAAAGGAAGACACAGGGGTGTATGATAGGGGCTCAGGCCTCTTTACCCAGGTTGTGTTCTGGATCATGGCCATCTGGTATGGGTCAAAAAATATGTCCTAGGAGGTGCTGCACATTCTGGGAAAGCAGCTGTCCTGCATGACATGAATTTGGTATGGTCAATACTAGAGGAGCACCCATGGTGCCCAGCCAAGGTCAGGGTGTCACCATGGTGGGTGTTCTGTGGCTATGCCCGTGGCTACTGCCTCAGGAATAGAGGACAGGCTGTCTCTGCTGCAAGGCCAGACAGCTGAGGTTGAGATGTTCAGGAAGCCCTGACTGTAGAACTTGCCCACAGGGAGGGGGTTTGGTACCCGGAAGAGGTGATTTCCTGTTGGACCTGTGTGACGTTTGCCAGGCCTTGGCAGCTGTCTTAGGCATCCCACACCTGACACCTTCAGGTTTAGGCACCTGAATTGCTCCCTGATTTCCCAATATCAGCGAGGAAGCACAGGCCATTGGTGAGATTTGAGCCCAGCACTCCAGAGGCTTGGCCAGGTGTCTCGCAGTCCTCAGCCTGTTCCACAGAGGCTCAGTCATGAGTGGGTTAACCAGCCCCACTTGGAGCCCATGTATGTTTTCCTTGCCAGTGCATCCATCCTAACACACACCAGATGTGTGAGGCAGCCTTTGAAGTGTCTTAATCTCAGGTTTTGGCACTCAGAGTTGTCTTTCTCATGGGCAGGTCTCCAGTGCCTTTCTGGGAGCTCCACTCCTGCAGCCTCCATCCCCTGGAGGAGAACTGGCAGCAAGGCAGGACAAAATATCTTCTGTTATTTGCTACTTTAAGCAAGTCCCTCCTGGGATGGGCTGCTGGGGCTGGGAGCAGAGCTCCATATTCAGTCATATGTGGGAGTGTGGAACCCAGGAACTACTTGGGTTCAGTTCTGTCTCACATGAGCAGTGGTGGTTCCCAGCAGCCTGGTGCATCTGGTAACTGTCCAAGAAATGCATGGATAAAGAGGAAGTTACAGGAGCAAACCTAGCTGGATTTATTAATTAATGGAAATGGCAGTGGGCTTCTATTGGCTGAATTGGTGACTTCCATCCTGTGGTCTGAAAACCTGGGGCAATATGCAAGCAATTGATCTGAGAAGTGCAAGACTCAGATTAGCTGGAGCTCAGTTGAATTGGATTTCTCTTGCTATTGCACAGACATGTAGGCCCAAATGCTTTTGCCAGTGTGTCAGCACCATCCCTCTGCCTGCCATAGAGAAAGCTCTGCCAGTTTACATCAGCTGAAGGTCTTTGCTTACATGCTCACTTTGAAAACGGATTTTTTTTTTTGTTAGGGATTCATTCTGCATTACCAAGGAAGCCTCTCTCCCAGCTCTAGGTATCTGTTGCTTGCTGCAGCTGACTAGACAGTTTGTGCAGGGCCTTTTATCAAGTCCTTGCCAGATAGCTTGGAAAATATGATCTCTTCTTCTGTGCTTATGCATGCTTGTGCTTTTCTGCTGCAGAAGCAGTTTCCTTTCCAGTGCAAACTTGCTTTGGAGCCATTAGCATTGACAAACTCTGAATTATTGACAGACCCAAAACAATCACGGCTGCCAGCTATTTAGGAGGGGCAGAGTTCTCTGCCAATAAAATTGATGACAATAATAATTTCCTTTTGAAATAAGTGCCTCCTTGCAGTTGTCACATAGCTTCCCATACCAGGAGCTGACAGCATTGTGTCCAAGCTGAGCTGTCTTGAAGGGCAGACTACTGCGACACACAGGCTGTGCACCCCTGCTCTGGTGGGACCTCTTCCTGGGGGTGGCATTTGTCTCTTCTGCTGCTTCTTCATTCCAGAGGCCACCTTCCTGCATACAGCATTAGCTGCCCTTTGCGCAGAAAGGCTCCTCTCAGCTTATTTTTGGGCCTCACTCTGGATTAATGACTATCTTCCCCCTTGATGGAGCCATGTGTCTTCGAGCTTTTTGAATACATGATGATGCTTTTGCGAGCCCTTTCAAAACCGCTCCTGTCTTTTGCCCGGCTTAGCGAGGGAAGCATGGATGGATATGGGCAAGCTGATATTAGATGCCTTTCCCCAGGACAAGAAGCAACTTGAAGTGAGGGGAAGGAACTCCCAAGCACCATCAGGAACTGTCTGATAGTGTTTGGGAGTTCCTTCTTATCCATTTAGTCTCCCCTGACCCCAGCTGGAGTGAGAGCCCAGCAGCGTAACGCGGAGATTAATGGTTGCTAAAACTGCTTGTGCTGCATCAGAGCCTGGAGCCAGCTGCAGATGAGCTAATAAGTTTATATTGGGCAGAAGCTGTATTTTACTTCTTGAAAGCTGTGTGGTCAGCTGAGCAGCATGGCTCAACACAGGGCAGCACTCGTGCAGTGGAACTCACCTACAAGCCCATCCACAAAATGTGCTGCACCGCTTTGGGCGATGCTTAAACGTGTCACACAGATGCCACCTGGTGAAGGAAGGTGGTGCCTCTGTTACTGGTAGTGCACCTCTTATACCCAGCTTGGGAGATGTATGAAGGTGTCTTCAGCTGCCCAGTGTCCATCTCATCCACCTAGTCAAAGCAAAGACCACTCCATTTATTTTAAACAGACATTCAAAATTCAATTCATTCAGCAGCTTTCCAAACCTTGGTGAGCAGAGACTCGTGACGAAGCAATGTGATGCTATAAAAAGGTCTTTTTCAGATTTTTCCTACAGTGTCTGCTGGGGGAAGACAACCTCTTGGCAGCAGCTGCCTATATCTTATCCATCCTGGCTGGAGTCCTTTGTCCTGCTTCTTGGCCTTGCGGTAGACAAGCATCCCTAAGAGATGGAGGCTGCCTCCTCGGGGCCAATAGTTATCTTCTTGTCCTGTAATGACCCTCCTGTGTGGGATGGGAGTGTCTTATCTGCAGCCATTGTTTTGTCTTCCTGTCTCTTTCCCAATGGCTTTGTTGATTTAACATATTATATAGATAGCAGTGCACAGTATCAGTAATGGTGCTGGCTCTGACATACTGGACCAGCTGCACTCCTCCAGGGCTTGGCTGAGTCACCTGGCCTTGGCCCTGGTCTGGGAAACCTGGATGGTGGCTCACCACAGTGGCTAAGGTGGTCTTTTGTTTGTTTGCCCAGCCCTTGGTGCAACAGGAGCCCAGATCTCCTTTAACTGTGCTGGGCTGCCCTGGTAACACTTCTCTCCTTCCCCTGTGTTTTAAATCCATCTTTTGTCCTTGTGTGTATCACCCTTGGGGCAAAGGCATCTTCTCTTCCAAGGCTTGTAAACTTGCATCTTCCCCTCTCACTGATAAATGAAGCAAACTTCATGATGAAACCAAATGATTTTAGGTTTATGAATGTACCCCTAACGTTCCCCAGGGAGCATCCATTTTTCATTCTGTGTAGGGTGAGAGATGGCAGTGGGGTAGAAGAAGAAGAGGAATGCTCCTTCTAGATCCAGCTTCTGATTCTCTCTCATTTCTGCCTCTTTGGATATCAGAGGAAGAAAGTAATCGCTGATCCCATGCCAAATATTTCAGACTTAGTATGACACAGTGTTTGTTGGCTGTTTAGATCCACAATTATGCATGTTTTTCATGGTGATCCTCTGAGCATGTTGGCCTGGCAACAACTCTGAGCCAACAAAGCTGGCTCCCACCTACTGCAACCCCTCCCTGAACACCCGTGGGGTCGTGCATTGCCTTGGGAATATCCTCTCCTGACTTGTGCCAGGACAGAGAAAGGCTTGCTGGGGAGCACCACTGGGACTGGACACCCTGAGCTAATTGCAGAGGTGGGGCGTCCTGCCCTCCTGGCAGCACACTTTGATGCTTGTAAAGAGCCCTTCTGGTGGGAAGGAGACAATGTGCTGCTTTTGGCTGCTAGTCCTGCTGTCTCCTCAGGATTATCTCGTTTGCCTGTCTTAGTCTCTGTATTTGGCTGCCCAAAAGTAAGTGCTGGCAGAGGAAGGTGGACTGAGTTAAGTGGGAATTCAGGGTGAAGGTGAGGTGGGCAAACCCTACCCCTCAGGCCAACATGTAAACCACACCATCTGTGCAGCTGAGGTACCAATGGTGTGCCCTTTTCTCTGAAATGGGGCTCCTGGGGAGCTGGGCAAATGCTGATGCCTGCCAGGCTGGTTTCAAAGTGGTGGGTGCATGTGCCTGGTGAGGAGAGGCTGGTGGGATGTCAGGATAGGGGGAGAGGTTTGGGATGGCAGAGGGAAAACAGAGACCCCCTCCCCCATCTATTCCATTGTCCTAGGGGCTAATGGTGGAGGCACAGGGTCTCCATCTGAGATAGGGCTCTTAGTCCTTGCTGAAGATGTGAGGCTGTCCCTGTGAGAACATCTTCTAGGGATGGGATCCCACCACTGACATGTAGGCATGGACTTCTGGGAACCATACTGGCAGACAGTGGCACTTGTAAAGGACTGGCCCTTGCAGTGACTGTGCTTTGGGGCTTGTGCTGACAGTGAAGCTTGGCTGACATCCCAGTAGTACTGGAGAGAAATGCTTGAGCTGTATTTCCTCACTAGCAGGACTAGAGTATTTTTGTTTCTTTTTTTTTCCCCTTGACCATTTGTGAGCCTTCAACTGATTTTGCAACTAGTGCTACATAGCAGAATGATTGTGTAATTAACGGGAACTGGTGCAGCCCTATCTCTCTGGGATTCCAGCCCTGCTTCCCACACTGATGGAGGCAGACCCGCTCTCTCTCACAGCATTTCACCTTCTCTGCCTTCCCTGCTGCTGGGAAGAGCTTTGGGGAACTCCAGAGCCACACAATGAGCTCCTGGGTGCTCCAGTTCCTGTACTGGGGTGGTGTTTTGCTGCAGAGATTTATGGTGGTTCTTCTAGCTTAAACTGTGCCAAAAAATTAGGGATTAATTAATAATTTTATTTTCTTCCTGTGTCCACTGTACTCCTACCCACTTCCTGGTGGGACCAGGGGGGTTGTTTCTGTGAAAGGATCCAAGCAGCTGTGGGACTGATGCTGACCTATCTGTTCCTGGACACGTGGCATGACTCACACTGATGCACGTGGCAGTGAGGGGCAGGAGAGGAGAGGGGACCCAAGGTGCCTCTGCACTCTAAGGCAGTGGTGTGGGATTTCTCCTGTGCTGCTCTTTCTGTGTGGGCATTTCCTTTGTGCTTTTGAGTAGTGGGTTTAAATGCTCCCTGTCCTGCAGAGGTGGGGGTAGTGACTCTGTCCATTCCCCTTCTTGCAAGCTGTGGGTCCTGCCCTGCTCTCTTCTCCCTGTGGTCCTGCAGGACCCTGCTGATGCTGGAGGGAGGATGAGATTTCTTGTCATATTTAATGTCTTTCTCACAGATGAAAGCCAGGAGAAGGGCAGGAAGCATTCCCCAGAGGTCGAGTGGCCCAGCTACCTCAAAAGATTTTTTCCAGGCAGAGTTCAGTACCAGGAATTTCCCTCCTTGGGAGCAACACAGAGCTCAGCCTGCTGCCTGTTGAAGTTAAGGGACCCCCTTCCTCACTGCCTCACTTCTGGTGTTTCTAAATTATCTTAGCACCTTAGACCAGTAGGAGCTAATGTTGTGACCTCTCTCCAGTCCTGCTTTTCATCAGCCAAGCATGGTTTCTGTCAGCCCTGTTCATTGAAAGCCCCATCTCTGAGAGGCAGTCAGTCCTGGAAGCGGGGTGGAAGTCTGCCAAGTGCTTTCAAGACAAGGAGCTCATGCTGGCATCCTCCAGGAGTCAAACCCGGTGTGGAGCCAAGGCTCTCTTGCTGGGGGAATTAACAGCTTTTCCTCTGCCCATTTACACAGAGACTTTTGCCTCCCATAGGTAGCAGCGTCCTGTTACCTCCAGGAGGCTCCTGCCTTCTCCTGGTGACTGTGGCTGCATTCCTCTTTGCCCCTCCTCAGCTCCCTGAGGATCGTCTGGCATCTCTGCCTGAGTGAAGAATGCTTGCAGTGATTTCATTTAACGCCCAGTTGCTGCTGGCCCATGGCTGCGAGCTACATCTCTGCCTGCCAGGCCTCCTTCAAGCTGCCTCCTTGCTTGGCTCGGACCATGGGAGTCAGTGGCAGGTTTGGGCCAATTCTCTCCCAAAAGAAAACCCTGTAGGTGCACACTTCATTTCAACTCTGGCCAGTTGTGGTGAAGTCAATAGGAATGCTCACATGCTTAAACCTAACTACTCCTGCAAGCACTTGCAGGGCTGGGATGAGCTTTTTTTTAAGCAAGAGATCTTTCGTGGTGCGTCTCTTCCATCTTCTCATTGAATTTAGAAAGAAGAATATGCAGTGTGATATCATCTGAGCAGCCCACAGAGTGAGGCCAGCATCAATGTCTGCGTTCTGTGGGTTTTGTTGTTCATAATCACTTAGGTGATGCTTAGGAAGTACCTGCAGGGAAAAAAACCAAACTGTTTTGAAATGAAGAGACAGTGGAAACGAGGGCAGGTACTTCCTTTTTTTAAATTGAGATTTCTTGGTGTATTTCAGGGGCAACTTCCCCATTTCAGTCTACCAGGTGTCACAAGGAACATTTCTGCAGAAGAGATCAAAAGGAAACATGTAAATGAGATGAGAGGGACTAAAAGCAGAAGGAAGGTGAGGGTCTCAGCAGAGTGGTTCCATCAAAACTGCTCCCATTTTGCAGACAGCCAGAGGAATATTCCCACTTCCCTTGGGGAACATGGGCAGGCCATGCGATGAGCACCATCATGTGCAAGTGTAAGGCAGGGCTGGAACTTGCTAGGTACAAGTCCAGGCACCTGTTGGTTTGGCATAGTAGAGGTTCTCTTTTCACCCAAAAAGCACACATGAACCAGGAGATGCAGTTTAGGGAGAAAGACTCTTCTGTTTTTTTCCTCCCAAGACTAATCCCATGAGGAGATAGCAAGAAGAACAACCATCTGAATGTGTGGCAGATGGGCATTTTGTTTTAGCAGGTGACAATCTTAGTCCTTCATCAAACACTCATGCACTTCTTTTATCTCCTGAAATGTCAGTGTTTCATGGAGACAAGCCAGATTTAGCCATATTTTTTGCCTCTTGCCCAATTAGATGGCTGGGAAAACTGAGGCACGGGCGACTTGGTGACTCAGTGGGGGGCAATGTTTGAGAGCAGAAGCAGGGTGTAGGCTGCTCGCCTGCCTGAGGCTGCAGCTCTGTGGCTTCCCCCAAAATCCTGCTATCTCCATCCCAGGAGAACATTTTCTTCTGGTGTGGCATTTCCCAGTGCAAAGCCCCTTTCGTGTTAATCTGACTCTTGGCTCACCTTCGGAAGTGCAGGGACTGTTTGGAAGTGAGACCTTCATGCAAGACTTCTGCTGTGAATGGAGCAGGAGTGATTTACAGCCCGTCGAGTGCAAGTTGCCAACCTGGATGTCTGCTCCCTAGTTGCTTTGTGTAATCAGAAAAACAGTGGTAAAGGTGGGAAAAAACAGAAGGAAAAAAAAAAAGGGCGGGGGAGAGGAGGGAGCTGGAGAAGATGAAGGAGGGAGAGAAGAGTTAAGGGCAGGAGAGAATCCTCCTCGCAGGGGAGTGGGGAGCGCCGGGCTTTGTGCTGCGGGGCCCGCCGGCGGCTGCGCCCCCAGAGATTCTCCCGTGACACTTCCACGAGGCAGAGGGGGAGGAGGAGGAGGTAGAGGTGGAGGAGACAAGCCGGGGGTGTGGAGCAGGGGGGGCTAGCAGAAACAAAAGGAAACCAGCTGCAGAACTTCCTGAAGGCGGAGAGGGGGCCGCGGGAGCGCGCAGTGCCGGGTGCTGCCTGCGGCGCTGGGGAGGGGGCGGCAGCGGGACCCTGCCCGCCGCGGCTTGGCCACCATGACCAGCGCGATCCTGAGGAGGAACTCCAGCAAGCAGGGCCTGCAGAACCTCATCAGGTGAGCGCCCACCTGCCCGCGGGGATCCGCTCCCGGCTCGCGCTGGATGTGCCCGCGCCGAGGGGCGCGGTGGGGGACGCCGCGGGGGAAAGGGAGCGTGTGTTTCAGACCGACCATCTTCATGTCCCTTTAAATCGGCTGAATTTTGTCCTTACGCTGGTTTTCCAGCCGATCCCATGCATTGGAAGGAAGGATAATAACAGATAACCCTCCCTCTCCTCCCCTAAAGCTGTATGAGAAAAGCAGATTTGAACTTACTGATGGCTTTTCCAGGAGCTCCCAACTGAAATAACTGAGCACAACTGTACTGTGACACTCACCTGAGCCGGTTTCCCCTCTCCTTTCCATCTAAGGGATGTCTCAGTACGTGGCTTTTTGTGTCTCCCGAGTGCTGAACGCTTCTGCCTAGAAAAAGGATTTTTCTTTTTTCCCCGCAGGAACTGTACGTTGTGCACGCTGTGATGCGCGTTTTTAATTCAGAGATCAGTAAAGGGCTGGATCCTCCCAGGGCTGCGAGCTGACACCGCTCTTTTTTTGATTAAATTGATCACAATAGTGCTTTGAACCTTTTCTCTCAGAGTATAATTGTCAGGGCAGGGAGGTGGATGGCTCAGTTGGGCTTATTCCCGTTTGTCAGCCGGAGCTGAGCCGGGGAGGACGGCTACATTGTCTGCTGGCTTTGAGATTCCCTGCCATGCGGTCACTGTGCTCTTCCCGGGGGGCTGGAATTGCTGCTTCCCTCCATGGGTCTCCGGGATCCATCTCTGGATGATGGTGGTGTGCCATGCTGATGGCCCTGACTGGGCTGAAAAGAGGCACTTCTCACCTCTTCATATTTAGTTGAGCAGCTAGATGGGTAAGAGGTGGAATTAGGCAGTGCTGTACTCACATTCTGCATCTTGGGTGCCTCTTGGCTCCCTTGTGCTCACTGTGACTGCTGGTTTCCAGCTGAGAGGTGGAGGATGTCACCGTGGGGTTTATTTCACCAGGCATTTTACAGTCAATTTGGGATCTCCTTGATTGGTAATGCAGCCTCTAAACCTCATCTCTCAATAAGTTTCTTGCCTTGGAAGGTGAATAGGCACCTACAGCCCATCCAGTTCTTGCCACTTTCTGCCCTTCTGGACCCAGGGAAGTTGGCAGAAAAGCTCCCAGTGGTTGCTCAGGCCCTTGGGGTGGAAAATGGGCAGGAGAAACCAACTCCTCTCTGTTCATCTTTTGTTTGGCCTGTTGGACCCATTCCCTGGTGTCAGCCCAGGGGACTGGGATCTGAGTTACACATCCCTGTTTCAGAAGAGGGCTTTGTCAGCAGCTTGCCAGGGTAGGGAAACTTCAGTGGGTGTGCAGAAGGCAGGGATGAGCTCGGATTTGGGGCCACTTGGTACTGAGGAGGGCCGGGCAAATGAACTGGGGTGGGAATCGCCTGCTTACAGCTGGGTAGCAATTTATTTTGCAGGGTGACAGATGGAGGGGAGCAAGGGGAAGCACATGTTCTTCATGCAGAGAAAAGGGGTGTCCAAAGAACTGTCCTCAGCACAAATGAAACCAGGGGTGTTTTCCTGTGCTGAGTGACATCTTCAAGTTCCTCCTGCTGTGGATAAGGGACTTTTGGTGTCCCAGAGACTCACAGGGACTTTTTTACAAGGTGACATGTTTCCTGAGTGGGGTTATTAAACTTAACCTGATTGAGATTTAGCTTTGTGGCTGTGTTTTCCAGTCCTGCTTACAGATGAGGAATGGAGCGGGGTGTGAGGGATTTCCATGGTTTGCACAAAAAAAGCCTCACTTATGCTCACAGGATTCAACAGTGGAACGGGCAGGGTCTGCTCCATACACACCATAGCCTATTTTGCAGCTGTATTTTTCTCCCGGAACAGTTTTTCCTGGAGTTCCTGAGATCAGCTGTGGGGCTGGCTCTGCAAGTCCTGCCACCTTGGCTGCAGGAAGGAGCTTCTTTAGTGAGTGGCTCGAGGCTCCTGGCTTGAAGATACCTGCTGTCAAGATTGCTGTGCTCTGCCTTTTTCTGTCCCAAAGTGATGCAAACAGAGTGGTTACACTGTGTAGGTCCTGGCCTCTTCTGGTGTGTCCAAGAGCTTTGGAGACCTGGACCACACAGTGAAAACAGCTGCTCAGAGCTATAACCATGAGCACTGGGGATATCTGTGTGGTGTCAGGATTTACCTGGCTGCACCTGCTGCAGGGCAACAGCTGGGATAACCAGGGAATTACTTTCTCTGAGCATTGCTCAGCTACAGGAGCTGCTTGCCAGCTGTCCAACAGCTGGGTTAAGGGTTCCTGAGCTGAAACCAGTGTAAGTCTTTTGGATTTTGGGTTGAAGAGCTGAGTCCCAATGCTTTAAGCATTCTGCCTTGTGCTTCATACAAAATCCCAGCATTTCAGACAAAGGGGCCCATGGGTGAAGCATCACCCGAGTATCAGTCCCAGGAGTTAGATTTGCACTAAATGGCTTTTCCACTGACTGAGGACAGGCTTAGTGCACACGGTGCTCTGGAGTGGTTTGGTGTGCTTGGGATCACTAGGACACATTGGAGACACCTGGAGGCTCAAGCACTGAGCCAGTACTCTAGGAAACATCTTTCACCTCTGCCCAGCTAGGAGGTGGACTGGAAAAATTAGCCCTCCTTCTTCCTCACTGGCCTTGCAGAAGGTGCAGGTAGGGACGCTCCACTGACATCTGAAAAGCTGGAGGCTGAAAAGAGCCCAGGGCTAGGCCTTGCAACTGCAGTTTCACTGCAGAGTGGCCGAGTAGTTACCTGGGAAAGGTATGAGAAGAATGGGCAATTGCAGGGCTATGTACCTTCCTTGCTTTGGCCCGTGTGCCCAGGCGCTCCCCTTGTCCAGCATAGTTTCTCTATCAGGATATCACTGGGGAAATATTTCTCCCATTGTAGCGCGCTTACAGCAATGATCCCTCACACGCCCACAAGGCTTTGTATTTTTTTAAAGTCCTCTCCAAACATGAGCCACTTTATCTTGTTATCACGATCTCTTTCTCCTTATCCTTCTAATGAATTCCTATAAATAAGATAGGGATCCAGCACCTGTCATGTCAATTCATTCAGTTCATTATCTGCTCCTGCTGGAATTTTACTCTCCCTCTATTTATCGAGCCTGAAGAGTTTCGCAAAATAATATGGCTGTTTAATTAACCTACAAATCAGCCTCTCTGTAAAGCAGCTGTGCTGCTACTTGAACTGGATTATTGTGCCTTGTGGTTGACACTGCTCCCACTGGGTGCTGTGGTGGCTTGCTGCAGTGGTGTCCCCATTGCAGGGCTTGGGTGCCTGGCTGGGATGTGCCACCCTGGAGTGGAGTGTGGGCATATGGATGTGAGCTGGAAGCACTGCTGCTCTTGTCTCTTTTAACTGGCACGTGGGTGAATCTGGGGTGCCATTAGGAAGTGAGCTGTGGTTTGTTCTTGGGGAAAAAGGACAGTGTTCTTACATGCTCAACAGCCCTTTGCTTCCCCACACAACAGGGACCTGGTCCAGAACAGGGGCTCCAGAGCATGGCTGCTGCATGAGCAACAAATAAACCAGTGTCTCTGCAATGCCACGGAGTTTGAAGTGCAAATAATCCTGTGGGAAAAGGGGGCTGAATCTTGAGGATGAAAAAGCTCAGGGGAAGAAAACAAGTCAGAAAATTGGATCATGGGATAGAGCTAATTATTTACTCTGTAGGATGAGATTTTTGCTTTGTTATCTTCTGGGGAGTCATTAACATGGGAAGCCAGAATGTGAGATCTGCAATGAATCTTGCACTGTGACGTTGTGTTTTGGCCTGCTATATGTGATGAGATGCTTGCCACCTCCAGCAATCATGTCCTGGCTGCAGGGCTCCTTCTTTCTCCCTACAACACATTACTGCATTTCCAAGCAATGCCCTTGGTGATGCTTAGAGTTCCTCAGCACTACGAGTAGCTTTAAAATTCCCTGAACTCCTTGAATTTTGGTGCATGTCGTGAGTGTAATGTTTAGTTTGATCAGGATATGGAGGCTCTGCCCAACTCTGTGGGACGCCTTCCTTTCTGCCTGCCTTCGACATTTCCCAAAGCTTGCCAGGATGTGTTTCAGCAGGGAAGATGCTACTCCAGTATTTTTGTCTTGACCTCCTGAGTGCTGAGCTGGGAACAAGGAGCTTGAAGCATTTGGGAGGGCTGGATGGCGCTTTGAAGGGGATGAACATTTTTTGTGGGGTGGGGGAGTGTGTGGTTGATGCCAGGACATGGTCTGGGCACAGTTTATTGCCTGGGAGATAGCTACTGCCTCCAGGGGCTATTGCAGCACCACTGTACTTCGACTCCCTGGCTCCTAGATAGGTGTAGGGAGCGAGGAATTCTTGCTGTGAAGAAGTGGGGCAGCTCTTTAGGGGTGGATGGAGAAACTGAAATGAGTAGGAATGAGCCAGTAGCAGAGCTGTTGTGTGGGAAGAGGAGGGAGCGATACCTGCATGGGGACACCAGGGGACACAGGGCCTTCATCAGTGTGATTCATGCTTTGCAATGCTGCCTCAATGTGTCATGAGGAGCCTATGGTGCTTCCGAAAGCTATGCAAGAAGGTGCTTCCCTTCTTGAATCTTCCTTATTTTGACGTTTTTATTAGTGGCATTCATTTTTTTTATCCCTCTGTGCCCCATTGGCGTGGCCGAGGCAAGATAGATGGGCACCTTTGTGGACCCCAAAAACGTAGAGCGGAAAGGGAGATATGAGCAGAGGCTGCTGGCAGGGAGGAGCATCCAGGAGAGCCCTTTGGACCTCACTGATGGCATGCCTGGGGGATTTCCACATCCCAGGGTACCTTCTGTGGTGCCAGCTGCTTGCAGAGTGATGCCACCACATTTTGCAAGCCAGGAGAAACCTGGGGATCTGCAGCCCAGCTGAGCTGTGGGGCAGGGTGAGGGTAAGGGCTAAGCCAGTGCGTGGTGAGTAAGTCCCTCCCTGGGCGCCTTGTGGGGTGCCCACCCTCACCTTTCACCCCAAGGATAACAGGTCATCCTTTCTCTCCAGTTGAAGCAACTCATTAGTCCCCTCTGATTACTCTGTGGATCCATTCCCAGATTTTTTCCAGCCCTGGGGTTTGTTTTGTCAGAACTCCACCTACGACTGACCTTTCCCAGAAACCAGTGCATGGGGTGTGTTTGCCTTTAGCCTGGCCTGACCCAGATTTTTACCTGCTCTCAAGCAATTGGATGTTCAGAGCCTGAACTTTGAGCCCATGGAAATTTTGGGAAGCTGTAGTGAGCCTTTGAGCCCATCAGGGCTGCAGCCACAGGTTATTGGCATCCTCTGATGGTGTGGAGAAGGACCACCATGAGTATCTGAGCATGGTTCAGCTAGAAAGGGCACTGGTTGGAGAAGCTGAGGCCTGACAGACACACCAGCTGGGATGGTGTCTAAAAACTAATTTTCAGCTTCCAGAGTTTTTTGACTTCTCATTTTCCCTCCATTTGTAACTCTTTTGATGGAGCATCAAATAGCATCAGCACCATCCCCCAGCTCTATGGTGGGCAAAGGGCAACTGGGGCTGCCAAGTGCCTCAGCAAGAAGCTGGGGTGCCGTGCCCTCAAACACAGGATTTTGGGATCAATATTTTGGGGCAAAGACTCTTTTTCCTCCTGAAGACGCTCTGCCCTAGCGCAGCAGGGACCTTGCTGCTGAGTCTGGATCCTGCTGCAGCACAACCCAGCAGCGATGGCCATAAACGAGGAGAGCCTCAACTCTCCCAGGGAGGGAGCAGCAGCGTTCTCACGGCCTCCTGCCAGTGCTCAAACAGCAAACTCTTTCCTGCTGCTGGGGGGACCGCCTCGCCCCCAGGGCTCTGAAGTGAGGGCCAAGCCAGCTGTGCTATAAAAAACACCATGCTGATACAAATCTTGCTCTTAATCCCAGCTTGAAGCAGGGATAAGGCAATCGCTCACCTTTCTAGGATAAGACTTGTTTTTCAGCAGGAATGTATCAAGGAGGATGCTGGCTGACTCTAGCCAAGGCAGGGAGGCTGTGGAGTCTTGCTTCCCTCTTAAGGAGGTGAAAAAATACAAAAGCTGGGTAAGGCAGTCTGCATCTCTTTGGCAAGTCTATTTTCTCCTCTGACATGTTTCTCCCTTGCGAAAACAGAGCCCAGACCTCCTGCCCTGTAGGAAAAACCCTCCAATTCCTTGAACCTTAGGGTTGAGGGAACCTTAGGAGGGAGAGACTGTGAGAAAGAGCCGTGGTTCGAGGTCGTACCCAGCACTGATTTCTCACACCTACTGAATGCAGTGGAGTGCTGGGAGGGCCAAATTCCTGGCCGGTGATGTTGATACATTATTGCACCAGCCTATCTGTGCGCTGAGGACCCAGGGTCCTGAGGGTGCAATTCATCATCGTGGAGGCGAATCGTTTGCATTCTGTCTGCCGTGATTAAAATCAATAATAATAAAAAGAAACAGTTGTTCCCACTGGTTGCCTCATGCCCGTGTGAATGGTTGTGCATCACCTATGGAGTCTGGAAGCATGGAGCATTCCGTGCACCTTGTTGGAGCCACAGTTCTGTGAGTGGCAGGAGGGGACAGATGAAGCTCATGATGAAGGACCAGCCCTGCTTTCCTCCCTCTTCCAGCGTCTGCTCCTGCCATTTGCCACCACCTTTCTCAAGTGTGTCTTGTTTTGCTTGTGGAAGCAGTGAATTACCATCCTGGGGCTTTCCCTGCCTGTCGTGCCACAGCGACAGGTCAATCTTGGCAGGGGATTAAATGAAGGCTAAACTAGGCAGAGTTTTATATGTGGCACATGTGATGCATGGCTGCACATCTGCACATCCTTCTCAGGGCAAAAAAGGGATGTGCTTGTGTGGAGCAAATCCCAGATCTGTTTAAAAAAAGAAGAGTTGATTTTATTTTTAAAAGGGAGATAGGTCTCTGCAATGCTAAATGTGGTTTTCCTTCTATTTCTGCTTGATGAAAGTTTGGGATGTATCATATTCTGTTCAGATGCCTTGGTGTGTCCTTATCACCCCATACGTGCTGCCTTTCCACAGCCCCAGTTCTGGCAGGAGGTGGAGATGGGCTCTGTGGCTCCTCCTGGGTGTGAAGCAGCTCTGTCCTGCTGTTCACATCCTGAAGGTGACCTGTGATTTACAGGAGAAATGGGGAGATGTGGCCGAGACTGCACAGCTACGTGTGGGGTGGGGAAGCTTGGTATGAGAACAAGGCTGAGGGTGAAGCACATAGATGCATTTTTTTCCTCTCCCCCTGTGTGGGAAACCAGGAAGTCCCTCTTGCTGCCTTGGATGGGCTGAGACCCTGGCAGGGGGCTCGGAGAACTTGGCACAGAGCCCAAAACCCCTCTGCCCTCGATCTCGAGCCATGGAAACAGTTACCAACTTTATGTGAGGAATTACAAACCAGGGAAAGTAGAATAAAATGAGTAGCTTATTACTGAGTAGAGAAATAGAATGTTAAGATTCATATGAGAAGTGTACAGGGGGGTCAAGAAGTGTACAGGGGGGTCAAGATGGAGGAATCTGGGTGTGTACTGCCCTCCTTCCTTCTTCTTCATCGTCTCCATTTTCTTGGTGATGTTGGCACTTGGGGATTGGTTTAGAGTAGAAATACACTGTCTAACATAGGTGATAGGTATTGGGAATTAACTGTAAATAATGTCTATGTAGTTTATAGTATATAAAAACAACACAGCCCCGGGGGGAGGCAGTGTGCCTTGGACTGACCTGCTGTGAGCATCGCGGCTGGCCAGGGAGAACATGTTATAGATAAGAAATAATAAACAACCTTGAGAGCAAAAGCCAAGCAGCTCTGACTCTTTCTTCGATCACCCAGCTGTGAAAAAGGGACTCTCGGGAAATTCTCAGGCAGGGGAATCCCGAGACCCCTGCCCTCCTTCTTGTTCAAACTCTGTAGCCTGGACTCTGAACGGAGCAATGCAGCTGAGGAATTACATGAATGTATGGGAGGGAGAGGCTTGTGGAGTATCTCTGGCTGCCTTTGACTGACACACTGCTGTTTTGGAGCTAGAATAACTCTCCCAAGGCGAGGCTGAAATAAACTTCAGGATGTGACATAATAATTCTTGATTTTATTTCTTTTTTCAGTCTCCCTGTATTGTACTGCTATCCTCACCCCCTTCCTTATTCAATGGGGTGATGACCCAGCTGTAATCTTTGCTATCCAGCCATGTTACTCCTAAGGCATGGAAACCCATGACTTGTGTGGTGGCCTGACACCAGTGGTCCTGAATGACATGAGTGGAGGCATTATCTGTGTATTTCAGCATACTTGACTCAGTCACACAGAGCCACTATATGCCACTAATAAGTGATTAATTTGTTGACAGAAGGTCAAGTGGGTGAGGGAGTCCTCTTCCCTTTCGTGTGACAAGGTGAGCTGCACATCTCCTGCCAGCAGTCAGGGCCCTTTATAAATGTGTGATAAATGCAATATGGAATAAAGCCTGGCAGCTCTGCTCGGCAGCAGATGAACTTGTTGATGGTCCTAGGCCACATTCTGCACTGATGTTGTATCCTGCACTGTGACAAGGCAATGCAGGCTGCAATGGATTACATGGAAGGTCCCTTGCATTGGTTTCTGGCATCTCCCTTTCCCCAAACCTCAACAGAGGGGAGATGGGATGGCTGTCCTTCCCAGTTCTTCTCTAAGTCATGCAGCCCCATGGCTTCCAGGGGATATTTCCAGCTGTGGTGGACCCTGGGTTTTTTGCAGGTGATGGGGTGATGTATCTTCTGGGGTTGCACATGGCTCCTCCTAAATCCTGTTCCCAAAACCTCTTCCCTCTTGTGACCTGGCTTTGTGGGGGCGACCTACCCAACAGAGGCAGCAACCAAAGCCAACACACTCCTGGCCTGATACCCCAGTGAGCTCAGGAGACAGGAATGTCCAGTGTGCTAGTAGAGGGTTCCTGAGTTTTTCTGGCTCAGGTCTGCAAAGCCCAAAGCCTCTGGGAAGCATTTGATTTTCCTTTCTGGAATTAGCTTTAGTGCTGAAGGTTGGGTTTGGGCCAGCAAAGCTTCCTTTGAGCCGTCAACCATGCAAAAGACTCCTTGAGTCTGCAGAGTTTCCCTTAAACACAGCTCATCCATCTGCTGCCAGAAATTTCCCTTGCCTGAATATTAAAATCTCCTCAAGTGCTGGTGAGGAGTTGCCCAAAGGAAATGCGACCTTCCCAGCCATGCTGGCTTGTCTGGAGCGGGCGTTTGTGGCCATGTGGAACAGGGCAGCCAGAGTGTGGGTGCCTGTACTGCTGTGCTACAGGAAGACGTGTTCTGTAGTGCAAACAGAAATAAAGCCCCTCCCTTGGCTGGGGGTCCAGAGTGAGGTGAGGTCAAGAGCTGGATCTGAAACAGGCAGCTGGCCCAGGTCAGAGCAGAAATCCAAGCATCCCAAATGCTTAGCAGGCAGTGTCTCTGTGGGCACAGCTGAACCAAGGTGCTTTCAGCTCATCCTCACACCTGCAGGATGTCCTCAGGAAGAGAGAGGCCCATTCCACAGAGCATGTTTGGCTCAACCAAGACATCCAAAAGCTGTTGGCAGAGATGTAGGGACCGTGTAAGAGAAATGACCCAGCCCTGTGACGAGCTCTTGCTGGAGCAAATCTTGCCACAGCTCTGGGCTGCTGGGGCCACTGAGGTCTCTCTACCTTTTCTCCTCCCCTCTCCAGCCACACTGAAGTCTGTTTAAGGGGGTGAATTTCCTTTCACATTGCATGAAGATCCCTCTGTGGAGGGATTTTATAAAGGTAGATGGCTGGATGCAGGAGTGTAGCATGCTGCAGCTCATCTTGCAGCTCCTCAAGCTTCAAGTCTTGCTTTCCATTTCCCCATCCTGTGATAGGTGAAATGAAGTTGGGAACTCTTAGTCCCACTGGTAGCTATGAGTCTGCTTCTTCCCCAAACCTCCCCAGCCTGGGATCAGCCTGGGGCAGTGCTGGCTGGAGGTGAAGATATGTGGGATCAGCCTGACCCTGAAGCACTGGGTAATTATTTCTAGGATTTGTAAAGACGGTTGTGAAATACCACTGTGGGCTGAGCATGTTGAGTTACTGAATGTGGTTGTGAACAATTAGAGCAAACGGGAGACCATGGCCCCGTTTTAGTAAATGGAACCATTTGGAAATTAAATCTTTCCACCTTTTTGCTTCGAAAGGCAATTTAACAGTTGACCCCCTGCTCACACTTGTGCTTGTCCAAATTGAAATGGCACATTTTGTCTGAGGTCAAACAAACCCCTGTAGCTGACCCAAACACAAGGACTTTGGCAAGGCTTAGTTTCTCATTTGCTTGTGTTTTTTTGCTTCATTTTGTTTTGTTTGTTTTTCACTAAAGATAAATATTTGTGCTGCTAGGTCAGTCCAAAAGTAATCATCCTTTTTCCTCTGCTTGTCAGTGTGATTACTGAGCCCCAGCGCATCACTTATTAAACCTCACTCCCCTACCAGCCTGTTTGAGCATGACAGAGAGCTCAGAATCTGAAAATAAATTCGGTTTAGGTGTTTGCCAGAGTGTGCTGGTATTTTTTAATCTGTGGGGGCTTTATCTGCAGCCCTTTTTGCTGAGCAGAGCCATGGTGTCCCCAGCATCGCAGGCCCCCCAGGGATGCTCAGAGTGTCTGAGACACATCCCAGCACAGCAGTGGGCAACCTGGAAGCTGGGATTGCTCTGTGATGAAGCTGGATGGCTCTGTGGTGAGGGGAGCTGGGAAACTTATTTCTCTACTTTTGCAGAAAAATCCTTCTCCCAGAATGGTCGCCCCCGGCTCTGTCCTCAGCCTGCTCGAAGGATGCAGGGACAGAATAGCGAGCCGGTGAGGTCATGGGGAGAGAGTTAGTCACATCCAACTGGGAAAGGGAGAGGGCTGCCAACCAGTGCTGCTCTTACAGTGTGGAAAGCTCATGTGGTTCAGAAGGGACCCCCCCTGCATCCAGAGCACCCTGGCCAAGCTGGGGGTGTTGGTGGAGCACCGCCTCTGCAGCAGCTTCCCAAGGAACTGGAGGAAGGAGTGAAAGATTTTAATCAAAATCTAACTTTTTTTGGCATAAACGTGGACTTTGCTTCTCTAACTGGGGCGATACAGGCGAGTGGGGGTTAAGAGCCTTTCCGAATTGGAGACTATCTGGAGCTGGCGCACAAGGGAGGGAGATCATGGCAGAGTTTAATGAATGACTTCATTTATATATTAAAAAAAAAAAAAACAAACCAACAACATGGTGGCTTCCTGCCAGGTCCACAGACAAGGGTTTCTATGGGAACCTGAGGAAAAATAATAAATAGGAGTGTGGGATGAGTAGGGAAGGGAGGAGGGGAGCCCAGGCTCTGGTCTGGGTCTGCTTTGTTCCTCATGGAGACCAAAGTGGCAAGGGGCGATGAGGGGGTAAAAAGGGAAAGAGCTGAATTTGGTGCTTGCAGAAAGACCCCACCCAAAATGAGGCAGACAGTAACTGCACAGCAGTGGAGCATTCTCTTGGGCTAGTCCTGGGGTCTGCTTTGTTCCCTGCTCCTCTGTGGGCACAGCATGCATGGGCAACCTTTCTTCATTAGGCTCACAACCTGGCTTTGCTGCCTTGGGGCAGGTGGGAGTTTGGGAGGGCAGTGATTTGGAGTCATCCCCAGCTTCCTGACAGGGTGGTGGTGGGACCACTGTGCAAAGGGATGCTGCTGGGGCTAAGCTCAACAGTCCTGCTGCCACTGCAGAGTAAAATAGGCTCTGAGTGAGTTGTCCTTGGAAAGGCTAACAAGGTTCACAGTGTAATTAGAAAGGCTGCGTTTTTCATCAAATAATCCCAATGGGCTTTCCCCCCCCCACTGCTGGAATAGGGAGGTATCTGTTCTGAACTTCAAAAGAGAACAGCTTTTTGGTGAGACTCACAGTGAAGTGAGGCCCTCTCACGTGCTTCGTAGTCCAGAATGAGGGCAAAGCTGGGCAGGCTGGCAGAGTGGCACTCCTGGGGCCAGCTGAAACCTGCCCCTCATTCACTCAAACTGGGCTGAAACAAGTCTCAACTAAGGCATTTATGTTTGGGTTTTTTCCCCATATTCCTTTCCACAGGCTCTTTGTTCCAATCTGAATAATGTTGCACTGTATCTCCCATGGAGCAGGTTCATCCTAAGAGGACTGTGGTCCTCAGGGTGTGCCTGAGGTGGGGAAAGGCAGGTTGGTCTGGGTCCTGCTGCTGGTGGAAGATCGACTTCCCAGCTCCCATGTGTATGCCTTCCTGAAAGACATATTTGTAAACAGTCTTGAAAATGCCAGGGGAAACAGCTTTTGTGTCTGCTTTGGACCTGGCTGAGCCAGGGGCGAGTGGAGTGAGGAGGCATCTGCCCCAGCATCAGCCCTGCATACCACAAATCAGACCTGCCCAGCTCCAGCTGCCATCACCCCATCAGCTGCCAGGCCCTTTGGGTGAGTGGTGGCCACCCCATGGCATGTCCCTTTCTGCCTGGATCTCAGCTGGCGCTGCCAGGGTAGCAGGAGCCAATCCCATGTGGGGAGTGACTGCACTGGCGTTATCACCAGAGAAGGAATGTGCCATCCGCCTTATCCCTTCCTTGAGGATGCAAGAGGCTGTTCTGCTGACAGAGGCATTATTGTCCAGCAGTTGAGATGTCTGGGAGAAGCCAGGGCAGGTTTTTCTTCTCTGCAGGGCTGGCAGGAAGCCAGGCATGGCAGAGCAGGGCAGGACATAGGTGCTGCCATCCGCTGCTGTTTCCTTGGCTCCTGGTCAGGCAGGAGCAGCTCAACTGCCTGATGAAACTCATGCCCAGGGTGCAGATCTTGCCTTCTGTGGGCCAAAGCTTGAGGTGAAGGTGTTGGATGAAGGGTCAGCACTACAAGACCCTTTACAAACCCTTCAGACACCTTGCAGCATTGCAGGACCATTTACAAACCCTTCCAAAGGGGGGATGCAAAGCTGTTTTTGCAGGGAATGGTGCTTTCCAATGGGCTTCAGTCTACAGGCAGTTGGCTGGTCTGGTGGGAAGAAGATATGTGCCACATCTTCCTTCTAGAGACTTGCAGGCTCTCTTGCACCCCTCTCCCAGTCCCTGTGTCCCACCTTATCCTTGCCCATCAGTCAGTCCCACTGCGAAGCTGTGCTGATGGAGGCGAGTATGTCACTTCGAGGATCGTGGCTCGCGGTGGGAGCACTCCTCTGCAGAAGGCTCCTGCTTGCTGGGGGGAGCCCAGACACCTCAGAGAATTGTTACTGGGTTTCACAGGACTGCCTGATGGCATTAAAGATGGCTTTTCCCTCTGGCTTGGCAGGCTGACAGCACAGTGGAGCGTGGAAGATGAGGAGGAGGCGGCGAGGGAGCGGCGGCGGCGAGAGCGGGAGAAGCAGCTGCGGTCCCAGGCAGAAGAGGTCTTGAACGGCACCGGCCCCTGCTCGGAGAGCGCGGCTCTGACACAGGAAAACCAGTAAGAAATTCCCGTGGATAAATCCATCAGCAACACGCGTTTGCCTTGCAGCAAACCCCTCCTGCAGCCACCGAGTGTGTCCCTGTTGTTTGGGGAAGATGGGGAAGTTCTCTGGTAGGTTTGGGCTGGGGGATTTAGTGCACACTAGCAAATAGTGTGCTTTCTTTTTTGGGCAGAAAACCCCACAAGTCCTGCTTTGATTGTTTTCTTGGCTGGAGGCTGGGGGTTTTACTGCCCTGAGAGTTTACAATGGGACAGCTTGGGGCAGGCTGGGCTCTGGTAGGGAGTCCCCATTGCCAGTGATTTCAATGCTTGGTTAAATTTCAACTTGGGAGAATTCCTACACTGAAAGTAATGGAGTTTCCTGATATCTGCAAACACAGACGTGCCTAAGGAGGTGATGCACGATCCCAGGCAGATCACAGTGCAAGCAATCACCTGTCCTGGCTAGGCTTCCCATTCCTCCCTCAGAAGATGCTGCCCTGGCACTGGGAAGCATGAAGCAGCACCTGAGCTGGTGCAGTTGACAGCTCCAAGGGTTAAAATTAACTTGGTGCTTTAATGAGGCAAGTCCTATATGGATATAGTTCAGGAGGCATTTATGGAGATGCTGAGCTATCTGCTGTCAAAGAGGAAACACCTGGAGAAGGGACAGGATGACATCCCCAGCATCCCACACCACATCCTACTGCAGCCTCCCCACATGCATGGTTCAGCAGTCCAGATGCTGTGCAGCACTGGGGATAGCACAAAAACTAGTCTGCACTTTGAATTGCCAAATTCTTGTCTCAAAATCATCAGTCTTACCACTATTTATGTGTTCAACTTACTTCTAAATCTACTGAGCACAATGGAAAAGTGGTGGCAGGATTTGAAGTTATAGTCACAGGGAAGCAACATCTTCATTTTACTGGGAAAAAAGCAAAAGTTACTTATGAAAACCTGTTCTTTTCCATTAAAAGATCTTTTTTTCTCCCCAAGATACTTCCAAAATTATTCAGGACTTTTTTTTTTTTTTTAATATAAAAGCATTGCAAAACACTTTCACAATCTTTAGTGGAAGTAGACGCAGTGATATTCTGCAGACAAAGCTTCTGCAGTCTGCTCTAAAAGCAAACAGAAGGTCTGGAAAGTAATAACAGTAATTAGCTTTTTCAAACCCCCCCTTCACGTGGGGGCTAGGGAATAATTTGAAAAGGTATTTAAGACAGCAGATGAGATCCCTGGTCTCTGCTTTGCTGGTTGGTGCTGTGAGCAGCCTCAGGCCCAGAGTGTGCAGCAGCCCCAGTAATCCAGCTTGCAGGCTCCAGTCCTGTTGGCATGGGCACAGCCATGCTGCTGGCCCCTCAGGACCATTGGCATTGCCCAAATTTAATTGAGTGATTAAGAGTGCAATGACAGGAACAACTCTTAAAATTAAGGGTTTTGGTCCCTGCTCCATGATGCCAAAGTTTGCTGGGCCAGGCTCAACCACAAGGATGTTTCTTCTTTGGCCATTCCTTTTGTTTACAGCTGCTGACAGCCACCTGGGCTTGCTCATGCAGCTAGGGTCAGCCCTGGCTATTAATCTTCTGAAAAACTTCATTCTCTCTTGTGTAAATTCTGCCCCCTCCTTCCTGTGGCCCTTCCCATGCTGGGACACGTCCTATCCATGTCACTCCCCTTAGTTCAAACCCACCCTTGCATTTCCTTGCTCCAAAGGGACAGTGTGAACCTCCTGTTCTCCCTTACCCCTACTAAAGAAAGCCAGAAACAGTCAGGAGGACAGGGGGTTTGCAGGAAAGACCCGAGTGTTCTCTGGGAGCCAGAGGGATGGACGTCAGCTGGAGTGGTGATGATGGGGCTGTGCTGGTTTTGTGCTTCTCCTGGGATTGTGTTTGCAGAGAGACACAGGGAAGCAGGCAGTTTTCTGACACCATTCAGCCAGTCTCCCTTGCTCCCTGGGAGCTTTTCTGCTAGTCTGAGCACACATTTGTGGCCAGGGCCACAGATACTGGAATGATTTTGCCATGGCTATCTTCAACAGTGCAGCTCACCCAGAGAAGAATAAATGGAGTAACTGAAAGGAGAAGGACTGTGTCAGGCTCTGGCTCTTTCAGGCCAGGTTTAGGCCTTTTTGCAAGCCTCACATGCTATTTTTCCTTCTTGCTGTGTTTCAGCTATGACTTTAAGCCATCTGGGACTTCGGAGCTGGAGGAAGATGAGGGGTTCAGTGACTGGTCCCAGAAGCTCGAGCAGCGCAAGCAGAGGTGGGTAGGACATAGATGAACCAAGGGGAGGGGTACCCATGTCCCCAGCAAAAGGACTGTCCCTGAGGAGGGGTGCCCAAATCCAGGTCAAGTCTAGCATGTGTAAGAAAGAGGCCAGAGTCTGGAGCATCAGCAGGACAGAACAGGCCCCACACCACTGAGACAGATGCTCTCTGCCTGCCATTTGGGCTAGCAGGGAGGAATGGCCCAGGGACAGCCCCAAGCTTTGGGGATGTTTGGATTGAGCTTTGTGCTCCAAGCAGTGGCAGCCTGCCAGGACTCCTGGGTTTGGAGGAGTGACAACAGCAGATTTAAGCCACCTGAGCTGCTGCAGGGGCTGAAATGGTCTCTAACATAATCCAGGCCAGGCTAAAGAGCTGTTCTAAGTTATTGCTGCTTCCTGGCTCATGTCAGCATAGTGGGTGTTATGGCCCCAGCCCACCTTGTTTGTGCCTGACTCTGCTTTGAGTAGGGAAGAACAGGCAGCAAAGAGCCCTGAGATCCCTCCCATCACTCCTCCCTTGCAGAACTAAACCAAACTCCTGCCTTACCACTTCCCTTGGATATTATCTACCTGCACATGAACTCTGTGACTCAGCTCTCTTGGCAGCTTGATTTTGTAGGGAATTTTTGGCATAGCTTCTTCTTTACCCTGAAGAATTCTTTGCACACAGAGGCAGTGGATGCCCCTTCCCTGGAAACTTTCAAGGTCAGGTTGGACAGCGCTCTGAGAAACCTGATCTGATTGAAAAGGTTCCTGCTTATTTCAGAGGGATTGAACTAGATGACCTTTAAAGGTCCTTTCCAACCCAAACTATTCTGTGACTGAAAAAATGCTTAAGATTAATATTTACTGCTGAATAAATAAAAACGAGCTCAAAGCTTTGTTAGTTTTCTCCAAATGCTGTGGCTAAACCACATTGCAAGCTGTACCTTTGCAGCCCTGACCCCATAAGCACTTCTCAAGCACCTCCAAGGCCCAGCACAATGTAATTATAACATCTGCGGGAGCAATTAGAAATCATCTGCTTTTTGGTTTGCTGCCTCTTTTTCCAGCCCCCCTTGCAAAGAGCTTTTCTGGAAAGAAAGGCTACTGCTTTTCCCTCCTTGGCCTTCAGAAGAAAATTAGTTGGGATTAACATTATCTTCCCAAGGTATTTCTCATTGGGTTTTTATGTGTTTATCCTGTAGCAAGAGGGGAGGGTGCTGAGCAGGGGAGGTGATGTTCATGGCAGGTGCAGCCCATCAGTGAGAGGTGGTACTTTAAAAGCAGGAGCTGTAGGTAAAGGCCCTTTGCCTAAGGGCTGGCTGGGAGAGGTGGCTGAAGGAGCTCAGACTCTCTGGGCTTCCTAGGAGTGGGCTTTTTGCAAAGGCTGGGCTTGCCCTCACAGCAGGGGCTGTGCCCTCTAAAGTTCTTGCAACAGCTTTCTCCTTGGGGATCTGCTTCATCCAAAGGACGAGCCTGGAGTGTGGTGTGAGCCATGGGTAGATTGTTTGTCTGTACTGCCCTGTGCTGGGACAAGCAGTGCTGTGGTCAGGGTTTCCCAGCTCCCTTCACTCCTGTTTGACTGAAGGTGAAGTAAATCCTGGGTTTTAAGTGGTGGCTGTGAAAGAGTGGGTAGAGACGGCTGTTTTCTGTTGGATGGTACTAAACCAGTTCCTGCATCCCCTGAGGGCCTTAGTGCTAAGGCATACTTTCTTTTTGGTTCTTTCTCTCCTCTTTGAGGTAGGAGATCCATGCTATCAGCTGTGTGCAAGAAGGTGAAGCTGTGCCAGCCTTGCTGCCTCCCATACAACACTGCTGTGGTGTAAAAGGCATCCATAGGCTGCACTCTGTTTGCTGGCCTTAATTTTTAATATGAGCTTGCACTTGAGCTGGAGACACTGCTGGCATCCTGGTGGAGAGCTGCTAGCTTCTGAGGAAGCTTTCAGAGCCTGTTTGGTCTTGGTGAGAGGATGATGAGAAACAAGTCAAGTGAGCCAGCACATGCATCATCTTTTTCCCCATATAGTCAATGTGGAGGGCTGGATGGGGGCTGACCTGTGAGCTACCTTCCCAGCAGCAGAGAGGTGGGTGGAAAGGGCTTGTTGGAACTTGTTTTTGTGTTTTGGTGCTGCCATTTGAGGGAGGAGCAGTGAGTCAGCCTTGCCCTTCGGCAGCTGCCTGCTAGCCAGCTCTCTAGCCCTGCTCTCTCAAGCCAGGCGATTTTCTAAGAACTGGGTGGGAGGAGAAAGCTCTTTTGGCTGGGGAAAGCATGATGGCAGTAACAGCTTGGTGCATGGCTGTGAGCCAGTGAGAGTTCTGGGGTTCTGTGCTCTTAGTGTCCCTGTGCCCAAAGGCATGGGCTGCTCTGCTCTTGCAAAGCTGTTTGCATAAACATACTCCTGGGTCTCCTCTTGCAGCTTTGGAGACCTGGAACAATTCTCTTGTACCAAACCCATTGTTGTTTTTAAACCCCTAAGCCGGGGGTGACCCCATCTGCTTTGGAGCTCCTTTGTTTTGCTGGGATATGAGATGAGTGATGTGAGTAGAGGTGTCTTTTTTTCCAGTGGGCAAAACTGAGGCTTGGGACCAAGTGTCAATACAGCATTATTTGTGAAGCCCTGTGCCTTGCCCATGGAATGATTCCAGGGGAGGGGCTCTGCAGCCTTGCCCTGGAGTTCAGTTTTAGCTTGAGAAGCATGCTCGTGTGTTGGTTGGGCTCTCCTGCAGCAAGAGACTCTGTTAATGTGGCAGATGAGTCTAGGCAGAGGAGGGCTGTGTTTGGTGCCCCACACTGAATTAATGCTGGCAACCATGGGAGCAGCATCAGATTTATGCTTGACTGCAGGATGTGCTGGTGCACCTGGAATTTTAGCTGTAGCCAGGCAGGGAATTGAGCCAGCACCACATCATGGTAGCAGTGTCCTCTCTGCTGGGGGTTTGAGCAGAGGGCTCTTCTCTGCTTTATTATGGGTTTTGCCCATCATGGTGCTGGTAATGTGCAGATCCCTTCAGCTCTGCCACAATTCTTAGTTGAGCTGAGTCTTGGACACTTAAAGTGGGGGGAGTGAGATGTGACTCCTGTTACATCTGGGTGCCTGGAACTGGCTGTGAGTTCTGGTGTGGAATGCCCAGCATGCTGTAGGCTTGGGGAAGTAATAAAATTTGATTTCTAGAGGTGTGAGGTACCTCATGGTGTCTATAGGCTCATAACTGTGCTTTTATTCTTTGATCTCTCCCCCATCTCTAGGTCTCCAAGGCAGTCCTACGAAGAAGAGGACAGTGGTGTGAGAGAAGCTGAAGTCAAAATGGAGCAGATCCAGCTGGATCAGGAAAGCCCAGAGGAGCATATGGTTATCAGAGAGGCAGAGAGGCTGTGCATGGAGGAAGAAGAGGTTCAAGAGCAGGAGGAAGAGGAACAAGCTGAGCAAGAGGTGGGATCAGGAGGAGCTGACCGTCTTTCCAGAGGGCTGGTGGGAGAGCTGATGCTGGGGGCTTTTCTCCCATGTCCTGGCTCACCATTGCTGCTGGAAGCTGAGCCCATGCAGACATTAGATGTGCTTTCATGGCATAACATGGGACTGGTGTCACTTTTGCCTGTGTGCTGTGGCTTGTTGTGGTCACTGCAGGCAGCCTCTGCCTTTTTGTGAGGGAGGTGTGTTTGCTCTCAGAGCTGGTGGTGGCTTTGCCATGTTCCTGTCATGCTGAGGAGGAAAGTGTTGTTTCTCCTGTGGCTCTGTGGGCAGTGAGTAGCTTTACAAGAGAACTCAAATCTAAGTTATACTGCTTGTTTTTCTTTCCCCAGCCTTTATCACACTTTTGGAGTACTTTGTCTTGATAGATCTCTTAGCCTTGCATTGTTTCTAGCTGAGGGGTTTATTTTTTTGTTCTGATAATTCCTGGTTAAGGGGAGGGGGAGAGAGATACAAAGCTGGAATTCAAGTGGTGTGCAAGTCAGGGGGCTGAGCTTCAAATATCATTTGTCATAAATGGATTTTGACTGTCGGGCTAGTAAGTTTTTTGCATTTGAACTGTATGTTACCCTTTCCAACCCTTTATTCTAAAGGCAGCTTCTCTCTCCTTTTGGCCTCTAAATGAGAAATTAATGTTTTCCTATCTCAGTTGTGGTAAGAGGTCTTTGTAACTGATGCAAGGATCCCTTTTCATACCATTTGGGCATCTTGAACCTGCAAAATTTCTGATTTCTGCCCTTCCTTCCAAACGGCATAGGAGCTTTTTCCTGAATGTTTCCAAATTAGATAATGTTAACTCAAAGTTTGTGCTTTTGTGTTTATTTAGTGTAAAGCAGGAAGCCTGGGAGACAGGAAAAATCACTGTAGTTGCATAATAAGCAGTTTGAAAAACTCACTTCCTGGCTTGTTCTTTTTCTGCACTCAGGAAAAGAAGAGAAGGCGAAATGATGGAGAGAAAGAAGAAGCACCAGAGAAACGCCAGAAGGCCCCAAGCCTTACCAGCCTGGAAGAGGAGGAGCTGTGTTCTGACCACACTGCAGTGTGCTTCACAAAGGTTTGTGTTCCTGGGGCCCCTCTGGATGCATGACAACTGTCACAACAGAGGACCCAACTAATTCTGAGGAAGGATTATCCAGGGCTTACAGCAATGTGGGGTGTGAATCCTGTTATCCATCCTGCTACAAGCTGAGACAAACCACCTGAGCAATTTGCCTCATCTTTCATGGCTGTCAGCCTCCTCTCCTCCTACTCTGCCTGCTTGAGCTGTTGGAGACTGTAGCAATCACTCTAAAAGTCTAAAGTTCATTGGGGGCTCCAGGAAATATTGTGATACTGAGATACTTGTGCTTTCAACTTCTGTAGTCTTTAACAAAATTCACAGGACCTTAATCTTAATGAAATTTCCCTTCCAAGGGGAAAAAGCCCCAATAACTAAAACAGTGGCATTTCTCTCTTAACTAGAACAAAATGTATGACTTAAGTTGTTTAAACAAATGGGGATTTCTGATCTCTGAAGCACTGTGTCCTTCCCAATCACATCTGTTTGCACTGATGCTCTTGTGAAACTCCCATTATTAACACCACCTGAATTGCATCTTATGACTTGTGCTGCTTTTACTACAAGTCCTCAGTTCTGTGTGTGTGCTTTTGAATACAATAGATACAGATAAATGTTTCTGTACTGAATGTTTTTTTCTGTCTTCGTAAGCCCCAGCCTCTTTGATGGTAGCAGTGAGGGAGATGGTGAGGAGTCTGTGGAGCCTGTTAATCTGCTATTAGAACTATCTTTGCTTTTTTTTTTTTTTAATTTAGTTTTGCGCTATTTGCGGCTTACTCAATATTTCCTGAGTGGAAATGACTGCATGAGTGCTTTCTTTTGCATCAGTAAATAGATGGCAAGAGGAAGGTTTCATCTACAGCCATCAGATTCTTGCTCTTAGTGGAAAATCCATTTTGTAATCAAATTAAAAGAGGGGACACAGAGTGGGTGTGGATGCAGGCTGGGTGCTAATGCCAGGATTGAAAAGTGTGGTGGGGATAGCCAAAACATATTCCTGAAGTGGGACTGATGGGAAAATGTGGAAAATGCTTTCAGCAACTTTTATGTGCTGAACCTTCTGTCTTTGCAACCCCAAAACGCACACAGCTTCTTGATCTCAGCTTAACTGCTGCTGCTGCTAGGATTAGCCCAGGGAAAGGTTTAGAAATGTAGTCTCTCTGTTTTGTAATGGTGATGTCAGTGTCTTGGTTTGAAAGACAGGTACCTGCCAGCAAAAGCTGGAATCTCCCTTTGAATAGAGACTGTAAACCCCCTCCCTCAGATTATTATAATTTTGCAATTGGAGGCTCTCAGGCAAAGATTTGGGAGTGGGAATAACAGTTCTTTACTAGGAATATTAGACAAAGCAAAGACAAATACAAATGTAATAGCACTAAGAGACAAGCAAAAACAAACAACAAAACCTCAGAAAATGCCCTGACAGAGGCAGGGATGTGACCTGACACCCTGGGTATCAGGGTGGTGAAAGCAGTCCAGATGAAATCCTCCTTGAGCAGTGAATGCAGTTCTATGAAGTGAAATAGTCCTGTAGGAAAGTCCGATGGTGACGAAAAATGTGTTCAGTCTTCCTCTGGAGAGAAATCCAGTGGAGAGAGAGAAAACAAGCAGGGTCCCCTGGTACTCCAGTCCTTTCGGAGCGGTGTCCTCGGACCAAACTGCCCTTCACTGCTGTTCCACCCGGAGAAACCTGCTGCCTCCTTTGTTTAAGTCAAGTATCCATAAAGTACCCAGCAATTAGTTACCTAGCAAACCACCAGGAAAAAATTCCACAAACACAAAAGAAACAGATCCAACCCCCAACAAAGAGCTGACACACACACTCAGCTGGATATAAAACTGTTCAGGAAAAATCTGAGCTTGGAATCTTTCCAAAGGAATGATGATCTTTACACCCCAGCTAGCAGAGCTCTGTGAACGCTGAGAGCTAAGCACATTGGCCACCAAGAAGGTGTTTTGGCACAGGAAGCTCAGCAGAAGCCCTGCGTGTAGTGGAAAGGCAAAAGCATCTGCAGTCAGTGGTGTGTGCCCTGCCAGATGTGGCTGGTGGAGCCTGGGTACACATTAGGGGCAGGCTGATGTTGGGTTGTAGGGTGGTGGGGTCTTTGGGGTTCAGAGGGCTAGTGTGGCCTGAGGGCTGAAATAGGGGGGATGGAGGCAAGGGGGAAGTTTTGTACCAGTCCTGTTTGGTCACAGGCTGCTTGTGAGCCCTGAGTTTTGAGGCTGGCTGAATGAGCAAATGTGGTTTCTTCTGGCCTTCAGAAAGTGCTTGGGACTGGGGAAATGCACAATTCTCACTGCAAGGAAATGCCAGGGGTAGGGGGAGGGGGTCCCCAAATAGCACAGTGAAAGTTTTTCACTCTACTACCCTGCTTTTTCTAGGCCCCTCTGTGTTTAACCTGATGCTTGTTCATGACCTTTCAGAAGTGCCTGTGTATGGTTTGCACCTGCACACCATCTCCCTGGCAGGGTTGGCAAGGCTTTTTCCTATTGATGTGTACTTGTGTTTGGGAAGCTGAGGCAAAGATCTACCAGATTCTCCTTTCAGGTTGGGGCTGTGCTCTGCCAGGTACCAGCCTGCCCATCAGTGAGCAAGGTGAAGTCTCTGAAGGCTCAGAGGCAAGCAGCAGCTCCTGCAGCAGCAAGCAAAGGAGTGAGCTGACAGCAGGCAGACAGCCTGTCCTGCAGACAGCTGGCTGATGGGCTTCTGTCGTGCTGCTGTGGGGGGACCCTGTAGAGTGACTCTCCCCAGGTCATCTCTATTAGCCAGGGTTGCACTGTTTGGTTGTTCTCTAATGGGCCTCGTGTTCTTGGGCACAGCTGGTAAATGTGTCCTCTATGTGACACTGTCTTGTCTTCTGTTTAGCTAAAATTTAGCACCGGCATCCTGAAAGCATCTTTAAGGATCATTTAGTGTAGTTTTTTATCTGCTGACTTGGTAGGTGATGTTTCCTGTGGCACAGGCAGCAGTTTTACAGGGGGAGAAAGCTCCTTTTTACTTGGTTGCTGCTCCTTGACCCTGTGGGAGCTGGTGTTAAGAAAGCCTCCCCTTTGGCTTCAAGGTGATTTTTGTCTCCGTATGCTTGTTTTCTGGGGCATGAAAGAGTCACAAGGTTTAGCAACATTTCAGCTTTCCTTTCCTGCAGTGGTTGTGAAGTGTTTGCTTGCCTTCCTGTCTTGGCCAAAGAGTTACTACACAGGAGTCTCTGGTGCAAAACTCTTTCCTGATGGCTTGACATGAAGAGCTGCCTTGCAGGTGGCTCCAGGTGCTGATTTCCCCTGTCTGTGTGCTGCTCTGGTGTGGATAAGTTGACCTAACTCATGCCTGTGCTGCTCCCATGCTTGGCTTCTCTTCTGCAGATGTGGCCTTTAGTTTTCCCCCTTGTCTTTCTGTACTTGTCATTTCCCTTTTTGTGTCTGGCTAGGAAACCAAAGGTCTGAGAGAGTCCTTCTTCACCAGAGGGAGTAGAAAAAATGGTCTTGGTTGGTGTTTCAGCTGTCACTCAATTTACACATTGTTGGTATGCCCCTGAAATTGGTTGGGATTCTCTTCCCCTGCTTGGAAAGAAGGAGGAAAGGGAATGCTCAGTGTCTCTCTGATCTGTAGGGGAACATGGGGGCTGAGTGAGGCATTTCTAACCAAAATATGGATGAGAGATGAGGGCCAAGAAATGGTCAGCTGAGGTGACCTGCGTCCATCTGAGGTCCCTGGACAAAAGTCATATCTTTGTCTTCTTTTTGCCCTTTAGATCACGGACAGAACTGAGTCGCTGAACCGCTCAATACAGAAAAGGTATTTCTGGGTTGGCCTCAGGGTAAAGCAGGGCACTTGCTGCAGAGGGGGATTATCAGCAGGTCCTGCTGTGGGGAAGGGCAGGAGTGACAGGCTGCCTGTGGCCCACAAAGTCCTCCCTTCTGCCTGAGGCACTGGGGGAACTCCTTAATCCTCCTCTCTGTTCTGCAGCAACAGCATAAAGAAGAGTCAGCCTCCTTTCCTGGTGTCAAAGATTGATGACAGGCTGGAGCAGTACACACAGGCTATTGAGGTGGGTTGCTGTGTTGTCTGTGCCCCCACCCTCCCAGAAGGCATTTTCCTCTTTGCTGGTGTTGCTCCCCCACCATGTCTTACCATCTGTGAGGTGACAGCTAAATTGTCCTCAGCTGGATGGGAGCACTCCTTGCTCCTGTCTGTATGTCCCTCCACAGCATAAAGTAGATTTCTTTAGGAAGCTGTCCCATGCTTGTTTTTTCATGTTCTCTGCTTAAAGAGTGGGAGCATCTGACAGGAAGTAGCAGGACTCTACAAGTCTGCTTTTACACCCCCTTGTCTCCAAGGATCTTCCAGGGTTAAAAATAATCAAGAGGCACACTCTGATGGCAAACTGTCTCCATTTATTTTCCAGACTTCTGCAAAGGCTCCAAAACCTGTCCGGCAGTCCTCTCTTGACCTTCCCGCCATGAGCATGATGGTAGCCAGCACAAAAAGCCTCTGGGAGACCGGGGAGGTCACAGCTCAGTCTGCTGTGAAGTCCTCAGCCTGTAAGGTACAGCCCTTGGAGGACTTGCCTTGCTTGTGCCGGAGGCAGAGACTGGTCCCTGGGCACAGTGTGCATTGTCCTTGTTTATCCTGTTTTACATCTTGTTTGTGGGGCCTACAAGCTCCAAAGGCATCGATATTAGAGGTCTTCCATCATGTTGTAAGGCTTTGCACCTTGGAGAGTCAGTTTTTCTGACAGGGTTCCCAATTGTTCCTTGGTGATACATCCAGGAAAATCTCTGTGTTGCTGGTTGAAGCTCTGATTTGGAATGAAAATAAAATCATCTGGTGGGGAGAATGCATGGGTCTCCTACAGGGGCTAGGGCTGAGCTCCAGTTGTGTCAAGCATGAAGTTACATCTAGTGCAAAGGTGATAAATCTTGTAAACTTGGAAAATGCAGAGAGTATTATGTATTGCTCTGTTATTTCCCTTTGTAGTTGTTGTGGATGAGGCTAGTTCTGTAATAGGTTGGTTGTAAGTCTCTGCTTATGAGAGCAGAATTCCTTATGGTAGAGAAGCCTTGATGTTTATGTGTCCTAAATAGTTAAACTTAAGAAAATAAACATTTTTGAGCTAGTTCAGACTCTTGTGGAAGAGTGATAGGAAAACATAGGGTGTACTGGGAACAGGAAGACATTTTCACAGTCATGGGTTCTAGCAGCAGCTGTAATAGGTCAGATGATGTGATATTATAAATAAAAAAAAGGAGGTCAGATGTGTGGGTTGGAAATGGATGTGAGAAAAGGCACGTTCAGCAGCATTAGCAGTGAAGGGTAATGAAAGCATCATTTTCTCAGGATATTGTGGCTGGAGACATCGTGAGTAAAAGAAGCCTTTGGGAACAGAAGGGGAATCCCAAACCTGAGAGCAGCATCAAGGTGAGTCTGTGAGCGTGAGAGCACTTGCTTTGCTGAAAAAGAACAGAGCTGGTGGCTGGTTTGAAAATATTAAGATGTTCTGTAGGGACAAAACCATGCAATTGCATTGACAGATACAGGTAGCCTAAGAGCTCTTTCTAACAGTGAATTGCTATAGGTTCAGCTCTAGTGAAAATGGGGCAAAATACTTTTATATCCAGTAATTCTGGTCTCTTGACCAGCATGGTCTCTTGAATAACATGTTGTTCTCAGCCCATGAGCTGGGAGTCCCAGCATTCTAGGCTCAAATGGAACTGCCAATTTGATCAATTTTGCTCTTGTCATGCTTTTTGGCACTGAGAGTAAACAAAACGTGCAAAACTGAGTGGAAGTGAACCGAAGACAGTATCACTTGCAGATGGATCTGGGATTTTGTGGGAATGCTTGTGGAAATGTCTTCTAAAATGCAGCAAGCAGCTACTGCTCAAACTGTCTAGGCTGGGAGAGGAAGATCAAAGTGTCTTGTCAGTTCCTGTGTTGAAACTGCCAGTACCTGGTAAATCCCACAGTCTCTTGCCATGGATAAAAACAACCCTGGCTTGGGGGTCTGGGCTCCTAGGTGAGCTCTCCCTCATAATGCCTTCATTGCATCTACTTTACTATTGCATGTCCTCTTCTTGTTGTGTTACCTTATGCTTATAGAAAGTGGTGATGGATCTGTGCAGAGTTAGTGTGAAGGGGGCAAGAAGGCAGTATGGAATGGGCTGGCTCCAAGCCCTCTGGGATTAAAGACAACTGTATCATGTGCTCCTCTGGCTTCAGTTACTTCATTTTTTGACTGCCTATTTAAGAGAGAAAAATGCTGACTTTGGCTCTTCCTTTCTCTCCTGTTCAGTCCATTCCTTCTGGCAAAAAGTATAAATTTGTTGCAACAGGCCATGGCCAGTACAAGAAGGTGTTGATAGACGATGCTGCAGAGCAATAGCATGTCTGGAGAACTCATTAACCAGGTAGGTGGGATATGGCTCTGCTCTGTGTAACAGACTCCTGGGCTGTTCTGGCAGGATGCTGGGGTTGTTTCTGCCAGCAGCACTTTGGGTGAGTTGGAAGGTGCTGTATGGGAACAGCTGGAGCCTGACTGTCTGGGCTGGAATGGAGTGAGTACACAGCAGGGGTTTGTCTCTGCCTTTCTGATGCTGCTGGATACCTCTGTTAGTTTAATCTGCAGGGCAAGTCCCTCAGCTACTGCTGTTTGGGTGAAGGTGTGTTTGCCTTTGCTAGTTCAAAGGAATGGTCTCTATCTGCTGTCTTTCCTTATGCTCTCTTAAGTTGCAAGGAGTAGAGAGAGATAGCTGGAGATCATTCTGGCTGAGCATGGGGGCTGATGTACTTCTGAAATTCAAATGTTTCTGGGGTTTAATTCCCAGATTTACTGAATTAATCAGGGAGAAAACTTTTAATGACTGCAGTAACCTCTTGGAACCAATCTATAATAAGGTTGTAGCAGGAAGGATGTGAACATCTGCTGTACTGGGTAGACCAACAGAGCAGAAAGGACTGTTCTCTGGTGTGCAGCAAGGGCACGGCAGAGCTGGACTGCTGCCTCTGTGCTCTCTTGAAATGGTCTTTGGATCTCATGTTCCTATTGTGTTTATGCTCATAGATAGCCTGGTGTTATCTTGAGTGGATGATAGTAGAGGGGTTGTGGCAATAAGGAGGAATGGCATAGAGGGAAGTGATAACTGGTTGGATCCAACTGGGCAGCATCTGGCACAATGAGTGGAGAGGAAGTTGAGGGTGAAAACAAGCTCATTCTCTTTTTTTTTTTTTTTTTCCTACTATAAAAAAAGAAGCTTTATTTCATTGCCAAGGTTAAAATAGCTCTGCCTGCTACAAAACACCTTTTGTTTCTGAATTCTTGAGGGGCTTGTGTTCCTTTTTTCTGCTCCCTCCCACCTTTAAGGAGCTGGCTTCTGAGTATTGCATGTTGTTTTGTTTGTTCAGGCTTGTTTTTTTCCTTTTGTAGAGCCCATTTAGAGGAGATGCCCTTTTGAATGTTTCTTTGAGATGGGCAGCAGTACAAGCCCAGGACTGCCTGAAGCTGTGTTTTTTAGTCCACAGAACTTCCATCCTCAGCTTGCTTCTCTGCCTGTGACTTTGAGAAACCTATTATAAGGTCTCCCCTTTGATCAGTCTCTTCTTTCGCCTGAAGTCTGTGTCAGTGCACTGGGTGGGAACCTACCGAGCTTCAATTCTCTGCAGCAACAGGTTTTGCTAGGTTGTCAGCAGCCTTTGTTTGCCCTACCTGAGTTTCTCTGAGCAGCTCAAATGAAAGTACTTTTGACTCTGGTCTTTGTCCAGTAGCCTTTCTTGAAAGGCAAGGCACTGTCACAGGATGTCCTCTAGGATCCACCCAGTGCTCCAACAGCCATGGCACAACACTGTTGCTCTCTGGGTTTGTTCATATGGTATTATTGTTTTTTATTCTACTGAATAGCAAAATGGCTGTGATAGCTGAAGGAGCTTGGCTTCTTTCTGTTCTTAGCTGTCTGTTTTGTATGCTTTGAGCTCCCTGTTCCTCAGCTTCTCTGCACCCCCTTGAACTATGTTCATCCTTCTTCCCTACTGCTGGATCACTGTCATGGCCTTCTTGCTCCCAAACCCTTCTGGCTCACCCCTGTCACTTGCTCTACACCACCTTACCAGCTTTCTAGTTTCTTAAACACAGGTGTGTCCTTTTTCTCCTTCCCTCCCTTCCCAGGCTGCAGGACCTCACTGCAGGCTATGGAACAAGGGTTTTTCTGTAAGTGTCAATTTGGGCTTTAGCAACTGCCTGATGCTGTTTGGTGTTGAAAAACAGGCAAATTCTGTGCCCAGTAGCATTCCCCTTCTCTTCCTCAGCACAGCAGCTCAGGCTGGAACACACCACAATGACTTCCAGTGAACAGCCATTGATAGAAATCTGTTGCCTGCAGGGATATGTCCTATCTGTGGTACTCTTGTGTCAGGGTTTGTCTCTGCAGGACTTGCCATGCTTGCTGTGTGCCTCTGCCCTTTGCTTTTGGGGTAGAAGGGCTAAACCACGCACACAGTCCTGCCTTCCTCTGTCTCCTTCCTTCTGCTTATGGAAATTGCTCTCCTCAGTGGCATTTCATCCATGTGCAGTGGGGCTGGGGTGTGAATGCAGCCTGACTGGAAGCATAGCAGATGCAAAACCTAAGCCTTAAGTGAGAATTGCTGGTTTGCTCTGAGTGGTTGTCCTTGGTGCAGGACAAAATTTGTTTTAAAGCACAAGTACTTCTTAAACCACCTTCACTTAATCTCCCACATGTAATTGATGTTGGCTGCTCTGCTTCATGCCATTACTGTGGCTCTTGTGCATACAGACCTTTGTGCAGAGGCATCCATCTGGCTGTGCTGCACTAAGATGCCATTTATCACTCTCTGGTAAGGTTGCCTTTATCTGCTTTACATGTTTTACGCTGTACTCTTTTAAATTTTCATGGCTGTGCTGCTGCATGGATGTTTCTCTGTAGTCTTCACTTGCAGCAGTGTTAAATTATCCTGCAGAGGCTTACCTAGGATTCACTTGTGATCACTGGCTCATTTCCAACCTCTTTTTACCTTTTTCTTTGAAAACTGGGGGTTTGAAGAAACCCCTACTTTAGATAATTGGGCTATTCTTCCTTCTTGCTTTTTGCCCTTTGAGTTGGGAAGGGGTTACAGAGCAGAGATAAGACCAGTAAAGCAAAAACTTAAGTGAAGGTTTGCTGACCTGCTCTTATAGCATCACTGCAAAATAGGAAGACTTCAAGAAAGGCAAAAGGGGCTCTTTGTTTCTGTTTGTAGTTTGGCCTGAGGAACTGTTGGTCAGTTCTATATCCTCTGCACATGTAAAAAGAAACTCTGTACACAGCTCTTTATATTCTATTTGGGCTAAACACAGCAATCCTATATTAGTTGTGTAGGAACACCCCAGCACATGACCAAGTCCCTTGTGAAACAGAAATAACCAATCTCCCAGCTTTCATGCTCACAAGCCTGCTGGCAATGAAGTGGCAAAGGGTAATACTGGAAAGCCCAGTTGTGGTCTGTGGGTGGGCAGAGTTGGGGATTTTCCTTTAAATGCCCTTTTCCCAGGACATCAGGGACAAGCAGGTGTGCAACTGTCATGATGTTCGCCCTGGAAATGAGACTACCTGTGGTTAGCAGAACCCCTCAGAAGCCAGCACCTTGTTAAATACAGAATTGGATACCCACATGCTAAAGCAGGGTCTTGTTGGAAACATTAACCATCAGCTATTGTGGAGAAAACATGGTAAACTACATAACAGAACTTGATTACTGAAACGAAATTATTCTTCTGTGCATTATTATTTAGTAGACTGGCCTAGGAGGATGTCAGATGATGCCCATTTTGATAGGCAGAGGAACTGCTTCATGAGAGCAGGATATCTTACTCTGCCTCTTGTCTGTGCCTTGGGTAAAAGTTTCCATTTTGCATTCTCAGCAAATGAGAATTTTTGAGAATCTCTCATTTGAGAATGAGAAACCTCTTTGAGTTTGGTTTCTAAGACACTCCCTAGAGACATGGAGCAACCCAGATTCCTTAATTTCAAATGCAACTGCTGCTGTTCCTAGGATCAATCTCTTAGATAAATGCAACAAAAAAATTCAGATTCCATTATCCTACTTTAAACTAGTCTTTTTTCTATAGGCAGCTTGTCCTCTTCACTGTGTGTCTTCACTCTGTTACTGCATCCAGTGATTGCTGACCCTTTAAAACAAACATGTTTGTTTTCCTGTGACCTGTGAATGTGGTAGTTATGCATTTGAGCTTTTAAATGTATGGAGAGTAACCCTTAAACCTGTAGCATGGGGCTGCTGGCTTGGAGGGGTTTTATTTAATTTCCTTTTTTCCTTGTGCGTGGCTCCACTGGGCAGTGAGCTTGGTCAGAGGTTTGGCGCACCTCCAGAGGCGTGGAGCAACCTGGCTTCAGTGGACGCACCATCCTGATGCCGTTCTGTTAAAGCTCTTGGTGTGCTCCTCAGCCCCTTTGGGTTGGAAGCGGCTCACCTCAAACATGGTGCTGATCTTTGTCATGGGCTTGGCAGCCAGTTCCTTCAGTTTCCGGGCGTCAAAACGGGGCTTGTGTAGAAGGATGGGTAGGCGGTGGGGACGAAAGAAGCTTTCTTCCTTCTGTGGCTTTTTCTCTTCTGCTTGCTGCGTCTTCTCCTTGCTGAGTGTCACTTGGTATAAAATGGCATCCCACATTCTCATGGCTTTTGACTTAACCAGCATGCAGTCTTGCTTGATGACTGCTTGAGCAGTGTCCTCTTTATTTTCTTCCTCCTGTCCCACCTTTTCTGGCTTGGACTCTGGCAAGTTGGTTGCTTCTGGGAAGTTGGTTGCTTCTGGCTGCACTATCAAGTGCTTCCTGAGTCGATGCCAGCCACTGGCACTGGTTCCAGGAGATCTTGGTGCTTCTACTGAGGATTTTGCTGGCTCAGCCTTGGGGAGACAGCTGGAGTTGAGTAAGTTGGGAGTCACTGGGGGTTCAGTGATGTGTTCTGCCTTGGTGCCTGTGGAGGTGGACCCGGTACCATCCGCTTGTGCTGGAGTTGCTGTTGCTGGGCGTGCTTGCCTCCAGGGAGCGCTGGATGTTGATGGTTCTAGGATGTCTCTGTCTTGCTGGGGTAATTCAGGAGATGTCTTGGATCTGGATGTTTCGGTGTCACTTCCATGGGTTGTAGGGTTATTGGTGTGGGCATCAGAGGTGCTGAGCTTCTCAGTAGGAACAGGCTTGGGAGCTTGATCAGGAGGCTCGGTCTCTGCAGCAGGAACAAAGGGGGGTTTTGGCAAGGGGGGAGCGGCCTTGCTGTCTTTAAGTGAGGTGGGTATCTGCTTTGGAGATGGTTCAGAACTGCTTGTGTGAGGTGCTGGGGAAATAGGCCTTTTGTCTTCGTGGCTGACAGTTCCTTGGGTCGGGTTTGGTGTGGGAGTCTTAGCCCTGGGTGGCTTGACACTGTGGAAATAAGTGTTCACCTTGGTGACATAGGTAACCTCTGGTGCCCTTTCGTTGCTGGGTGTTGTGGAAGGAGGAGGCTGGGGGAAAACAGATACTGAAGGGTGAGATGGAGAGGGAAGGTGGGAGCCCATGCCTTCAGGCTGCTGTGGAGTCTCAGGAGCTTCTGGCTTCTGTAGCAGGGGCATGGCCGAGGAGGCTGTGAGCTTGACATGTTCAGCAATGCGCCGCTGCTCGGTGACCTTCAGCGCGAAAGGCTTCCCCTTTCGGAAAGGGGAGGGGGCGCGGTGGCTGACAGGCCTGATGGAGAGCTGGGTTGGCAGGGGGGCACAGGGCGGTGCTGTGGCTTCAGGGTTCTCTGCTGGGGCAGCACTCTCTGCACGCTCTTGGTCGGGGCTGGCTTCGTTCACAGGCGAAAGGCTGGAGCGGAAGGACTTGCCCTGCTCCAAGGTGAGGACGGTATTCTTCCTGGAGGCCTTCTTCAGTAGTCGCTGCAGCCGCAGGTTGTCCTTCCCAGGCTTTGGTAGGGTGGGAGGGGGAGAAAGGGGGTGGTGATTGGAAACAGGCTGGGTGGAGGATGATGAGGTTATCAGCATTGTCATTTCCTGCAAGAAAAAACCAAGTTTAGAGTTGGTGTGGGCTTAGCCTTGGACTAGATTCTGAAATCTTTATATACAAGTCCTCTGCTTCCTCTCTAAAAGCGATGAGTTTTTAAAAGCTAGGAGTCAATATTGTGGAAGAAGAGCATCAGTCTTCATTTTGTTACTCTCCTGAGGTAACCTCAGCCAGTCATGAGGGTGGGTGTGTCAGGGCAAGAGATGTCCCTGGGGGAGGCTGTATTGCCAAACCTGGAGCCCTTCTGCTCCTGGCATTAACACAGTGAGAGCTCCTGGAGACCCCAGATGTTCGTGTCTTGGCAAGTCCTAATGGGATTGGAAGGAAATGTCAGGGGAAACAAAGTGGGTTTTAAATTTTGAAGATTTGAAACATCTTCAGAGGCAAAAAGCAGGAATGTTTCATGGCTTTCCAAATTTCAGTTATTAATACGGTGATACAATGTTACATACAACAGAACAGCCATAAACTACATGTGTCATTTGGAATCAAAGTCAACGCTGGCCTTGATTCATTTCAGCTGGCATGAAGACACCCCTGTGAAACACAGGGCTTCTCAGAAGCTCTGTTTATTACTGAGGAAGTGCTTTGTCACAGCACTGACTCTGGCTGGTCTTTTCTTGCTGCATGAGGCTCAGGGACAACATTTTCCTCCAAGATAAAACCAAGTTTTCTCTTTCCCTTGGGAAGCTTTGCCCTGGTCTTGCCTTTATCACTCATTCTTGAATGAAGCAGAAATGGCTTGTGCTCTGTGGCAGGTCTGATCTCCAATGGCAGTTGCAGCCCTTTGGCCAATGCTGGGCTGCTCCTGCGGGGATGCATGGCTGCTTTTCCTGCTCTTTATTGCTAACTCATCACTGCCTTCTTTTTGGCGAGTGCTGGTCAGTGGAGCTCGGTGAGCACAGTGGAGCTAAGGGCTTGTGTTGGGGATACCAAGGTAAAACTAGTCTCAGTTCTCTCCTTTCTCTTCCTGAGCAAGCTGGGGAGCACCAAACAACCTCTGACCTGCAATGACTCTTTGGCAGCCCAAGAAGGAAATCTGAGTCTATCCTGGCTCTTGCTCAGCACAGAGTTGCTGAGTTTTGCCATGAAATGAGGCGTAAATCACTGAGCCCCTTAATCCCTGGTGCTGGATGCGACTGAGCATCCTGAAACACAGAAGAGGAGGGCAGGGTGATGTCAGGCATGCCCAGGGGGCTATTTATTTCATGTCCTGTGTTCTGCTCCTGGTGGCTCCCAGCCTGCTCTGGTTAGTGTGGGTGTGTAATGTGATACCTACTGTGCAGGAAACCTATCCTGAATAGAGCTCTGGAAAGTGCAGAACAGCTATTTGTGCTTGAGTGCCCAGTGCTGGCTTTGGGCTGGCAGTGCTGCTGTCAGCACTGGGCTGGGAAGGTGATCCATGCCCAGCAAGCAGGTGGTATAGGTGGTATGTCTGTCTGCCAAAACTGGTTGGGCTTGGGGGGAGAAGGATGACTTTTTTTTTTTTTTTTTTTTTAAAGCAGCAGCAAATAAAAGCACTGAAGAGGTGGCATGTTGAGCTCAAAAGCTTCAAGGTCCAGCCCTAACTGTGGTGGATGAGCTGCCCTCCAGAGTAGAGGCTGTGGTGGGCAGGGTACAGGCAGTGTCTAGCAAGTGGTGCATTCAGTACTGGAGAGACATGGATCTGTTGGAGCAAGTCCTGAGGAGGACTACAAAAATGATCAGAGGGATGAAATGCTTCCATGAGGACAGGCTTGAGAGAGTTAGGATTGTTCATCCTGGAGAAGAGAAGGCTATGGAGAGACTTTATTGTGGCCTTTTAATATGTAAAGGTGGCCCATAAGAGAGGTGGGACAGGTGTTTTTAGTAGGGCATGTTGCAATAGGACAAAGGGTAAAGCTTTTAAACTAAGAGGGTGGATTCAGACTAGATAAAAGGAAGAAAGGAAGTTTGTTTGGTGGTTTTTTTTTTTTTTTTTTTTTTTTGTGATGAGGGTTGTGAAACACTGGAACAGGTTTCCCAGTGAGGTGGTACGTGCCCTATCCCTGGAAACATTCCAGGTCAGGCTGGATGGGGGTCTGGGCAGCCTAATTTAGTTGCAAATGTCCTTGTTCATTGCATGGGTGTTGGATTAGATGACCTTTAAAGGTCCCTTTCAACTAAAGGTCCCATTCAAGCTATTCTATCATTTGATGATTTACTTTAGCTGTAGGCATGAGAGACCTGCAGTTTTCTGTGAGGGGGCTTGGAGGGGATTTTTGTCAGCTGGGGGTGACAACTGTTGGACATTCCTACTGTCTTATCAGCTTCATTCCTTAGGCACAAGGCTGCCATTAGGATTTGCTTTGTTCTAGGACCTACTCTTAGAGGAAAGTCTGCACTGTGCCAAAAAAAGGCTGAGAGCCCATTCCTTTGTCATAAACCTGCTTTCCTCCCCAGCCTCATGGGTATTTTAGATTCTTCTGGGTCAGAAAACCAAAATGTCTCAGCTGGAGGGACATGTAGGTACTTTTGTGTGACACTACTCTGGCTCTGTTTGTGTAGGAATTGATAATTGCTTATGGGTTTTTTTGTGCCTTTTTTAAAAATCTGCTGAAGGGTGAGCAAATACCTGCACATCATGGTAGGATTTATTGTGGAATGACTTAATCTTCTTCTGTTTAATGTGGTCCTATGGACAGCCTGTACTACAAGATGAGCTACGGTCCAGCAGCACTGGTAAACCAGATTTATAAGGTTGACCTGCTTCAGGTTTGTGTGGGGAATACTAAAGAGGCAGGGCAGTGAACTTCCCAGCTACTGATCAGCTCTTGGAGTGTTTTCCTTGTCCTATGGACTGCTGCACTCCAGAAAAATGCAGCTCCGCACGAGTCAGAGAAGGATCTTGCCTGGGATTTGCTGCAAACTGCCAGATGCTACTGAGGAGGGCATGGGGGCTCTCAGAGTGTAAAGTTTAGTGTGCACACACCAGGAAAATCCCTCTGCTCCCAGAGTCATGCTGTATAACCTCAAGATTTGTTGTCTCTTACAAATAGTCTGTGCTCTTAAAATCGCTCTTGCTGCTATCTCAGCAACACATCTGACTTGAAACCTGCTGTGCTGTGGGTCTTGGAGTTATGGGTGGTGACTTCTGTGGCATGTGACTGTACTGGAATCTGTGTGCTTGACTAATGGAGCAGTGAGATGCTGAGAGAAAGCAAAAGGAAATCAGCTGTTAATTTATTTGTCTTCCCTGTCATGCCTGGCTTTGTTTTGAGTCTCCTTCAGAGCTTTGTGTGCTCAGGAGAAATTCTCAACAAGGAAGATTTGTCTTCCCCTTTGCCACCTAATGAAGCAAAAATAAAGGGGTAGACAAAACTTGTTTTATTGCCAGTGGAAAGGCTGGAGCTGAAAGCCTGGTGACAATAGGGGAAGCAATGCCTGAGAAACTTGTGAAGGTTTGTGATAAGCTAGAAGAAGTGAACCTTCTTGGACCCCAACTAGTCTCCTGACTTGGCTCCATTTGCAACCAGCCCCAAATCAGGAATAGTGGGGAGAGTGTCAGCATGCAGGAGTCATTTATCAAGTGATGGAAAAGTAATTTGTGTTCTGGAGCCCCTTGGCTGCACCAGCTGTCGTGTGTGGTGCAGATGGAGAGCTGCAGGAACCCAACACTGCTGCAGATGGTCCCAAACAGAGCTGCGGCTCTCAGGGGCTGTGGGGACACTCTCTGCTTTAGTGGCTTTCTTGGGCTTGGGAGGAAGCCTGCAAATCTTCTCGGGGTGGGAGACAGCATGGCAGGAGTGCAGCCATGACCTCTGCAGGGCATGCAGCCCTCAGCATCTCCTCTGCCATGGGCATGGACATTCCCAGCATGGTTCACTTATGCCAAAGGCTTATGGGTGGGCTGATTAACAGGGCTTTGTGAAAATGGGTGGGAGAAACCCAGCTGCAATTGCTAGGGAAGATACAGTTTCTGTGTAGCCCAGGGTGTTGCTCGTGAGAGGCCAAATGGTGCCCATAACATTGTGTTTTCTTGTCTTGCAGCTGAGCTTGGTCCTGATTCAACGCAACCCTCCATGCCATTATTTCCTCTGCTCCACAGAAGATAACTGAATGATGTTTCTCTTCTCCTGACTGCTGTTAGTCTGCTTTGGGTACAGCCTGACTCCTCTTGGGGTTTGAGCAATACCCCACACTGCCTCCAGATGGATGCAAGGAACTAGATCAGCTGACAAAACTCATCCCTGTTTCAACTTTCTATGTGACTCTTTGGCTTTTTTTTTTTCTTTTTTAAATTTTAAATGGTCTCTGCTATGGAGATGAGAGGCTCTGTTCCCTCACCTTAAGTGCTGGAAGAGAGGGATCTGCTGCCCTGCTGAGCAGGCAAGGCTTTTGTTATGTGATTAAGAATATTTGTTTTTGTGGCCCTTGGTGATGGGTGGTGGGAGAGAAGGGAAGTCAACAGAAATCTGGTGAATAATTGGTGTTTGAAAGGGGGGCAGTGAGCAGGTCCAGAGTGTAAGAAGACTGCAAGGAGAGTGTGATGAGAGTGTAAGGACCACTTGTCACTCTGTTGGTGCCAGCTGTGGGTGAAGTCTTGCCCTGTTTATGATGCAGCCTCTGTCCCTCTACAACCTCTGCTTTGAGGGATTTCCATCTACTGGTCTCTGCATACATCAAATTGCATTCAGCTTAGTCCTGGTCTTTTTCTTTAGTTCCCAGATCATTCTTTAATCACAGTTATGTACCCATGCCAAAATGTTTCTGCCACTTTTCTGTCTCAGCAGGGCAATAGCAGCTTTGTTTCAAATAGCTACTGCCTTCCTCTGCCTGTCTAAGATGGATTGGAGATCTCTTTTCTCAGGTGAGGAGCGCTGGCCACTGGTGTTATCTTCCTTCTCTGGGAAAGCAATTTGCTTATTTTTTAACCTTTGGGCTGCAGTGCCACTGACCAAAACACTTCTAAAAGTTAGGTGTGGTGGCACCTTTATCTTGCAAGCTACGTTCCTGAAGCTGAGCAGGATATCTGGGAAGTGGCTGCTGCTGGAAGCTGTCTTGGTGAAATAGCATCCTGCTGAATTGTTTGGGGAGACCAAGGCTTGCTGTGAACTTGAGGAAACTGAGTCCCCCAAGAGTGGCATTTCTGGTCTTGGGCCTGAGGTCTGCAAATCAGTTTCTAGGGTTGCTTCTGAACTCTCCTATATCTTCATGGTGTTAACATATCCCCCATCCCCTCTTTAGTCTCATTCCTACCTTCTTCCCATGTCAACAGAATTTTGCAACTTGTTTTTGCCCTCCTGGAGGAGGGAGGGCAGCTTATTTTTCCTCCTGCATCAGTGTGCTTTCTGCTTAAAACTTTCTGCCCCCAGATTTTTTTTTTTTTCTTATTGGTAAGCATTTAATAAAATTTGAAGAAGATGTTGTAATGATGGCAGCTCTGAGAATTTTGTTCATGTAGGAGTCTGCAGCAAAGCTGTTTTCCAAGACCTTGGAACTCTCTGCTTGAATGGGAGGTGGAGGAGAAGAAGCACCAGTCTGAGTGATAAGAAGAAAGTGAGCTTGACATATGCAGGAAAGGGACTTTCTGTGTGCCTGCCCCTTTTAGATCCATGTTATTTTGCTGTACTTTCCATTAGGAGTAATTGTAATTCCCCTCTAAAAGGGGATGGTAATGCTTGGGTGAGCAGTGGAGCAGCCTGCAGAGAATTCCTGTGGAGTGTGATCAGCTAGGAGAAGCACAGAGCCTAACTCCCCAGGTAACAGACCTGAGCAACATCAGAGGCTTCAACTAAAGTCACTGGTGATGGTCAGCTATTAAAAAAAAAAAAAAGTCCTCTGTATCCTGCTCATCCAGCTTCAATAAGGTCAGTGTAGCTGTCTGTACTGGAACCCAGCACACTAATGAACTGATGGCTCTATCTGGAACCATCCACCTTTTTATGGAAAAACCTTTTTATGGGGGTGACCTTCCAAGTAATAACACTTTTATGGTGTAGAGACAATGAAGAGTTTCTGCTATTCTAACACTTTAGGAAAATGTAGGTAAGGAAGGAGATAATTCCAAATATGACTCATTGCTCTTATCTTTCTGCTGATTGGTACCCTTGTTCTCTCCATCCTCTGCTTCAGTTCTGGGAAGTAGGAATTCAAGGAGTCCTGTGTTCTTCAAAGCAATGAGCAGCACGGCCTCATTTTCCTCCCTTCTGCCCTTCCTCTGCTGTGCTGGGATTTTCAAGTGGGGCTGGCGCAGTAGCAGTGTGGTGCATAGAGCTGTTCTGGCTTGAGGTGAAAATAACACTGCTTTGCATGTGTGCAAACTGGTTGCACTGATTTTTTCAACACAGTTCTGTAGCTGGCTGGTGGAAATGGTGGCTGAGAACTTCTCCAGTTACTATTCCTGTGCCCTGCCAGTTTGGAGAGGGCAGAGAAGGCCCCAAAGGCTGTTTGTGTGAGATTCCTTCTCTAAGGAGGGTTAATTTGCAGAGTGTATTTTCTCCACTTAAAGCCCACAGAGACCTAGATGTGGTTTCAATAAACAACTGCTGTAATTCAGGTTGTGGTGACAGCAGAGAAGTGAGCAGGTTATGGGAGACCAGAGCTCTCTAGTGGTGGTCAGGAACCAGGGAGAGAACTGGCTCGGAGTAAATGTGTCCAGCTCTTCATGAGGTACTTACAATTGCCAGGGGAAATGTTTCCACTGCTAAATTAACTTGATGTGCTGTTTCTCCTCCCAAAGTAACATGGTGTGCTCGTGGTTGTGGGACTGGCAGTGGGGTTACCAAAAGGTGAAACCTCCCCTACCTCTTCAAAATGAAAAGGGATGCTGTGGCCCAGATATGCTGGATGTGCATTTTGGGCAATGCTAAGAGGGGATGAAGGCATGGAGGCTCATCTCTTCCCTCAGGAGGAACCTGTAGGGACCTGTGGCTGATTTTGAGTGAAGGAGAGCAAGCTGGTGCCACTCTGCAGCAGTTACTGGTCTGGTGTTAGTCAGTGGCTGACTGCTTCCTAACCTTCCTCTGTTCATTTTTCACAGCATTGTGGTTTTTGCAGCACTGGCATCTCAAAGTCTTTTGCTATGAGATCTTAGCTCTGTCTTCTCCTGAGATTGCTGCATTTTGAACATAGCAAGGACAAACTGTCACACTGAGTGAGTTTTGCAGGATTAGTCTTACCTTCAAAGCCTGGTGGAGAAGAGTGATGCTTTCCTGGACCTTGTGTCTGCTGGCTGCCTGCATCCCCTGTGCTGCCATGCTTCCCCAAATTATCATCCCCTTGGCAGGTTGGCAGTGCCCAAAAAGAGGGACTGGGAACCCCTGTGTGGGCTCTTAGTGTTCTGAACTGGTGGCATACCTCGAGATGTTGCTTCACTACTATTTCTTCTTTACCCATCTTGTCTAGCTTATGCAGAAGGGGAACATCATTTTGGCAGCATTGGTTCTGAAATAAATCTGTGGAGGCTCCAGTAATACTGAAATGTGCTGCTTGTGTTTCTGCTTGTGGCAGGCTTCAGGGCTGCTTTTTTCCCAACAGGGTTTAACAGGTGAATTCTACATGAATGTATGCAAAATGGGGATGAAACACATGGTCTATGACTACTGTAATGCTATAAAACAGCATTATTTAAACTTGGGGGAAACTTAAATAGTGGAAAAATTTAAGTCTGTTTTGAGTGTTATGTCTTTATGTAGCTAGTACTTGTTCTGCCTTGAGACTGGGGGCTGGACTTCATCTGGTTCTCTTTCCAGGTATAAAATAGTTACAGGCTCATTTTTACATCCATCCTAATGTAAATGTGTGCATGCTAATTAACAGATCTCTGCTTAACCCTTGTTTGCAGCTCTGCACTGGGCCTCCAGTGTGGTAATGGACACAAGAGTCTAGAGTTTCCTAATGACTTTGTTCCTTGAAATGTGTCTGCAGCTTCTGCTCTTTGAAGGAAAGGTCAGCCTTGGGGACACCTGAGCCTGAATATCAGAGCTTTGCCTCCTGCCACCACCACCTTTGGGAAGGAAAATAAACAAGCTCAAAGAGCAGGGTGGCTATAAATACTGAGGTGGCAGCTGATACACTGCTGAACAAGGTTCTGAGGTTGGCCTGTTGGTAACTCCTTGCCAGCTCAAGACACTTTCCCTGACCTTGCATTACGTATATCTATATCTGTATATAAGCAGGTTAAGAGAAAAAATGTATTTCACATTGAAAAAAGTGCAGTTGGAGCTAGGATTAACTTTGGGAAGGGAACTATTCCAAGGATCCTGATGTTGAGACAGGTGATTTCCCTGGGATTTTTCATTGGTTGCAGTGGAATGATTTGATTTAGATCACACATTTTCAGAAAGGTGCTTCATCTCTTCCCTATAACTTTCAGAAACAGTGGCTTAGCAATGCTAAAGACAGGCATTAAATAAACAGAAAAAGTGTCGTGGATGGGGGATTTGTGAGAATGATGGGAAGAATGGGGAAAGGTTGAGGAGAAGTAAGGTGGAAATCCCATTGGGATTTATAGATGTGAGCACTTTAAGGCATGGAAGCAGCAAACTGCAAGTGTAATTATCCATTGAGATGCTTGGTTGGATAGGTGGATTTTCCCCAAGGTTGTGGAGCAGCTGTGAGTGGTTGCTTGAGCACCATGACTGGTCTCCTGCCTTGCTCACCTCCTCTGGGGACACAGAACAGCAGCTCCAGGCATTAATCCTGACTCCCATCCTGCTGCTCAGTCATCCTCCTCACTGTCAACCTGTCTCATCCATTCAGGTGTAAATAGTGTGAGGAGGAGACCCAGCCCCTATCTTGAATGGCCAAACCTGATTTGTTATCTTTGGAGAGGTACCTCGCCTAGATCTAGGGTGTCCAAGCAGGCTCTCCTGAATCCCACAGGGATTGTGCCTTAGTTGTCTAAAGCAGATGCAGCAAGGACATGTCCCACAGCAAACAAATGAGTGATGGAGGAACAGTCTATCACAAAAATCAGAAATCAATATTAACTGACAAAAAAACCCAAAAAGAAATGCATTACTTACTGATGTGTAATTTGTTTCCATCTGAAATCATTTGCATGTTTGGGAGCATCATGCTACTCAGTCCAGTTTACAAAATTAACAGGTGATTGTTCATTTGAGATCACGTCAGGTGCTGGTTGGTTGTGACTTCCAGAGCCCTGTAGGTAAGTTCAAAGCATCAGATAGAAAAGTGTTTATGGTAGTCACTAAGTAAAAGAGGTTTCTCAAAAATTAATAAAGGGACTTTTAAAAAGCATGAAAAGTTCCACCATCTAAAATTAGCGTGAAGAGGGGCTATCGAGTGACATCATTGCGTGCTCCCAACTTTGGCTCTGCAAAGTTCAGCATCTGAAGTACTGGAGAGGTGAAGGGCAGAGGATGGTGATGTTGCCAGGACAGCTATTCTAGCAGAGTAGCTCCAGGCGATGAAACCAGTTGGAGGCTTTTCAAGTTGGCTGGTAAGATTTACTGTTCTGCAAAAGTCAGGGTTGCAAAACGCAAATTTGGAGCTGTGCTTTGATTGTTACCTTCCCGAGAGAGGAAGAGAGCAAACTCTGGCTCTGTCTTTACTTGTTCCTGGCGAGGGACATGCTATGTTCAGAGGATGCAAGTGTAGAAAATGCTGCCCTGGGAGCAGAGAGGATCTGAAGTTGATTACTTTGGTGAATTTTGGTTGGGGGTTTATGTGCAGTTTGACTCTAAGATCTCAGCTCAGACTGCTGAAGTGAGCTGGAAAGGATGGCATCAATGCCTGCCTTTGGTTACCCAGACACCATGAGGTGCTTGCTGCCTCTTGGCCTTGAGGCATTTCATCCCCTTTTCCGGCTGGCTTATCAGGTTCTGCTTTTTTTCCAGCCTTTCAGGAGCCTTTAAGTGTGAATGCTATGGCAGCTGGGGGGTTAAACATGTTGCCAGGAAGATGGGGGCATGTGAGAGCAGTTTCCTGGAGGTCTACAAAGCAGCTTTATGCCCAGGTTAAGCTTGGGCTGTTTCATATGGCTTTTGAGATGGTGGTGAGCTATGCCACAAAGCCAGCTCCAAAGGCAAATTCCTTCTGCTTCTCCCTGCTAAGCCTTGTTGCTCATTGACTCCTCTCTAATCTGAATTACTGTCATGGATCAAGGTACCAAAGCTCTTTCTGCATCCATCAGAGGCCTGGCCCATCTGATGAGTCTGGTTCTTGTGGGAAGGAGGGTATGTGCTGGTGCTTTGGAGTGGGTGTCAGAGGTGAGCTCTCCATTTGCCTTCTTCCCCTCTGCCTCCCTGATGACTGGTGAGGTCCTGACACACTTCTCTTTATTGCAATGCAGACCTCTGGAAGCATTTGGGATAGCTGCTCAGTCCTTCATACAAATACCCTAATGCAATTAATTCCTCTTTGACTGACAACTTCAATGTCTCAAAAATACCCTTGTCTTCTAGGAGTGCTAGTGACTTTGTGTGTCCCCAACACTGAAGATGTTGCTAGGAGAAAAAAAAAAAAAACAAACCCAGGCAATGACAGCCCCTCTGGAAACTTAAGAGACCCCATATTCTGAATAAGAATATTTTAACATATTTTAGAAATGCCCAAGGACACCTTGTACCCTGCTCTGCCACTGTCACCACTGAAACCACACCAGCCTAATGCATGCATTTGCAGCACACACTGTATGAATGATGCAAAGGGCTGGCTTGTGTTTGCACATGCTGAAGTAGGGAGTGTTCAGATCCCTTCCTATTTCTTAATGAAGATGTAGAGTTTCTGTTCTTAAAGGCTAAGAGGGGATAAGACAGGCAGATATTTCTACCAACCAAGTTTCACAGAAGGGATGACACGCAAGAGATCTCCATGGAAATATTGGTTGACTCTCTCCCACCAGATGCAAGGAGGAGAACAGCAGTGCCAGGAAGCTAAATGGAGGTGTAGGTAGGTAATGTGGTCATCAATAAGAGAATGCTAGTTTGTTGCCTTTTATTCTCCTTTTTATGCCTCTGAACTTCTGCGATTTCATGAAGCCACAACCAGCAGAAGGTGTTGGCCCATTGAGGCTCACCAGCCACCTTCCAAGATTCAGGTAGGTGAACCCACAGCTTGGCAACTGTTTGCTCTCCTTGTTATCTGCTGCAAGAGAAGCATCACTGTGCATGGCAAACACTGCACCAGGGCACATCTGGAGAAAGGAGAGGCAACCAAGGACAGACCTGAGCCCAGGTGACAAGAGGATGATGTTAGAGGAGACAGGGAAAAAATATGGTCTTTGCTCAGCCCCTTTGGGCTGTTTCAGATTCCCCAGGATCCCATTATCACCAGTAAAATGATAGTGGTCTGCTGATACTCAGAGGAGTTGGTTATAAAGTTTAAGGCTATTCTGATCTCTTCTTGACTGGCTGCATAAAGCAGGTCATTGGATTTTGCCCAGGAACAGAAAATAATTATATATATATATATGTATTTATATTCTGTCCTTTCTCTGAATGTACTTACTTAGCCACTATCTGATCTGCCTTTTTATTGACAGCTACTTCAATTAAGTTGGAAAGAGTGTTAAATGAACATAGGGCTTCTACTCTAACCTTGAGCTGCTGAATAAACCCCCCTGCAGAATCCCTTTCTCTGGGGTGGGATAAAGAGAAGAAAGGGTGTAGGGGAACTGTATAAAAATTTACTTTGCCTTCTTAAATGGTTTTTGTGATTCCCATTTCCCCTCTGCCCTGAATCATAGTAAAAGGTTTATAACTGAATGTCACAGAACAGAAAACCACATCCCCACACTTTCTCAGTCAGCTTAATACATTTTTCTGGATACCTTCAATTATTTCAAGGCTGTTATTTGTAGAAGCAGACAAACATGCCAAACCCAAAATATCTGTATCATGCAAAAGAGTAAAAAATGTTGTTTTGAAAGCATTCAGACATGATTTTGGAGAAGAAGGGATATAAAGAATCATTCAGACTGCAAACTCAAGTAAAACACCTTTTCCTCATATCTAAATTCACTTTGGATAACCATTTTTGAAGGACACAAGGTGTCAGTGAAAGTTCCTCTGTAGCTCTACCATGAAGGTATAAGTGCAGAGTCATGGGTAAGCCTTGGTGAGCAAGGACCTCAGGAGCTCCTCTTGCCCAACTCCATGGTCAAAGCAGTCTGCTTTGGAAGTAGATCTGTTAGTTCAGAGTTGGAGAGTAATGGGTAGATAGGGATAGGTATTGCTTTATCTCAGAAATTGGATCTCTCCTGGGCAGTTTTATGGGAAGGATGTAGCTGATTTTATTTACAAACTCTCTAGTCTTTAATGAGCATGTAGGATTTCAGACTTCCAGCACTGTAGAGATTTTCAGATTAACTTTTCCAGTGCTATTTCAGCTCACTGGCTGAATATTAACCACTCATGGAGGCAACGATCCATGAAAATGCTGCCTGCTGACTGGTGTGCAATGAGCACAGGGAAAGGATATTTAAAAAAAACCTCAAAATACACACCAGCCTTTGACCAAGGTGCACATCTTTATGCAGTTTGTAAAATTATCTGGGCTAATGTGTGTGCATATTGTGTCTAAAATCACAACCTGTGCGTACACTGGCTGCTGCAATAGGTCAACCAAAAGCCAGAAACGATGAGAAGAGCTGATTACAGCTTCCCTGCAAGTGTCCCAGCCAGTGGCCAGCCCACCAAGAAGAAATGTGACATTGGGCCAGGCTACCTATGGAAATGTGTCTAGATCTCTGCCCCAGCCTCTAGTTCCTGTTCAAGGAGGGACACTGGTTTGCTGTATGCTGTCACAGTAAAAGCATGCCAGGCTCTGGCTTGAGGTCAGCTGGCAGAGGGACTTTTTGTGGTTCGAGACCCTGGTTCATGTCCATGACCTCACATGTGCTCTTTAGCCTTGGTCCTGTCTCCTAACCTGGCGGCTGGTGGGGGAGAGGGGCTTCTCCCATGACAGGTGCTTGCTGCACCCTCACCTGATGAAATTGGGTGGCTTTTGGCAGCTGGGCAGGCACAGCTGGAATTGTCTCTCTCTCATCTGGTCCCTGTGATCAGTAGGGAGCATGAGGTACTTGGTGGTGTTTGCTGGTTCCCTAGGCTGGTGTGGCTGTGCTGTGGAGCTCAGAGGAGAGCCCCAGTCACCTTGCTGCTGGTGCAGGGAGAGCAGATGATGTTAAGACAGCAAAAATTACATATTCTAGAGCAGGAGTATCTAAAGTAACAAGAGACAAAGGTGAGGAGGAAAATGTTGGCAGGTTGTGAACGAAACTGCTGCGTGATGGAATCAAGAGGTGAAATAAGGATGTGACAGAGAATGTGTGAAAAGCAGGGTATGTGGCTAAGGAATGAAACAAATGTTGGCGAGGCCTGTAGTTACATGCTAAACTGGATAGAGAGACCCACAAAGGGAAGAAAGGACAAACATAAATTGGGCTGTGGGGAATGAGCCTTGGTTGTGAACCAGGTGAAAGCAGAGCAAATGTAAGATGTGTGCAACAGACAAGCCCTCTTTACTGAGAGATGGAGAAGGTACTCTCAGTCCCATGGGAGGAGGGATCTGGATCATGCTGAGACTGGAAAAAAGGTGCATGACAGGGACACGAGTTCTGACAGAGGTAGCCCATGGGATGCACAGATGTCCTTTGGGACAGTCCTAAGCCAAAAGGCCATTCTCCCAGGGTATGGTGATGGGGAAGACAGAGCATGGACTTGACATGATCTAAAGATGGATGTTGTCTGGAGCAGTTGCTTGACATGTCCAGGAACTGAGCTGAGTGCAGGAACTGAGTGGATACTGCAGGCAACAACATTTGCTTCTCATCTATTTGCAAATGGAGCTGCAGCAGAGAGGTCTGATTACCTGTCCTTCCCATTACTTGTACCAAGTGCAGGTTTGTCAGGATGCTTAGAGTGAAACCTGAGTGATGTGAGCACTCCCCTGCCTGCAGCAGCACTGCTCTGGTGGAGGCTGTGCAGCCCTGCAAGATGCTCATGCTGCTCCTGCCAAAAGGCTGGCAGCACATGGGCCCAGGGGAGTGCTCAGGTTCACATCTGCTGGGAAGCACCCCCCTGTAAGCCCAGGCTCTGCATGCACTTGCTCACACACACACACACACACACACACCACACACACACACTTTCTTTTGAGCTGATTGATCTGGCAGGGCAGGCCTGAGTTGCAGCCCCCACTGGCAGCAGGGACAGTCTATAGCTGGCAGACAGGCACAGGGGGCTGGAGAAGGCCATTGCCAACCTGGGTACACCACAGGCATGAAAAGAGAAACAGCTGGGATCCTCCCCTGCCATGCATCCCCACTCTGCTGTTAGTTTGGGCAAATGTGGTATTTCTTGGAGGCGTACTCAGCTGGTGGAGGGCTTGAGGGAAACGAGCCAGTGGAAGAGAGCAAAACTGCTTGGTGGTTCTGAAAGTGCGGCGTGAAAGCCGCTTTGCCGTGTTAGTGCTTCGGGCAGAGCTGGAGGGGGGGTGTGGAGGTGATGATACCAGGTCTGGCCATGTGTTCCCATGCAGCTGCTGCTCTCCTCAGCAGCACAGGTGCCCACCCATCTCCCCACCCCACCCGGCAAACTCCCACATGGAGCCAGGGCGCTGAGGATGGATGCACTGTCCCCCTCCCACCTGACAAATAACAAAAGCATTGGCTGGAGATGGGTTGCAGGAGGGAGGCGATGGGATAAGCTGCAGGACAGTTGGAAAAGGCAAGCTGGACGGGAGATTAGCTCGTGCATGTTACCTGGTGACTGGGAGGCTGCAGCACTGTGCTCCCACTCCACAGCTTTAAAAGCTTGTCTCTACATCCTCAGATGGGGACCCTTTCTTGCAAGCAGCAGGGAAAGAGTGGGCAGGAATCAATCTGTGACCTGAGCCAAAAATATCGCCTGCCCCACAGCTCCTGAACAACTTCTGTGCTCCTACAGGCGGAGAGGAAGGGGGTGCTGGAGCTGCCAGGCACACAGGAGGGCACACATGCTGTGTTGCTGGGGAGCTCTGCCAAGGGGAGAGGGGCAGGAGGGAGGGGATGGGAAGCTGAAGCCTGGGCTATTTAGTGAAATGGAAACCATGAACCAGAGGGTTGTGTAAGGCACTGCAATCCTCTGCTGGAATATTCAGGCAACTGTGGAGAGTGCTCTGGCAGCAAAACCACTCCAGGCACCCAAGCTCCAGCCACCTGGGGTTGCCCTCCTTAGTTCTTACTTAAATAATGCTTTCATATCATGCTAAGAAAGGCTTATGAGCTCTTTCGCTGTGTTCCTGCTCTCTTGCTTTTTGTTCCAGGTCCCCTCCAGCTCTGGTGCAGAGCCCCAGCAGTCTCAGTGAGAGGTGGCTGTGAGCCACACAGCACTCACACGCAGATGCACTTAAGGCAACAAGTGTGCCAAGTGCCTCTGCCTTCTTACATGTCTGTGTGACTGCTGGTTTCAAAGAGCCTTGGATGTGGAAGATCCACAGGCCTTCCCAAAGTTCTCACCCTGCAGCACAGCCAAAACCCTTTGCATGTGGAGGGGCAGCTGGGAAGAGCCCCTGCCCAGGGGAGAGAGTGGAGGTTGCTGCTGTGTGTTGAGACTGTGAGATCCAGGCTGCCACAGCCAGGTTTTTAGCAGTGATCATGTACCACGGAGCTATGGGAGCCCCCAATTTGTTTCTGAGGTGCCTTTGCCTCAGATACCCCTCTTTGAGCCCTGCCTGCCTGCCTGGTTGTAAATATAGAAACATAAGCCCTAGAGGTTTTTTTCTCCAAGTATGTCCCTCCCATCTTAGCATCATCTGTGCAATTCCTCCAGCTGCTCCTATACATGGTATGACCTTTTTTTTTTTCCCCTTCCCTTGCTTCCCCCTCCCTCTCATCTCCTCCCCGCCCATTCCTGCTCCCTGCCCTTCCCTGCCCAGTCTGGGGCCAATCGGCTCTCCCAGAGGATCAAATGTCACTATAAATAGAGAGCCGCATCACCTTGGGGTGCTCGCAGATCCTAGCCTGCCCTTCCCCTCCGACAGGGAGCTTGGTGCTTCTCTCCACTCCTCCCAGGTAAGTGGGATCCCTGGCAAGGGGGGCAATGCTACAGAAGGGATGAGCCTTGGTTTGAATGGAGAAGCACCAGGGGAGGGTTGGGGTCCACAGGATCTGGGATCTGACACAGGATCCTAAGGAAAAGGCAGTTGCAGGTCTGAGCTTTAGTTGGGCATCTCACAAGTCTCATGTCACCCACAGAGGTTTGGATGCTTTGAACTCTCAGGGATTAGTAGTGGGAGAACAGATCCTTCCAAACCAAGATTTGGGCCTGGAAATTGTTATCTCTTGGGGCACTCAGGGAAAGTTCTCTCAAGCAGCAGGAGGAAAATGATGACTTTCCCTGCCCTGTCACTTGGAGAAATGGATGGCTGAGGCAGGAGATATGAAGGGCAGACCATCAGGAAGCTTCTGGTGAATGAGGAGAGCTGTAGGTCTAGAGGGAGATCTGGAAAAAAAGTGGCCATCGAAAACTGTCCCCTCCCACAGAAAAGAAGAAGAAAATTGTGAGTTTTGCATGGTCAGGCTAGCAAAGTGAAGGAGTTTGAAGTCATGAATCTGGAGAGTATCCCATCACCACTCTGAATTTAACCCCCTCGTCCTGCCTCCCTGCACACACAAGGAATTTCTCTCGCAATTTTCTCATTTTCTGTGGGAGTGGAAAGTTTTCCATGACCATGTTTATATATCTTGGATCAGCTTCTTGCTGTCAGGTGGTGGATATCCTACAAGAGCAGGAGGGACACCAGCACAGATGACTTTGGTGCCAGCAATTTGTGTGGGAGCTGTGCTGCTGATGTGGAGGAGCTCCAGTGAGGCTGTAGGTTACTGCCAGGGCAAGCAGCCATCCCTCAGGGGGACAAGACTCAGGGAGGTGGAGTCCCCAAGAGATGTTCAAGAGGCACCTGGCTGAGTGGTTTAGGGGTTACAGTGGGAGTGCCTGGTGGATGATCTTGTTGGTCTGTTCCTACCTTGGTGATTCTAGGACCAAGGAAAGGCAGGGCATGTAAGCTGGGCACAGTCATTGGCTTTTTGCTCTGTCTCAGCTTTGCTATCCCTGGAAAACCCCTTGCAGGGATCAGACAGCTCATACTACCCTACACACCAGAATAAAGGGTACATTTTGGGACAGGGAATCGGGATTTTGCTATTACCCTGCAGCAGTGCAGGAGTCCTGCCACTCTGTTTCAGCATTAGAGAGAAGTATATGCATATGTTTATATATTTACTAGATATATTATTATATCTAATACCCATCTCTTTTAATATGATATGTATGTATATTAAAAAATCCATGCAGTGGCTTTGCAGTGGCTCCTGCTGGGATGGAGTGGCTGTGTGGTGCTTGGTGGATCATAGCCCCAGTCCTTGCCCCAGAGCTGTCCCTGCCAGGTCCCATTGCCCATGCATGGCCACTTCTGTGCTGCCCCCTTTCCATATGGCTCTTGCTACCTTGCCTACCTTGTATGGCCTGGCTTGGGAGGGGATGATTGATGGGTGGATTATTTCCAGGGATGGCCTGGAGGTGCAAGGCAGCCCATTCCCCCTCCCGGGTGCATTCTCAGCTGCTAAGAGGCTTCTTGGGATGTGCTGGCTCTGCTCTTTCAGCTGAGGCCAGGAGCGTTTGGGGCCAAAAGAGACATGGTATTCCTGCCCATCTGGGGCTAAGGATCGGTGTATTTGTCCTTCCAGTGACCTGCTTGGCTTGAGCAAAATGCAGAGCAACCTTTGCTTTCACCTATAAGGGGTGGGAGCAGGAAGGAAGTTTTCTGTCTGGTGAAACTTTCCCATGTGTTTTGATTTCCTTCCAAAGGGTGGGCAGTATTAACTAATTGATTTTATTACAGCCTTAAACATCAGTCAAGACCAGAATCCATTTTTCTGCCACTATACAAACAAAGCCCAATTACTGCCTGAAGGTGCTAACAGCCTTAATCCTGGGCTGCATTTGCTGTGTGTAAAGTAATTTCCACCAAAAGCTAATCCAGAGCCAGCTGGAGACTTTCCATTGCCTTCGGGCAAACTTAATCCTAACTGCAAAAACTGCCGGCTCTTAACAGATTGCTTTCTTTATTGCCTTTTGGATGTAAATATAGCCCAATTTTGCTGGCTGCTTTGATGACAGAGTTAGCTATGTGGATAGTGCTGGGCATCAAAGAGCCTTTCTAGTCTTCGGTGGCTGTAGCTATGCCAGTCTGCATTTTGCCCCTGGCTTTAAGGGAGCAGATGGCTTTTGAATGTCATGAAGTGGACAGACACCTTGCTCTTCTTGAAGCTAAACCGTTTTACCTTTCCAGCCAGGGAAAGGACTGGAGTGGCAGTCAGGTACTGTCTTAAATGCCAGCTTCTCCTGACAGAGGGACCAAACCTGGTTGAATGTTTGGTCCTTGCAAGGCTGATATCTGTGGTTTTCCCCTGGATTTTTTTGTCCCCCCTGCCCTCGCCTATGGGGTTCCTGCATCTGGCTCATCTTTGTACACGGTCTGCCAATGCACTTGCTATTAATTCATTTTATCTGGGGCCAAGAAATGCCCTAAGGGTTGGGGTCTTATGGTGTTAGGGATGCTGGCATTCTCACTCTGCTTTTATAGCACACAGACAGATGCCATGCAAAATCCCATTCGCATTTGCAGCACTTGGATTAACAAATATGGAAGGGGGTAGGGGAACAGCCAATGTGACAACTCTCAGCAAGATGTCCTTAGAGCTAAATTGGAGACGAGATGAGTTTATTCCAATAACTGCTAATGGAAAGCTTGATTGCAAAGGCTCCCATTGACTTCAATTGCCTTGGAAAGAACAGTGTGCACTGTGCTACGTGCCTGCCCTGCACTGAGCAGACACTCTCTGTCTGCACACAGAGGGTTCTCCAACTGATTTCTTCACCATTTAGTGGTATTACTCTTCTTACTAGAATGAGAGAGGACTTTTAAAAGGCTATGGGCTAAAGTCCTTTTTTTTTTTTTTTTTTTTAAATCCTCCACCTTGGGAAGAAGGAAAGCTGCATTTATAAAGGCTTAATCCATGGGAGGATTGGCCATTGCCCTGAATCTTTACAGAACGTGTATTTTGGAAGAAGCCAACAGCTGGGCATTAGGCAGGTTCCCTCTGCAGGCTTTTGCCTGGAGAAGCTCTGCTGTCTTGTTGCTTAAACCAGCACGCTGTCAAGCATCATTACTAATAGCTTGAATAATTTTTGAAGGCTGAAATGAGACTGCTAACATGCTAGCCACTGAGGAGATAGCAAGTGCAAGTCTTCATCCTGAAGATTTTATGAAATCTAGACTGAAAAGACTAGGGGAGAGAGATCAGCAGGGCTGTAGCATTCAAGTTATTAACTCAAGAAGCAGTGTGAATTGGTGAGCAGAAAAGACCTTTGAAAGCTGAAATTCCTCCCAAACACAAAATTCCCCCTGTTCCCTCTGCCTGGTAGAACTAGAGTCCCTAAAGTCATCCTTGGGATAGCTGTTGCAATCAAGGAGTGGGCAACCACAGCTATGAAGTTAAAAGCAGCCTGGGACCAAGAGACCACTGAACCCAAATCTCATGTGACCTGCCAGTAGATTACCCCTCCCATCCAGCACCTTAGGTCAGGTCATAACACAGACACTGCTAGAACTTCCAGGGCAATGCTGAATTTCAGGAAAAGAATAAATGAGGAACTAGAAGAAAAAATATTGGCTGTTTAACTCTCCTTGCAACATGGGGGTTCTAAATCCTGTTGATGTTAACGTATGGTGCCCAAGGTCATTGCTGGGGAATTGAGAGAATCCCTTATAGGGCAAAGTTGGAGCCTGTGGGATTACTGCCTTCCTCTGAAATAGAAAGCTGCTGAGCTGCAGTTGTTCCTTTTGAACCTAAGTCAGCCCACCTGCTCCTTCAAGACATCTCTCATATATCAGCTGAATAATGAAGTCATGAAAGTCGGGGTTTGGGCCAGCAAGGAGAAGTCTGCCTTTCTAATTTAAGATCTGCTGTGGATTTGAAGAAAGTTTTGGGGGCCTTTCCTCATCTTCTTCCCTGGCCTCAGGGCAGCTGATGCTGTTAGGAAAGCCAGTGTTGCATTACATAGAAATGGTTATATCAATGTGAACTGCCGAACTAGGCATGTGGCTGGTTTTCATCTTAAACTAATCATCAAATTATTATTCACTCACTCATCAGTTGTATAAACCAGACCCACTTTTGGGTGCCAACAAATAAGTACTTATCTCTAGGTTTATTGGTAGTTTCAGTCATTTTTGTAACTGACTGAGGCTTTGGAGACGGCACCTTCCCAACTGTGGCAGCACAAAAGAAGGAAAAAATCCTCTGATCCTTCTGGAGCGATGGAAATGTCAGATGGGTGCGGGAGGACACCCTGGCCTTGCCCGTCTCCCTGAGCTCTGGGGATTTTGTAATTTAAAGCTGGGACTAGGCAGCCCCTGAGTCTGCCTGTGGGAAGCAGCTGAATTGATGGGATATATCTTTCCAGATGATCTTTTTCTTCCCCCCTCCCTTTGTCCTCTGATATGGGTGGCACAGGTTTGTGCTTCTCCCAAAATGTCAGTGTTGGTGGGGAACTGGTTGGTGTCTGGGAAAGCAGGTGCTTGGCTTTTTTTGTCCTCAAATGTCAATCCATCTGCTTCTGCCTCTGTGCTTTTTATGAGGTGCACTCACTAATAACACCTTTTTTCTTCTTTTTCTTGTTTGTTTTTCTTTTCTTCTTCTTTGTCTAGAAACTAATTGCCAACATGTCTGATACCGAGGAAGTGTAAGTAGAGAGAAAGTTGTCTGTGTGTTTATCTGCTCAGCTTGGCTCCACACAGCAGAGCAAGGGCATCCCTGCAGGGTGCTGCTCTGTGCTCGGCCTGAAGCCCCCCGAGGCAGTGGGGAAGGGGTGTCTTGACTTAGAGTGTCACAGACCCCTCCCTGTCCAACACAGGACATCCCCCCAAACACCTCCACCCAGCTCAGCCTGCCCTCTGTGGCTGTGGCTCTGCACCTGGAGGAGGGGGAATAAAACCTACACTGCAGTGGTTTCTGCCTTGGTTTAACAAATCTAGAGTGGTATGACCAAACCCAATGGGATCATTTGATATTTTTGCATCAGTAGTATAGAGGGGAGATTTAGGGCAGTCATGGGATCAGAGGAATCATGGACAGACCTGCAGACAACAGACTTTAAACAACATTGCATTGGGTTGCTTCAGTGCATGGTTTAAAGCTTGACATCAGTACAGAGTGGGAGAAATACTTAGTTTCAATATCCTTTTTTCCTCTCTCACAGGGAACAAGGAGAGGGTAAGTCTTAAATCTGTCTGTAATTGCTTCTGTGCAAGCCTGCAACATTTGCTGGCTGTGTCAGCTGGTATGGTTAGACAAATCTGAAGTTTCTTTTTTGTGCTTCTGTCTGTCTGACTGTCACCAGCTTTTGGGGTTTTTACAATACTTGTGGCACCCTGGCCATGTCCGTGGTGCGGGCAGCGTGTGGGGCTTCAGCCCCAAACTGATGCCCTGGTGGGAGGGGACGCTACTCGTTTTTGTAAGGGCACCGCCATCTGCTGGCAGTTTTTATTTTGAAGCTTCTGTATGTGTAATCTGGTTTTAGAACAAATCCCCACAATGTTTATAAGCAATATACATAGACATTTTTCTTATATTGAGGCCATCTCTGCTACCTTTTTCCTTCTAATGCACATGTAACCTTGAGTTTCCATTGCCCAAGGAAAAATTCAATACTTTATCATCTTCTTCCCCTTTTTTTAACTACTCTTTTTTATTTTCAAAGTCATTTAATCTGTTATCTGACTTGCTGGTTTGCAATTGGCCTCTCAGAAACCATCTTGCCCGGCATCCCTGTGAGCACAGAGGGCTCTGCCATGGATAATGTCCTACTGATGTGTCAAGGCTGATGGTTGATTTGTCTGCTTTTTTTCCCCCTTTCCAATTTCAATGCAGAGGAGTACGAAGAAGAAGGTAACGAAAAAAGCGGACGTAATTTATCTTTCTTTGATTCTTGGTCGTGCTTTTCTCTTGTCTGCATTTCACCCTTCTCTTTGATGCTTGCTGCTAAAGGCAATCTGAAACACTTGATCAGTAAACCAGTTGGAAAACAAAAAAACAATCAAGTTTTTTTTGGGCTGCAATGTGCAGAGCCTTCATGTTACAGTGAAGTGGAGTATTTGTATGAGGGGATGATGGAAAGGCTGGGGGCTCATCTGTCCATAAACTTGGAGCTTTTTAGAGCAGGGACTGGTGCAGAGCCCCCATAACATATCGTTGGTGAAATCCTGCCATTCTCATTTTGGCACTGTCCGCAAATTGTGTTTTAATTTTGAAATTGAAAAGAGGAGCAAGTTGTCCAGCTCTTGAGGAGCAGCTGACGGGGCACTGCTGAGGTTAGAAAAGGCAAGGCAAAGAACCAACTGGCAAAGATGAAGTTTCTTACCATGCCTTTAGCTGGCAAAATGTGATTTGACAAGCTGTGAGAGACAGAGTGCTGATCTGGAAAGATGGAGCATGAAAAATCCTTCTCATCCGAGTTGTTTCACCTTTTGTAGGCAACAGGGAGAAGATAGTTTGGAGATGTATCACTGTCTTTGCTGGGCACTTTTGACACACTGGCTTCAGTTCAGGCAAGTGTAGCTGCCAGTTGTCAGCCTTCATTTTCCCAAGGTGTCTGGAACAGAGCTAAGGGCCAAACTCTTGGAATTTCTCCCAGGATTTGCCCTTAGTGCCTAAGGCATCTTCTAAGAGGTCAAAAGGAAAACGCTTTACTGGAGGTGCAGTATTTGCACATGGAGGGTATAAGACCAGCTCAGAGACAGAGAGTTGTCCCTGTGTAGAAATGTCCATTTTGGGGATTTGTACACAGCAGAGCTTTTGTTTTGTTTTGTTTTGTCATGGATTCCTCCAAGTTGCTGCAACAGGCAAATTCCCATCAGTGGTGGTGGGAACAGAGATGCAACCGTGGCCATGGTGAGAGTAGTTTCTGCTTTAAGGTACATTTTCCTTAATTAACTATTTCCCCTGGCATTGCTTCTGAAGGGACCAAGTGCTCAAAAAAAGAAAATAGAGACACCAGATAGGTTGTAGAACTGCCTTCAGTCATCATCTGTCTCTCTGGTCCTGCATGGAGTAGTAGAGCCAGGAAGGTGAAGGCATTTTTCATGCTCCATCCTTTTTGTCTTGTCAAATGTCAAAAGAGCAAGCGAAGGGTGTTGCTCCTACAGACAAGCCTTCCTTAAAGGAAAAGCGTTTTTTTGCCTTTCTCCTTTCTTCCCTGTCTACGTTTTGTTTTCAAGTATTTAATGACTGATATGACATTAATAGGCAGGTGAATTTCTTTTTAATCTGCATGACTGGCGCCTCTGAGTTGTTTCTTCTCTTTGCTCCATACTTTTGCTTGACCTTTGTGTCTCTTTCTGATGTCCTCAATTTCTTTTCCATATAACTTTTCTCCATCACTTTTTAACCACCTTTTTTTCTCCAGGCCTTAGCTCACCCCAGCACCAGTTTCTAACAGTTTTCTGTTTTCATTTTCCTGCTTGCTGTTGCTTCTTGTTCCATGACACTTGCCACCTGAAGCTCAGGAAGAAGGTATGTGACATGGCTTCTGCTTTCTTTCTCTCTCAATGTGGAGGGAAAGTGTGTGTAAAGAAATCCAGATCAAATGGTTCACACCCAGTGTCAGGACTCTGTCTTGAGCCACAGACATCAATGCAATAGTGGACATTGATGTTTTTTATTGAGCTGGTAGGAAATTTGACCTGTTTTATTTATTTAAAAAAAACAAACTATATATATATGAAAGAAATAAAACGCATTGATATATACAAATGTATATAATGTACACACATAACGTACACACATTTTAAAGGGAGGGAGACACCCTGCAAAGTTTATAATCAACTGGTAAAATTCAGGAATTAATTTGTTTGAAATTTCAAAAATTGATAAACATTGGTGAAAATTTTTCACCATATGAGAAAAAAATGTAAAGCAAAAGAAATGCAACAATTTTATTTTTGGTTTAAAGTTCACCAAAATTTGGGTTTAGGGTATTTTAGCCAGCTCTAATAAAGAATAACATATTGGATGCCTTTTTATGTGGTTTTCACTTGTGGTCATATTCCCATATTTCAGTAACATTTGTGTTACCCCATAATGTGCCCATAAAAATGTTATTTTTAATTCTCTCTCACCCTGTAATTCCATCATTGTGTATTCTTACCCATAATGGCCTGTGAGCTTGGCAAACCTCAGGAATGTTCCAATAATATATTTCCTGTTTTAATTTTTCTCCTCCCATTTCTTTTGCTGTGTGATGTTTCCCACTCACAGAAGAGGCTCAGGAAGAAGGTAGGTGAAACAGCATCTCAGCCCTGCTGGTTCCTGCACCAGCAGGATGATATGCCCCTCGATTTTGCAAGGTGGTAGAAGAAAGCAAGAGACAAGAGAAAGATGCTGGGACAAACTATCCACAGGCAGAGGACTTTTCTTGTCCCTTGCACAAATTTCACTGAGGGTACTCCACATCCCTGAGTATCTGTGTAGACCCCTCTGCTCCAGTTTTTGGGAGAAAGCAGCACAGAAAATGTGCCATCCCTTAGTCCAAGGCACAACATGCTCTGAGGCTGATTTTTAGCCTTGGGTATTTGTGTGCCATGGAGTAACTAGGGTCTGGCTAAAAAGGTTTCTATCAGGTGTCAACTGGTTTCTTCTATGTAGCTTGGCAGCTTATGATCAGATGGGTTTTGAAGTCAAAATCCATCTGTGGTAAAATATGTGCTTAGCCCTATGTTATATAGTACATATGCTCTAATATGTCATATTATGTATAAAATATATCATATATATTATAAGTTTATGAGCTATAATATATCATATGACATATACATAATACTGCAGAATTATAACCGTGTAGATGCTGGTAAGTAACCCCAGCTGGCTCCCCACATTGCACACAGCATTGGCAAGATGAGACAGGGTGGAAGAGGGGCTGGAACAGAAACTCACCCTTTGCACTGGAGAGGTTTGGGATGTGGTGTTCCATGTGCAGGGAGCCAAAGGGTGTGTTGGTTCCATATTTGCAAAGCTTTGTGCTGTGGGCATATTTTAAACAGGGCTAAATCTGTAGTGCCACAATAGACCCACTCTGAGCAGTTTGCAGAGTTTTTACAGCATCCAGGTCCAGATGGTTTTACATTTCTTGTATCTGTGTGTGCTCTGGTCACCTGTTTCCATTTCATCTCCTTCTCTATTTCCTTATTTCATACAACCTGTGCTTTTTTTTTTTTTTTTAACCATCTGTTGCATTCACACACTCTTTAGTCTAACTGTTCTCGTTTTCCATCTCATTGCTTTTGCTTCCTGCCACATCCCACCTGATGAAGCTCCTCCAGCAGGTATGTGCCATCACCTTCCAAACTGCTCCCTGCTGTCTCCTTGGTGGTGGTGGTGGGGCCTCAAAGGTGGTGCAAGAGGAGCAGTACCAGTTACTTTTCCTTTTTGCTTCTGTTGTCTTTGCTTTCCACGTCCCCTCTGTGACAGCCTCTGCCACAGGAACACACAGGAATAATCTCAGTGTGAGGTCTGGCAGAGTCAGCTCAGTGGTAACCTGGCTTCTCTGTCACCCCTGCCCTGTGCAGGGCTCACCATAAAGCCCATCTGGGCAAGGGCAGGAGCTGTCCTCTAAAACTGGAACTAGAGAGAAATTCCAGCACATGATATTTCAGCTTACTGTGAGATTTCCCCTGTCTGGTGTATTTTTGCTTCTTCCCTTCACATGAATGGAAGTTGTCATCCAGCCACGGGTGCCTCAAATTCCTTTCCCCTCTTGGCCATTAGCACGTTCTTTACTGGGATAAAACTTTTCCCTCTGAATAGAATTTTCAGCCTATTTCAGCTCACGTAATAATGTATTTCTCCTAATGTTCCTTTGCATCCTGTCCTGTGGCTGTTCACAACTAAAGAAGCTCAGGAGGAAGGTATGTGACATGACTCCTGAATTCTTGTCTTTCAGAGTAGGCTTTGGCTTAGGCAGCAAACCATAAGATAACAAAAGGAAACAGGAGTTACAAATAGACATATTAATATAGACAAAACTTGCCACCACTTTTTTTTTTGTACTGTCTGCCTTCATGTTCTGTCTTGACATTGAATGCACTGTCGATGTACGTGGCAATTGTCGCATGAAATAAAAGCTTGAAAAGTGCTGGGAAATGTAAACCTCTTAAAAGGATGAATGTTGAAAAGCCTTTACTTTGAGATTGATTTGATCTCCTTGGCAGGCTTATTTTGGACCATTTGGGGCGGACCTGGACTGCAGACTGTATGCAGAAATGCTCATGATTGGCTGACATTCTTACCATAGCCTTTTCACATGTCTTTTTTTCAGCTTAAACCCTGTGATATAGAGAAAATGGTGATAAATTTGATGCTTTAGCTTTGCAAATGATTAAAGATTGTATTCTTGTTCATATGATGAAATTTCTAGACCATTGTTTCATGGCAGTATTTGCAGCTACCCAAAACCTGCTGGCCTCAGGTTGTAAATCCACTTGGGCAAGCATGAGGGTTATGAAACAGCGTGCTGCTCCTGGCTTTGGACAGGACTGCAGGAATGGCTGTATAAAACAAATGTCATCTGATATGGCTGCTTAAATCAGCTTTATGTTTTTAATATCTCACACCATTTGCACCCTCACTTCCAGTACTGCTTTTGGTATCCATACTAATTTTATTTCCTTGCAACATATTCTTAGTCTTTCCTTCCCCCTCCATTTTACCCAAGTGAAAAGTTGTTCTGATGCTCCTAATGTTCTAATCTCCTTTGCATTTTGCTCTGTGACTCTTCCCACATGCTGAAGCTCATGAGGAAGGTATGTGCCATGACTTGTGAATTCCTCTCTTTCTGTCTGGAGTGTTAACTCGTGCAGGAATTCTGGAGGTGGTTGAAGATGAGCCGATGCAAAAAATATCCTCTGCACGGTTGCTTTGCCCTCATAGGATATGCGGTGTGATGAGTAATAAGTACTAACTGCTCTTTGAAAATAATGCCTGAGGCACAGGCTGGGCACTGCTTATGTATTCCCTAGCACCTGATGTCTCTAGCCAGGCTACTCATATGGACACCAGTTGGTACAGGGATAGTGTTCCTCAAACCATTTCCTCTGTGCCACGGCCCGGGGATAGAGGTGGGACAGCCGTGTCCCGAGGCAGTACTGTGTCCCTCAGCTGGGTGCACCTCTCCCGCAGTTCCCCTGCCACTGCACAGAGACAGAGCTCCCTTTTGCAGCAGTGTATGGAGATGTGGGGGGACTTGCACCCAAAGTCATGAGCGTTTCAACGAGTGACACGGTGTCGCACCTAGTTTTTACTTCTGGGGTAAGGATTGGACTAAGTGGCATCATTTTGGTTGGAGCATATTTGAGAAAAGATGTAGTGTGTGCTTTTTCCTTAACTATTGGGGTGTTTCTGGGTTAACGTGCATTATGCAAAAACAGGGGTGGCCAGGTTGCATTTTTTTCTTGATTTTGTAACTGGAATTAAGGTCCAGATCTGGTATGACAATTTCTGTGATTGGCAAAATAGAAGGTCATGCTTCTTAAAGCATCATCCTGGCAGTCCAAACCCATTTACCTTTCAATTGTCCTTCTGCCTGCCCCTCTCTGCTTGCCCAGCCAGGCTTCCATGGGATGCTTTATCCTGCAGGTTGGAGAGCAGTAACATGTTCATACTCACCCTCCCACATTGGCATGCCCTATGCACCAGTGGTGAAATCCTGGGCACCAAGAAAATCAATACCAGCTCCTCAGAGGCCATTGATTTCCACAGTGGCTGGGATTTCTATGCACATGAATAAGAGCAGGTTGTCTATACCCCTTTTGCACATTCAAACTTATGGGTAATAGACTTACTTTAAATACAAGTCATGTTTTTGTCAGCCAAAGGCTATGGTGGCATTTGATTTATAACATTATGAATATCTATGTTAGGCATCTGCATTTTTATATTCAAACAACCCTTCCTCTCCACAATTCTAATTGACATTCACATGTGCCCTCTATTTCTCACTTAATCTTATTAATGGTTTTTATCCCTTTAACACCCCCTCCACCACCCTGGCAAAGGAAAGTGTAAAGGTTTTTAATTATCCTCTGTTTCTTGCTCTAATTTTCTTATTTTTCTGTGCATCTCCTTCCCTGCTACTTCCCTTTTAAAGAAGTCCATGAACCAGGTATGTGACTTCTGAATTCCTCTGCGTCAATCTGAAGGGTTATTGTGTGCTGGAAATTCAATTCCACTTGGCAATTTCACAATTGGGTCATGTGCTGAATTGGGACAAAATGGAAACTTTTCAACCAACCAAAAAAAAAAAAAAAGAAAAAAATAGGATCGCTTTGTTTGACAGCTTTTGAAAATTATGATTTTTATTTAGTTAAAACATTTTGTTCCAACTTTTTTTTTCCCTCTCTCCTTTATGGAAGATTTTGAAATGAAAATTCTATTTTAGATGCTTCTGAAGCATTGCTTTTATGGATAATGTGGGGTATATATAGTGTAATGCGAGAACAAATCTGGAATAAGAAGTAGCCACAAGGCAAAAAGTGGAAAAGTTTTGTTCCAGAGATGCTAATATCTCTACAACCTTTATGGTTGTGAAACATTTCTGGGTTTTTTTAATTAAAATCTCAGCTATGTGAGTTCTGAAATATTGAAATTTAATTGAAACTCTGATTTATGTTGGAAAATTTTAACAGTAACTCTAGTATTATACTCAGGAATTCAAAGATGGTGGAAGTAAACATAAAAATCAAATATTAACGATAAACTGTAACTTGCAGCTTCCTCACACCTTTGACCAGTCATAATTTCCTCATCACTCTGTGATGCATAATAATGAGGATAAAGCTAACTGCTGCATGAAAAATGTAGTAATGTTTTTTGTAGACAAACATCTCAGTGTATGAGCTGTAATAGCAGGCACTTCGGACTTGGAGCCATCCTCACAGTGCGTATGGGAATGTTATAATGGTTATTACCTGGAAAAACAGAAAGTGAACTTGCAGTGTCCTCTAAATGTCTGTGGAAATTATTCTCTGCCATTTGGAGTAGCTTTATTAAAGTAGTCACATCTCAACAGCCTCTGAGCCCAGCTATTTCCCTCTGCTGTCCACAGAGGGAGACCAGCCTCTTAGTTCAGAGCAGATTGATGCTTCTGCCAAGGCTGGAGTGAGGTGAAAGCTGATTGATTTTTATATGACTTAATACTTCAACATTCATCTCTTCACTGCTTCTCATGTCTCTCCTGTTCTCATCGCTTCTTGTTTCACATCCTGCTCTTCCCTTTTTAATCATATTCATTTTTATCTCTTAATCTGCACTTAAGTTTTTTTCTGACTTTGATTTGCACAAGCTAAAGGTCATTGCTTCCATCAGATCTACTTTGCCTGCCTCTGTACCTCTTTTCCATGATATTTATTGAACTGCTGCTCGCTACTTGAGAGCTGGTTCTCTAGCATTGACAGATGTATGAGCTTGAAATTTGTGCAAAATACAAGGTATTAACATAATATGATAAAAATTAAAGCCATAACCACAGACTCCCCATGCTTTATTTTCCCTCTGTAACATAAAGCACAATAAAACCAAAAGACAGTGTAAATATAACAAGCTTAACAAAAAACTTTTATGTCAGAAGGAGACTGTTCCAGCTTTTCATGTAACTGCATGATTATTTAGTTTCCCTGTTATTAATGCTGTCTTTACCTATCACATCTTCTAAGTCACAGCTTTGGCCTGCACAAGTCACAGTTGTTGCTGTTGTGGAATTCTTGATCTAATTCTTTGATTTTTCCTTCTTGACTCTTTCTACCTAACCAAGCTCATGTTTGTGACATCTAAATTCCTATGTATTAATCTGAAGCATTCCTGTATGTAGGTATTTGAAGATGTTGAAGAATACCAGAATCATGAAGAATCAATCAATTCTTGAAATTCCCTAAAACTTATTTTCCCTATAGGAAGGTATAAATATTGTTTGTAACTGAAGGATCACCATCTAAGAAGCTCAGAACAAACTTTTTTAGTGTCCCTGAAAACTTTTAGGGCTGTGACTACCCCATAGCCCCAACAGAAAGCAGAGAGTGGATTGCAGCTGCAGAAAGCCAAGATGCCTACACTTGTAGAGAGTGGATTGCAGCAGGATTCTGGCACACAAACTCAAGCAGTTCTAGTCCTTTGCAGCAAAGACAAGCTCTGTGAAGACACAAATATTGCCAGTTCTGCAGAGCTAAGGCTGGAATCTGCTAGCAGGGATTCTTAGATGGTGGAGCTTCAGATGCAGGCATAGGGATACATCCAAAGCAGTACCTCCTTCAGTAACTCTCATATCCTCATGCCAGCTCTGATAGCTAAAAGGGCAGCTGAAACCTAGGTAACACCAAATGCTTGTAAAACTCTCTTCTTGGGTATGTTTTCTTTCAAATTTAAGGATCACCAGTGTTACTACAGTTGCCCATGGTGTATAAATTTGCATGATTTAAACTGTTGCAAATCATCAACATTCAAATTCCCTTTATCGTTTGTTTCTATGGCATCTCCTTCCTATTTACTTCATACCCCACTGTAATTACACTCCTTTTCCACTCTTATTAACAGTCCATCCCTATAACTTGGTCTGCAAATTATACTTCTTCAACCCAGTCTTACCAAAGTTTGAGGTGGTCCCTTCCTGCATAACTTATTTCTAATTCTTTTATCTTCCTTTCCTGTGTTTTTCCCCTGACACATCCTACTAAATGAAGCCCCCCCTCCAGGTATGTGATTTAACTTCTAAACTCCTTGGTGTCTGTCTGCTGGGATGGTGTGTGTGAGAAGTGAATACAAGGTGACAGGGGATAACAACTGATCAGTTAAGGATGGATTATAACTTGCATGCCTTTGGGGTGGTTCTATTTTAGTTGAATTTTTTTTTTTCAGTAAAGTGTAATTGGCAGTAAGGAGGAGGAAACTTACTTGTTGCATGAAAATTTCACTAGAAACTGGGGGAACACACATTGTGAAAGGGTAGCTCAGCAAAAAGTCTCCTTGTGTAATGCATTAAATTCTGCCCTGTGATATGAGAATGAATATTTCTTCCTATAGGGGAGGATTTATTTCAAATCTTGGGGCAGAATTTGACCCATTGACTGTACATGGGGAATATAAACACTGTGAGAGTTTGTGGTTTTTAATGCCTGCTTTGCAAAATATTTGGTGGTGTGTGTGTGTATGGCTGAAAAGCAAAATCTACCCTGCAAATTCACATTGCTGATCAATTCCTGCTTTGCCAGAACCCAGAAGAATGACATGTAGACCTGCACAGACTTCTAATGAACATTTTCTTCCTATGAAGTAATCTGTTTGTAATTTTACATTGCAAATGGATTTGAAGAGCAGCAGTACATTTATATAGACATCAATGTTGTCTTCAAGGAAGAAAATGGCCTGAGCCATAGATCTGGAAGGGAACTGAGCTTCTTTGGAAGTTAGCTGAACGTTGATGATGAGTTATGGCAGGTATTTCAGCAGGTTTCTGAACCACACTGTTTATTTCAAATGGCTGAAATACTGCTGTAGTAAAGATGGGTCCAATAGTGCTTTGAGAGTGCTGGCTATGTTCATGTGCATATTTCCAATCAAGGTAAACCTTGGTACACTGTGTAGTCAGGTTGTGCTGTATACCATATGATGATTACAAGTGTTTTTTAAGCACTGCACTATTATCATAAATCTGCCTCTATTACCTTTCCTGTGACTTCTCTTTATGTGTTATTTCAAATGTAAATATTTTACCTGTTTACTTCTTCACTTCATTCTTGGCTCCCCTTTTCCTCTCTGCCCCTCCTCCCCGTTGGCTCAGAAGCTCTTTTGGAGTGTGAAATAACAGGTTTCTTGTTCTCATTCTCTTGTTGTCTATTGCAACTTGTTCCATGACACTTCACACCTGAAGTTCATGAGCCAGGTATGTGACACGACTTCTGGTTTACTCCACCTAGGTGCAACACGAAAGTGTGTATGTGTGAGAGAGAGGGAGAGGAACAGGAGTCCTGGGCTGGTAGAAGAGAAGAAAGCAAGCAAAACAAACATTAACCACAATTACCATTTCCAGCCCTCTTCTTCTTTAATCTCCATGCTTACTGCTGCTTTAGCATTACAGCATTTTCAAGTCCTGACAGTCTCTCCAGTTTTCTGCCTGCCTTAGTTCACTATTTCCTTTACTTTTTCCCTGGTCTCTCTCTCAGGATTCCAAGAGATTTAAATAACTGTTCTGTTTGTTTTTTTTTTCTATTTCCTGTCTTTCCATCACTGCTTGCACCATGACAACAGCAGAGGAAGCTCATGAGGAAGGTATGTGGTGTGCCTACAGACCCTCATCCTTTTTCTTTTTCAGTGCTGGGGAAACAGTGTCAAAAACATTGACATTGTTCAAGAGAAAATGGAGTATGGGAGGGAAATGATCTCTCCAGATGGATTTAATTGAACATGGAGAAAGGGATACTTGTTGGCCAAGTCAAATCACCAAAAAGGTGTTCTTTCTTCTTGTTCCATCTCTGGAGAGTCTGAGGTTCCCAACATAATAGGGAGGGACTGGGGACAGGTTCTCTTAGAACAGTGCTGGTTGTGGATTTACTGTTGTGCTTCTCTTTTTCTTTTGTCCTCCAACCTACAGCCAGTGAAGACGGCGAATACAATGATGGTAGCTCAGTGTTGTCTTAGGCAACAAAGTCATCTTTCTAACATCTCGCTCTCTTTTATGTGTCTGTTTTTGTTCCTCACTTTATTTGAAATTCAGGAACTGGGCCAAAACATCTCTGCTGCAAAGAATTGCTCACTGTGCATATCCAATCACCCTTGGGGAGTCATTAGTGTGTTGAGAAGCCTCTACATCCTCATTAGGATAGTAGATGGTGAAAATCAAGCTCTAGAAGCTTGCTCTGGACTTGTCTTTTAGCCAGAATCTGTTGTGTCCTAGCTCTCATCAGCAAAGCGTCTCTATCTCCAATCTTTCAGGAAATAATCTCTTAAATCATAGTGGTAAGTTTGAAAATGGAGCTGAGCCCTGCCATCCCTTACACAGCCTTAGGTGGTAATGGGCTCCAGGCCTTAACTTACAGAAATGTAAACTTCTGCTCAAGCCATGCACTTACAATTGTGCTAAACATTGAAGATCTATCCAGTTGGGTGGAGCTAAATATAGCCTGGTTGTCATACTTGGTTGAGTGGGTACTGGAGCACACAGGAACAAGACTCATGTGAAAGGACACCTAAATGTGTCAGTGTTGCTCTTGTAGAAGATAATTTAGCCCCTCTCTGGCCACTTTAAACATATAGAAAGTTCTCATGGAGTTTTAGAGGCTGTTGAAGTAACTGGGTTCTTCCTGACTGCCCCAGCCCCTAGTACACCCAGGCAGATACTTCAAAAGACAAAGCCCAACATCACTTGAAAACACCTTGCATTTTCTGTGTTTCCTTGTTTTGTTTAATTTTGCTTTTGTAGATTTTTTTTGTTGTTGTTCTTTTGTTTTAATTTGCTTGCTCGCTTTTCAGGCTTCTTTTTTAATTTAGGGAAGTACCCTGAGGACCTTCCTGAGCCCCTCTCTGTCTTTCTTTTTTTCTCATTCTTTTCTTTTAATAGCATATTGATTTCCTTTTTTTCCCAAGGACACAGTGTGAGTTAGATATGTTGCTTCTGAGAAGTGGGATTAAGGGAGGGTGTTTAGGGATTTCTCAGTGAAATAAAGGCAGTTCAGATGGATTCCCAGAGAAGGAGAGCACCATGTGAATATCTAAAGACTGGGCAGGAGCAAGCAGGGTGGTGGTATTTTGGCGGTGTATCCTCTCCCTGCACAAAGCCTTTTGGAAACCAGAAACTCAAAGACTCTCTAATCACCAGGGCAGTGAACTTGGATTTGCAGAGTCTCTTGCCTTCTTTAGGCAGGGTTCTATGTGGGGATTTTGTCTCAGCCCCATGGCTCACAGTCAGAATGACTGGAATGTCAGTCAAAATCCACCACAGGAACAGGAATTTGCTATGACAATTCCTGCTGGTCAACAAATTTTGGCCCAGTTCCTTGACTCGGTGTCTTGAAAGAAGGGGCATTTCAAAATAAATCCCATCCCTGGACTGCTTTTGGTTCATACAGTATGGACAAAGGCTGGATCATGCCCTGCAGAGGATAGATTTTTTTACTGTTTAATTTTTAACAAAATACCCCTTTTTCTGGTTTTCTGGAGGTACCTTTAAGAATTGTAACTACAATTTCTTATTTCAAGGACTAACCTTACTTTTTTCATTTTTACAATTGTTTGTTGGAGTGCTGATTTGGTGGCAGCTGAAGCCAAATTCACACTGTTATTGACAGACAGGTGTCAATCCTGGTAACCAAGATCAACAAACAAAACCAGTTATTTCCTATCTACTCTTTTTCCCCTCCCCTCTCTTTCAAGTGATACTAACTGGCAACTTTAAGCCAAACAGGAATGTCTGAAAATTATCTGTGTGTGTCATGAAGGAAGGAAATCCTGTGAAAATAACATACCTGATAGACTTGTTAATTATAATTACTTTTCCTCTCTCCAGGTAAAAGGCAATTTGGCTAACATGTTAAGAAGCTCAGTGGCTAGTTGAAAAGCAAAACAAATACAAAATAAGTGGAGGAATACAAAAGCACGCTGTTGGCTAATGGTATTTTTCTTCAGGAATTATTTGGGACTTCCTTTATAGTGGGAAAATAAATAAATTAAAAAAAAAAAAACGTTTGTAATTACATGCTGTTTATTTTCTTAGCATTGCTCTGGCATCTGGAGGCCTCAACCAAGATATGTTTTGGCAGGCAGTGTTCTTGCAGTAAATGAAAAAAGTCTACCCCCTAAAATGTCATTAATGAAATTTGTATGGGAAAGAGTGAAAAAAAGAAAATGTCGGTTTCTGATTTCTTTTACACATCTCTCACATCTGTTTTCTTGATTATCTCAATAACCCATTTCCAACCACTCTCTCATTTTTTTGTTATCCAACACCCTTACATCTGATTGCCTCAATAAATTTTTTCCAGTGTTTTTTGCTATTTTCCCATCTTATAATATTTCATTTTCTTTTTCCTGTTTTTTTCTATTTGCTATTCCAAATTTCCCCCATCAGTCCCCAAACTACTGGATAAAAATAAGCTTTTGAAAGAAATTAATATCTTTCTGAGTTATGATATCAATTCTTACTTTAATTTTTTTTTTTTACCAGATTCAGTGGGCTGTGAGCTTTTTTACCTCAGTTCCTCCCACTGAGCCAACACAGGGAGAGTCTTGTTCCGCAGAAACCATCAGCATCCCTGAAAGTTCAAGTGTAGTGTGTGGTTATGAAAATCAACCTGGGTCTCTGAGAGAATGGGCCAGAATAAACACATAGGTCTAATTTATTTCTGTTTGTGAGAGTAACAGCACTGAACTTGCTGGCATTGAGCTAAAGTTAATAACTAAAGTTTAAGAAGAATAGCAGGGAGAGGAGTTGACCACAAGCACAAATGTTAAGCGAGCAACTCAAAAGACCAGCACATGTCTGAGAGCCAGTAAAAGGTCACTTGTTTGAGGGAACAACTCTCACTGCTAGAAGGCCCAGGCTGGCAGTCTCTGTGATGGTTTGGCCTGCCTATCTCAGGGCATTATGCCTCTCCTGGAGATGAAAAGGTCATTCCCACTAATGCCTATGGGAATTTTGCATGTACCTCAGCAGGAGAGTATGCTTGCTAAGAGATGGTGGCCTTCCCAAGCTGGGTTTGAGGAGCACCACACAGTGCAGAAGAATAAGTATCTTCCCCATGGCACCGAGGTATCTCAGGAACATGTGCCCTAAGATGTCTTGGAAGCTAATGAACCTGGAGGAAATGTGTGTCATAAAGGTTTTCCCCTCCTGGCCTCCATGTGAAGCATTTGAACAAAACTGGTGAGGCCTGGTTATCACTGAGATACGATATTGTGAACTCGAGTTAACTTGAACAAAAAAAGTGCTAACTGAAAAAAGGCATAATTTTCTTCTACCCTCCAGCCCAGCTGGCCTGCTTAGAGCTTTTGTCAGGATGGTTTGAGAAAAATAATTTTGTATTTACATAAAACCACTGCTTTCCAGATGCTACGTTTGGGACTTTTATACAGTCTCTTGATTCTTTTCTGCCAAATTCTGTTTTGAGGGTAAAAACAGATTCACTCCTAGCAAAAGGGGTGTGTGTGTATATTTGTTTTGGAAGTAGTTGAGATTTAACCAGTTTCTCTGTATGCTTCCCCTAAGATTAAATTTCCCTTCCCTCCTTTCACTTTAGCAGCTGGCGTTATCTCTGTTGTTTTAACTTTCTTCCTCTTTTTCCCTTCCTGTTTTGCTACATCCTTCCAAATACAGAGGAGAAGCCCAGAATAAAGTAAGTATGACAGGAAGGGTTTCAAAATTCTGGGATAATTTTCCTGATCTAGCAGAAGCCCTCAGATTCTCTATTAGGCAAATGGCTACCAGAAGCCTTTATCCAACTCTTCCTGACACAACATCCATCTGTTTGTTCCTGCATGACTTTCCAGGATGTCTGCTTCCTTCAGAGGATGCCTTAGCAGCAGTTACTGGCCTGGGCCTTAAGACCTGTTCCTGGTAGAGTCAGAGAATTCATGGTCAGTCTGAGATGCAGAGGGCTCACAATACCCCAATATATAGGCAGCTCCACAGTAACAGAGCTTACTCTCCTCTGTGAGAGGCCATGGATGGGAAGCTGCCCTCTCTATCCAGGATCTCTGACAGTGGGAAGGGTGGCAAATGTTGGGCTGGGCTGAGTTGAGCTTTACTAAGGTTTCCTATGGACCTGCTGGCTCTGGGCCCCAGCACCTTTCCTTCCCACTCTGCCAGCTGCCCAGGACAGAGTGTACAGCACTGCACAGGCAGTCTCACAGACCAACATCTTTCCATATGGTAGGGAATGACCATAGGCTTTGGGAATAAAAAGGGGTTTTAGGGATGACTCCCTGCCCTGCGCAACCTTGCAGGAAGGACAGTGGTCCTTAGGACTTTTCTGGAGTAGTCTTCCACTGATGTGCTCTTTCACCAGTCCCTATCTCCACCAACATTCCTCCTTGTCAGCATGGTTCCTGAGGGCAGGATAGGCTATTTAAAAAGCTGCATATTCTTTAAGATGAAAATCCTTTATTTTTATTTTTGTTTCATTTTTGACTCTCTGCAGACTAACTGCTCCTAAAATACCAGAGGGTGAGAAAGTTGATTTTGATGTAAGTATTCCTGAGACTGGCTGTGATTGTCCTTTGTACCTGATAATAGACGTGAGTGCAAATCCACATAACTCCTCCTGTATAGGATATTGCTGAGGATAAAGACAAAGACGAAAGTATGGTGATTTGCCTTTTGATTTCAGCAAAAGGCTACTCTCTGATCCCTGAAACTGTCTGAATGCATTCACTGATAATGTGATTAAGCTAAAATCATGTATTTCTTTTTTTTTTTCCTCCTTGAATCTTTGAAGCCATTATAAGGAGGAGAAAATGTTTTCGGGATCTCAGATCCTCTGTCCCATTGCTGCAAATGACTTGAAAGTTGCAGGCCCTCATCTGTTGCTGAGAAACACTAGCTAAAATTAAAAAAAATAAGTAGAGATCCAAACACCTTCCTAGAAAGTTGCTAGAAAAATGAAGAAATTCTGGTGTTGAAAACCTCCATAAAAATGTTTGCTATGCCCAAAAGGCAGGAATATTTTCTAGGTAAGATTTCTATTACAAGCCAAGAGGAGGCAGCTGAGTATATGCAAAGATAGATGTGTAAGCAAAGCCAGGGATAAAATATGGTATAGGGAAATGGGAGATTTGGATTCTTTACACTTCTGGGCTCCTGACTGTTGCATGAATGTCTGATTGCACCAACAGCCATTTAAGTTAATCCATAGATTTCCATGGAAATCTACAGATACTTTGTGCTTTTGTTTCTCTGGGTATGCAGGGTGCTAGGAATGTCCAGGAGATAATACTAGAGCAATATGGATTTAATGCATTTTCTTGCTTTTCTAGGACATCCAAAAGAAAAGGCAGAATAAAGACCTGATTGAGCTGCAGGCCTTGATTGACAGCCACTTTGAAGCCAGAAGGAAGGAAGAGGAAGAGCTGGTTGCCCTCAAGGAGAGGATTGTGAGTCCTTGTACTCCGTTTCCCTGTACTAGATTGAGAGATCATCTGTAGATGAGAAGCTGAAACTGCTGTCAGACTTTGACAGAAAGCTGTGCTGTCATGTACAAGAAGTGACTGCTCAAGTCACCATCAAATGGCTTCTCCCTCCATCTGCCCCATCTCTTAGCCCCTTGTTTTATATCTGAGAATTGTAAAAGAGACCCTTTTACATGCTCTAGAAAGAGAGAAGGTGGCTCACACTCGATGAAGCAAAGCTCTTGGTAGTGGGGTGTAGCAGTGGAGGCAGATAAAGCCATGGTGGTGATCCAATGCCTCTGCCACTGCTCCTTGCAGGAGAAGCGCAGAGCTGAAAGAGCAGAGCAGCAGAGAATCCGGGCTGAGAAGGAGAAGGAGCGTCAGGCAAGGCTTGCGGTAAGTGCCCTCGCTTCCCTCTCCGTGCCCCTGCGTCAAACTGGAGAGATCTCTAGAGACAAGAAAACCTACAGGTTCTGCCTGCCTCAGTCCAGAGGTGAAATGACCACTCTCTTAAAGCAAGGGCAGAAAACAGGAGTTGCTAATTCTCATCTGTGCTTCAAAGTACTCCTCTGGTCACATTCCCTGCACTGACACTGGCTGCTGGGGAAGCTGGGAGTCTGCCCTAGAGTCACTTGTTCTGTGTGTTGCGCTCCACAGGAGGAAAAGGCACGGAGAGAGGAGGAAGATGCCAAGAGAAAAGCTGAGGATGATCTGAAGAAGAAGAAGGCTCTGTCCTCCATGGGTGCAACATACAGCAGTTATCTGGCTAAGGTAAAAATCATGGATTGATGAAAGAAGTATGAAGACATTAAGCTGTTAAGTTGACTGGGAACAGTGTTCATTAGAAGTTGGGAAAATGGCCCAATGTTGAAATTGTTTCATTCAGGCTTAATTTCTGCAGTCTGATGTTAATTGATGTTTTGAAAATAGGCTGACCAGAAGAGAGGAAAGAAGCAAACAGCTAGAGAGACGAAGAAGAAGGTCCTGGCTGAGAGGCGCAAGCCCCTGAACATTGACCACCTTAATGAAGACAAGCTGAGGTAACATGTTTATCCTAATTTATGGAATGTAATCCACTGATATTTTTTGTCTTACTGTCCTGGAGTCCTCTCTGGTGTTAAAATGAGGTAGAGGAGGGGGCCTTCCTTGAAATTCATCATGACCACACTTAAGTTGTGCCCTTGCTTAACCTGGAGAATGGAGGAGAAATAGGAACATAGGAAAGTGTTGAAATGGTTTGGTAGCCCTCTAGCTGTGCTCCTGGCATAGCTCTGTTAGCCTCTCCTGCTAATTAGGATAGTTGCTTACAGGACTAGCTCTGGGATTAGCTGAATGAGCCTACAGACTGCTATCTGTAGCATTCTCAGGGGTGAGTTAATGCTGCTGAGGTATGAATAGGATCTCCATGAAGGCTGGAGGTTAGGAAGCTAAGTGCTTGGGTGCACAGCAGTCACCAGATGATAGTCTGGACTGCATATGTTGGAGTTTACACATGATTGAAAGATGAAGTTGGCTCACCTCAGCCCTGACACAGATGAGATTGCACAATAGCAACTGCTCTGCTTATCTGGGTGACCTTCAGAGTCCTCCTTCCTTGTCTGATTCCACTGCAGTCTTATCTTTAATTAATATTTAGGGGAAAAAGCAGAGGAATTATGTTAATGCATGATACGTATAAGACTGCAAGTCTAAAAGACTTGAAAGCGAGAAAAACATGACCTTGAAAATGATGAATAGCTTTAAGAGAACAGAGGGGGTTTACAGGAAGATGTGTGAATGGCATTAAATAAAATTCATTATTAATGATGGGAAAACAATGGAAAATATCTGATGTCATGTGTTTCTTCCTTCTTCCCCCCATAAACACACAGGGACAAAGCTAAGGAGCTGTGGGACTGGCTATATCAGCTGGAGACTGAAAAGTATGACTTTACAGAGCAGATCAAGAGGAAAAAATATGAGGTGAGTTAAGAGGCCATTTTTCTAGTGGCACTGGGTCCAAAATGTAAAAAATCTCTCTGATTCTACTGGCAAAAGTCATGTTGTGACATTATTCAGGTCTCAGTGACCCTTTGCAATATTTATGCAGAAAATGCTTGGAACTCCCCTAACATAAATACATGAACTGGATTTCACATTTTAGGCTAAAATTGAATAGATCACTTCTAAGGTTTTCAGTGTCCCATTGAAAGGCAATCCCAATGGAAAATGGACACCCTGCCCTCTCCTGAAACATTGTTCATTCTTGTTTATAGGTAACCATGGCCTGAAAATTCAGTAACTGTCAGTTCACACACCTCCATTGCAAAGTAATATTTTTAGATCCATCTTTGATTTCAAACTTGAATGTTGTAGGTTTTATTCCATCCCAGACAGATTACCTGTGGACTGAGCTCTCTGGAGTCACTGAAAATTATCTCCAGTCAGGAGCATTTGACTGAAGTATGGTAACAGAAAGTGGACACGTTCCCTTTACCCAGTCACTGGATAGGGCAGCACTCACCTGCATTAGGTTTCAGTGGCTGAGAAATCCTACCGGATCTCTCTCTATCTCGCTCTCCTTTTAGCTCCCAATCACACAGACACATGCTGACAGGCAGTGAGCAACACCAGTGTAACTATTTCAATCTCTCTTAGATTTTAACAATGCGTTGCAGGCTGCAGGAGCTTTCCAAGTTGTAAGTACAATGAACTTGCCTGGGTAACAGCAGCAGCAAAGGCTACCAAATGCATGAGCCTGCCGCATGGTCAGAGCCAGGCGCCAGACGGGAACTGGCACTTGGCTCCAAGTGCAGAGAGAAAAGAGAAAAATGGATCTTGTGTCTCTCCATTCACTTCCTTTTTCTCTCCTTTTCCATTCTTTAAAAAGATATAAAGTAGTAATGTAGGAAAAGTGTCAAGAGTCCAACAGGGATTTGGTTAAAGAACTGAGCATGCAATCTACTGAGAGCACCTTAAAATAATTGCCTATCCTAAACTCTGTATCCAAAACCAGGTATTACATGCATGGGAGTATCACCAGATGCGCCTGGGGTACATGCAGAAGCTTAGGGATACACGTGTAATAGTTTGGACTACAGTATATAGAGAATAGTATGGGGTTTGGAAAGCTTCTCCACCTTGTGGCACATGGTTTTCTAGAACACTGCAGAGGGCTAGCTTAATGATAACAGGCCAAGTGGGTGTGGAAAAACAGGAAATAAGGCAGTGCCAGGGGAGGGGTAGATGCTATGGTAATGAGACCTCTGGATAAACAAAGAGGTGGGTGCCTGCTGATGAAAAGCATGGAGACAAAAGTACAAAGAATGAGCAAAGCAGAAAAAAAATACACATCTAAGATGGGAGAGGAAAAGTGGAAGAATAAAGGGAGGATGACAGCAGGAAAAAAATGACAAGAAAGGTAAGTGAAAATAGGAAAGAGAATGAAGGAGACACAAGCAAGGGTGCAAGGGAGAGAAAAAGGAAGGAAGTGGGACACAGAGAAGTAGAGCCATTCTTTAGCTCTAGTGTCTGTTGCTATTTGGTGCTTCATTGGAGAGTGAGTGTCATAGTCACAATCATAAGGTTATGACTGAAGGTAAGTCTTAAGTGCTTGGGTCAAACAAGACAACTGGTTCTCCTCAACACTTGGGGAAGATACTTGGTTGGAAAATAACAATTTAAACTGTTGTGACAAATAGTAGAACTTCCACAAGTAAGTACAAAAGCAAGTGATCTGTTGATCTTTTCTTGCTTGTGTTGTCCTGTTCCCGGTAACATTTCAGTCTCTCATGTTTTTTCTGTTTGCCATGGAAAGATATGAGCCAGGAATTACCAGTTCTTGGGACAACCGGAATGTATGACTTTTCTTTTTCTTTTTTTTGCACGCTGGGAATGTCAAGTGCGACTTTATTCAAAATTTTGGTCATCAGTTCTTGGATTGGCAGAACCAGTGCAGAATTTTGAATTGTGCCAGAAGCAAAGGATACTTCATGGCAAGGGCATTTCTTCAGTCCAAGAAAACAAAGTTGAACACTGACTCAGTTACAAATGAGAAGATGAAGGGGCAAAAGTCTCTATCACATCCTAGTGTTTTGTAGGCTTTTCCAGTACAGGAGTCCCAGGATTTCAGTAATGAGTCTGGGCCTAGAGATCAAACTGAGTTACTAAGTCAGGCTATAATGCGTTTATCCCATACAAGGTAGGTGTTTCCTTTCCTATGCATCAGGACATCTTCTGTTATTGAATGAGTGACTGGGAAAGTGATGAGTGCTGCAAGCTCCTCACCTCCTGCTCTGCCAGCCAGCAAAAGGTATTCCAGCAGAATGTGATACCAGTCTTTCATTCCTGAGGTCCCTATCCAAAGACCTCTGAAGATCTTTGGGTTTGCACAAACACCTGATGTATAGGAGTAAGAGAAGAGTGAGAAGGTGATATTGAAACATGCAGGTGATGGAGCCATCCGAGAGCTTTCCAGTTGGCCAAGGTGACATTCATTCCAGTTCACCTGCCTAAAGTTTGACATGTGAGTTCATAGGAGATTAATTTCAATATGTAGAAACACTTCTAGTAAGGGTTATAAAATTCTAGCTCCTCTGTCCCTTGACATGTGAAGGTGGTTTGCAGATTTATTGCCAAGAAATAACATTTCTGTCCTTCAACCATGGGTGAGCTTTTATTTCCAAGGAAGTATAATTCCTCCGACAGGCACCTGTTTTGAGCACTTCAGCAGGTAAAATTCTCCTCTGAGGGAACAAGGTTTCTATGTCTCTAAAAACCCTGGTCATGTATGTTGTTTGCAGATTGTCACCCTCAGAAACCGGATCGATCAGGCCCAGAAGCAGTAAGTATTTATATCCCCTTCCTAGCTCCTGGCTTGGGGATATCTTCCCAGTGTTCAAATGTGTCACTTCAGCCTCAACACTGACATTTTCTTGTTGCAATGAAATGGGGCTAGAGATGGAAGGGCCACTCCCATCCTGCCTCACATTGAGAAAATGAAGGGGAACTGAAGTGAATGTAACACCTAACAAGAACAAATCATAGTTCTTCACACCATACCTTCAAAAATTTCCTCTGCTTATTATTGGGTTTTTTCAAACACCTGATTGAGGTGCTTTGAATACTTGAGGGAATACAACCCTTGTTTATGAAGGATAAACAGGTGGTTGCTAAGATTATGAAGAATGGTGTGTAACAAGACTAATGTAATGGGATTTCTGTTGTGAGTTCTTTTCACTCATCTCTCTCCCACTTTTCTTCACCACAAGACTATTTCATTACTTTTTTGAGTCTATTATCTTTATTCTAGGTATTTTTAATGGATTTATGAGATACCAGGGGTAGACACAGCTTGAGGATTAGAACATGCAGAAAACTAACACTCACAGAGAAGTAACTGCAGGGCAGAAAGGGAGGAGAGCTCTCCAGTGGTGGGTTTGCTCTTCTCTGTGCATCTGTATCCTTTTACCAAAGTCACACCAGGAATGAAGCAGTGGTCTTTGGTGATATGTTTGGATGACAGGAGTGACCAGTTACTGCCTTCCCACTTCCCCAAAACACCCTGACTTATGAAATGAATGTAACACTGGGGGTTTGGTTGTCCGTAAAGCCAAACATAAGGCTTGACCTTCCCGTGGTATTTTCTGTACAGAGCTGTAGGCTGATAAAACTCAGCAGAATGCACAGGTGCAGAAGGATGCCATGGTTTGTCTGGGTGTTCCTGCTCTTGTGGGGTGCTACCACACCACCCACAACAGGCCACTGCCTGCTTGTTACCCCAAAAGACATGATACTCTCCCAGGACATCATTTGAAAAGGTTTCTATCCATGCTAGATACTGTCATTCCAAAGCAGTGCCTGCCAGTGTGTTATACAAGGATCAAATGAGTCTCTTGCTTCAGACTTTATTACATATCCTTAAGCACACTCTAAAGGTTAGGTGTAACATCAAACATCACAGGTGCTTGTGGACATAAAAGGACTCTGTCTTTGTTTGAGGAGCTATGCAGTTCCTACATCAGATTTTGAACCTTCAGAAAGGCTGGCAAAAGGGACATAGAGCTTAATTTAGGATAAGCAGAAAGTGTATACTCTCTTTTATGTAAACCATCAATTTTTTCAAATAGACCAAGCCTATCTTGGTCAAAGGTAAAGTATCCACTATGTGTGTGTCTCTGTCACTGTGCTACATCCTTCTGTAAATATGGCTGGTGCCCTTGAACCAATCCATGGGGCAGCACAACAAAAATCTCCACAGATATGATGTCCCCATGTTTTTCTTCTCCCTGGAGGAACCAGTGGTTCTGAAGAAAGGCCTCTGTTGGCAGCAAGGTCCCACCACCTTGTGCTTGATCCCCAACCCCACACTCTGCATGTGCTTTGGTTCAAGAAGCAGCCTCATCATTTTGTGTGTGAACTGGAAGGGTTTGGGGGTGTGCCGAGCACCACAAACCAAGGTGCTGCTAATGGGAACTAGTGCAGAATCTAACTCAACTAACTTCCTGCCTAGCCCCATTCTGAGTTCAGGCTTCTCAGGCAGAAGGTAAGTGGCTTGCATGTAGGATTGCCCTTCTGTGTGCAAGAACTCTTGGAGAGAGTTTGCCTTAGGTGCTTTGAGTGGGGAGTGCAGCTGGACTGTTCCCACACACCATGAACAAGACAGGGATACTGATATGAGAGCAGGCCTAAGAAGTTTGGATTCTTTTGGAGGCTCTTGCTCTCATGCAAGAGCCACTCTGACCTTGCTAGAGCAAAGCACTTCTTAGTTTTATTCAAATTAGTATTCAGCTTTTTGCCTCTACTACTGAATGGAGCATCTGGGGAATTTGATCAGAGCTCTTTCATACTGACCAAATTTTTCCAGATAGAGCTCTAAATACTAAAATCCAGAGCATAGCAGATTTGTATTCAGAAAACATCAAGTTTGTGCCTGCATAGACCTGTCACTTAGTTTGGAGACCACCTAGATTTCTACCCTGATAATCCAGGAGTCTGGAAGGCTCCATCTCTTTCAGGCATGCACATCCTGCCTTTCCCACTAAGAGCTCCAGGAGGAATCTTTTTCCACAATATCAACAATATTTTTCTCAGGATGTGGTTAATGGCAGGTGTGCCCAACATGTGAGAAGTGAAAGCAGCTGAAACCTAACTTAAGTCAGAAATGCAGAGTAGCCACCGAGCCCCACTGCTTCCATCATGCTGACATGTTTTTCTTTCCTTCTGCATTGTAGCAGCAAGAAGGCAGGAGCCAAGGGCAAGGTTGGTGGGCGCTGGAAGTAAAGAACCAGGCAGGATGGCCTTTAATGGTTTGCTGAACCCCTGCTGGTCTCCTCTGTCTTCCTTCACCGATCATTTGTGTTCTCATGTCTCAATAACAAAAATCACATCAGCCTGGATTGGCTATTGCTGCTGCTTTCTTCCTGGAGGGGTCTGGTGGCTTCCTCAGGCAAGGGGAAACAGGTTCCCTGTGGAACTGGGATAACTCCTTGCTGGCATCTTCAATTTCTGCTGAGCATGTCCCTTATTCTCCTGATACCAGTCCTATGCTGTCCTGTAGATTGCTATGTACAAATCTCTGGATTTTGTAAATAAAGCACAACCAGTACCTACTCCAATGACAGCCTGGAATGGTGTTTTGTATTTTATTTAATGCCTTCTCATTTTCCAAGGATTTGGGAGTTGGTCCAAACCCTTACTTAATATCATTTGATCTGTCTCTACATGGGGAATAGGCTCAGTGTCATCAGCAAAGACTTCAGGACTGGGGGCCTGTTTTAAGCCATTGTACAGATTTAAGCCATTGTGCAGATACCAAGACCTGACTGTTCTCGGGGAGTTCATAATCTGACTGCCAAATGTAGTTGAAATTGACTTCAAAGTGGGAGTGATGAAGTGAATCAAAGAATTTGGAATAAAGGAACAAATCTATAGAAGTGGTAGTTCTTAGCACATAGCTTTTATTAAATGCAGACAAGTGCAATAGAGAATGATTCGTTCAAATATTACATTAAAATATTTATTGAGGCTGTTAGCCTGCATACAATATTAAAGTCCAATACTGAAGTGTGAATTATGTGGTTAATTCAATGTAGATGTCAAAACATGAGTGGCTGTTACTAAATTCGAGGTGCAAGCTGTTCTGTAGGGCCTCTTGTCTTTGCCAGCTCTTTAACTGCCCTGGTGGAGGGAAGTCCATCAGAGTCTCTCCCATGTTTCCAAATTTCTGGTGCTTGGGTGCCCACTTTGTCTCTTTGTTGGCATATGCTGAGGTGTCATGGAGTCATGAGTGGTTTAGAGGATGGTGAAGAGGCTTGAAAGATTGTACAGTTCCAACTCCCCTGCCATGGGTAGGAACACCTCTCATTAGACCAGGCTCCTCATAACCCCATCCAATCTAGACTTGAACACTGCTAGGGATGGGGCATTCACAGCTTCTCTGGGCAATCTGTTCCAGTGCCTCACCACTCTCCCAGTAAAGAATTTCATCCCAACATGCAATCTAAACCTGCCCCTCTCTCAGTTTAAAACAGTTGCCCTTTGTCCTGTCATGGGATATCTTGGTAAAAAGTCTCTTCTTTTTCTCGTAAGCCCCGTTACATACTGAAAGGTCACAATCAGGTTTTCAGGGAGCCTTCCCTTTTCCTGGCTGTACAACCCCAGCTGTCTGCCTGTCCTCACAAGGGAGGTGTCCCAGCCCTTCCAGCATCCCTGTGGCCTCCTCTGGACCTGATCCAACAGCCCTGTGTGTGTTGTGCTGGAGTCTCACCAGTGTGGAGGACAGGAGGAGAGTCAGGACAGGACTCCAACAAAGACAGCCCTGCAGCGTTCCACAGAGACAAGATTTTCATGAAATCGCAGAATTGTTAGGCTTGGAAGGGACCTCTGGAGATTGTTCAGTCCAACCCCCCTGCTAAGGCAGTGTCACCCAGAGCAAGTGACACAGGAATGTGTCCAGGTGGGTTTCAGTATCTCCAGGGAGTGAGATTCTACACTCTCCCTTGGCCAGCCTGTTCCAGTGTTCTGCCACTCTCAGCGTGAAGATGCTCTTCCTCGTGGTGAGGTGGAACTTCTTGTGTTTCAGTTTACGGCCATTGCTCCTTGTGCTGTCACTGGGCAGCGCTGGAATGAGTCTAGCACTGTCCTCTTGGCCGTTGAGATATTTGAACGCGATAATGACGTCCCCTCCGAGTCTTCTCCAGACTAAATAGGCCCAGCTCCCGCAGTCTCTCCTCTTAAGAGAAGTGCTCCAGACCCCTCCTCACCTTCGTGACATTCCGCTGGACTCTCTCAGGCAGGTCCTTGCCTTTCTCACCCTGAGGAGACCCGGGCAGCGCCCGGCACCGCGCGACTCCCCGGCCCGGCGCCCTCTGCCCGGCTGAGGCCCTGCCGCGCTCCTCCGCGCCAGCAGGGGGCGCCGGANCGGCGGCGGGGTGGGATGGGGTGCGGTGGGGGCCGGTGGGGCTCAGTCGGGGCAGCGGAGTGGGGGGGGGCGGCCGGTCAGTGAGCGGCGGCGTGTTCCCGCAGGTACCCGCTGTTCCAGAGGGGCGGCCCGCAGCTGCGCATCTTCCGTCCCAACTTCTTCATGCTGGCGGTGCGGCCCGGCGTGCCCCAGCCTGAGGACACCGTGCAGTTCCGCGTCTCCATGGAGTGAGTGCGGGCACGGCAGCTGGCCTTGTGGGCTCAGGGCTGGGAGGGCGGCAGGGAAGGGGCTCCTGCATCAGGCAGGCCTCGCGGAGGGCGGCGAGGACGCTGATTTAATGAGGAGCTTTGCGTGGCTCCCCTCCCCTAGTGTTAGTGAGGCTCAGCCTTCCCAGGGACGGGCTTGGGAAGAAGGAAGTGCTCATGAATTCGATCCAGAGTAAGCAAGGTGGTATCCAGTTATTTGTCAGGATTCTTTCAGCCTGACCAGTTTGCTGGCGCACATTAAAACCCATAAGACTGGCAGGTTCTGATAAGATCAGCAGCTCCTACTCAGAATAAAGAAAGGCGTCTCAGGTTGGGCAGTGAGGAAGCCTGCTGAACACAAAATATACCTGACATTTTGGATGTTGAGGCTGCAGAAGATAGAAGTATTTGACAGTTGTTACAGTTTATGGATCATAAATCGCTGTAGGAGTGTGTGGCCTAGATTGAGTTTACACTTTCATGTTGTAAATCTGTTCTGGTTAAAGCAAGAAGAAGACATACTTATTCCTCAGTAACAACCAGTCTCTAGTTTATTTTGTTTAAATATTTACGCTTTTTTTCTTTCTTTCCCCAAAATGTTTTTTTCATTGCCTAGAATGACAAAACTGGATATCAGGAATTACCTTGAAAGAATATACAATGTGCCTGTAGCTGCTGTGAGAACCAGGATACAGTATGGTAAGTGCAGTTGAGTAATGCAAAGGGATGAATACAGCATCCCTGTGCAGCCAGAGTAGACTTTTATCTTTTAAAAGGTCTGATGGATTTCAGCATCATTTGGTTGGATGGTTGCAGTGCTTCCAGGTCCTTAGCTGGTGATGTCTGTTAGCATAGCTGTTTATTCATTCCTTCAAATGAACACGAACCACTTTATATTTGAAAGCTGTGATTAAATGATGATGTAAGTTTCACTCTAAAAAGAAAAATCTGAATTCAAAAAGGCTGATCATCCTGACAGTTATGTAACTTGTGCTTTTGTAGTTGGTCCTGTTTCTCCTTGAAGACTAATGGGTGTCTCCCTTCAGAAGGAACTGCTTCTGCTTCATGTGTTTTTAAAACAAGTAGTAATTAAACTTAAATTCAGCTGTAGCCTTCATTTAAAAAATGAGCTGAGATTAGCTTGCATGCACACACAGGAAGTGTTATGGTCTAATGAAAGGCAAAGTTTGTAGAGCAAAGAAAAATGTTCTGTTGAACCAGTAGATAATGCGAGAAAAACATCTTGACAAACTTAATGGTTTTCATCACCTGTTGTTACCAAATTTCTTCTACAGACTTGAATGTTTCCCCTTGTGGTTTCTCTCCTGTCCAACCCCTAGAAACAGCAACAACAACAAAAAACCACCCAAATGCCCACCAAAGACCCAACAAAAAAACAACCCAAGACAAAAAGACAAAACGTTCCTAGTTTAACTTATGCTGAACTTTGACTTGGAGGCAGAGTGACTCATCTCTAACTGAAATAAGATAAATTTAGATTATATCACCTTTACATAGAAATGCTTCCTTCCCCAGAGCCTCTCTGACTGTAATTTGGATGCAGGAATACTTTTATTTTTTTTTCATGTAATTTTACATTTTTGATTACCAGGCAGTGTAATTATTGGGTGGAGAGTGACTTGTTGGTTAGGACATCTTTGATGGCTGGGTTTTTTATTTTTCATGTATTGACTCCATGAAAGGAATTGTCTGTTTATGATCATTAGATAAAGGATCATTTTAAAAGGAATAGGAAAAAAGACCTGTAGTAGTAAAAAATGGAGGATAAAATAAAAAGCTTCAAAATAAGGTTGTAAGACTCTTAACTTACAAAGGAAGAAAAACCTTGGAAGTATCATATGCTTATGTGAAAACCAGAATTAAATTAAGTTATAAATACCCAACACATGTAGTTCCAAACAGCACTGGAAAATTGTCATGCTTGTCCTTACAACCATTTTGTCCCCCACTGCTAATTTTAGGTGATGGTATAAAGTCAGGGATTAAAAAGGGTTAGAACTGCTAATAATCTGAGAGTGTTAGTGTCTGCCTGGTATGAAGGGGGTAAGTTGTGCTTCCCAATTCAGTTGTGACCAGCATGGTTGGAGAAGGTTGAGGCACTTTAGTTTGTTTGGATGTGGAATATAACATCCTGGTCTATAAACAGTAGATCCAGCTCATCAGCTGAATAGTAAAAATTGTCAAGTTTAAGGTTACTAAGTGGTAATTTCCTCCTTGTCTTCCTGAAGCTGTGGATGTTGGGAGGGCAGTTTATCACCCCTAGCCCTTACTTGGGAGACTTTTCTCCTTGCTTCTTTGCAGACTTTGTGTGTGAAGGCACAATGGCAGCAGGCTGGTGATGCCTTCTTTCCCTGCTTGTAAACGAGGAGAGCAGTGTCCACCAGTTCCAGTACACTTTACTAATTGTGGTACTGTGGTGGTAGTGAAGGAAGAGTATTCCTCTTAAAAATAAATCAGAGATAACCAAGTCCCTCCTTCAGCTTGGCCTTGCTTTGGAGAGCTCAAAAGTCTGGGAAGTAAAAGGTGGGATTCTCTTCATTCCTGCAGGTGCAAACAACAAGAGGAATCACAGGAATCAGAGAGTGAAGAAGCCAGATTACAAGGTCGCCTATGTACAGCTGGTGAGTTGACATGGATACTTGTGAGGAAAGAGGAAGGCACTGTTAACCAGCCAAGTTGAAAGTAATGGGCAGTGAGTTGTCCTGCTTGGATGAATATTTCTGCCAATCCTCTAATAGTGACAGTTTCTTTAACACATTCCAGAATGTAAGGAGATTTAAATGACTTGCTCTAAAGATCAGATTCAAACAAAATAAATCCCGTGTTGGTTTGAGGTCAGTGTGTAGGTTGTGGGCTGATGTCATAGGGTGCTGCTTTGCCAGAGTGTTTCATGCTGACCCTGTACTCTGTGAGCTGGAAGGTTCACGACTTGTGTGGTTGATTGCTGAAATGTCCAGTAAGTGAAAGAATATATTGTGAGGGTAGGGAACTTCTTATTAAAGGTCTTTGAATTTCAGAGAAGACTAAGGCTTATTCCTTGGAGAGTCTTTAGTCATGTCTAAACAAGCTTGCTTTGTGGCTGAACCGGACTCTGAAACATACATTGGTTGCCCAGTGGAAAAGGAGCTTCATGTTCTTGTAAATTTCTTTCATAACAGAACCAGTTTATAATTTAAACTTCTATTGGGCTTACATGTCTTTGTGCAAAAAAGAAGTGCAACCAGTGACAGAAAACCCCTTCACATACCAAAATGACATTAAAGGGATGGTATTTATGGTTGTAAAACCATAAGCTCAAAATTGCAGTTGGCAACACGTCACTGTTAGTCTGTCTTGGGACAAGGATTCAGTGTTGGGGGAACACTCTGTGACCGTAAAGACTGGCTGAGATTTCATATGGATTTGGGGTCAAACTTAGAGGTACAAACAATGGGAAATCTGATTTTTAATACTTAAAAGTTTAAATATACTTAGAAGTTTTTTTCTAAGCCACTTCTCGGAAGGGGAGTAGAAAGAAAAGTGAGGATGGTGTGTTTTTCTAGACAGCCCTTACTTAATTTAAAAGAATAGTGTAAAGTGCAATGTTACTAAAAAGTAACGGTTATATTTAGATGGGGAGTTAATTTGATTTACTCTGCTGAAGTAAAGGCAACTTCGTCTCTGAGGATTTTACATTACTATGGCTAAAATGCACATTCCTTTTTCAAGGAAGAGTTTGCTTTGGTGAGCAGATTTTTCCTGAACCGTACAGCAGGACTGTACAATTAGGAAGTGAATGCTTGAATTGATGATGTATCTCACAAGTTGCTTTCTCTGAGTGTTGTTCCTTTTAGTAGGCGGTTGCAGGCACTTTCAAGTGCCAGAGCCTCCTGGTAGTGACTTCCTTGCTTTTAGAAACTTGTTTCCTAAGACTGAAGCACACATGGGTCTCTAGTGAACTGTAGTCAGTTCTCAAATTTTATTTCCCTGTAATGCAGTCTTGTGTCCTATGTCTGCTGAGGTGAGAAGGAGGTAGTCTGCAACCCATAGATACTCAGGGGGAAGGAGTGGGAAGCAGAATGCTGCTGCTCTGTTGGAGCAAGACATTTGAGGCAGTGCCTTTGTGCATTTGTTTCACATTCAGCCTCTCAACCTACAATAGTTGCCATAACTTTAAGGGTTGGTCAGCCCAGGTGTGGAGATTTACCTAAACTAACTTGGTATTGGAGGCAGGTGCACAGGAGTAGTTTGGTTGTTCCTCCAGTCTCCCACTTTGTCTTCTGGCCAATGCACGGAGCCCTGTTGCACTGTGGCTGAGGTCTCATAGTACATGGGACAGCAAGAGTCCCTTATTGCCTTACACTGTAGTTACCATAGTAAGTTCTTAAGGAATGCCATGTTTTCCATCTCTTCCATGAACAGGGTCAGGGGATCACTTTTTGGTGGTGTTTTTCATGTCAAGGGTGGGAATCCTGACTTTGCTAAACTAGCTAGTGAAGCTTAATGTCTGTGTTTTTTCCTCACCTCATTCCTGGTCTCTTCGGTCTATTTTTTTTCCTATTGTTGTTGTGGTCTGTTAATTCCATTAACATTTAGGTTTCTTTATTCCTCCTTTCTCTTTTTACTTTTGTTTGTTGCTTTTCATCACTAGCTCTGATGTCTCAGACAATGAGCTCCCAGCTCTGTGTTCACACCAGCTTGAAACAGTGGGTGAAGCCAGAAACCCAGTGTCATTTCTGAATCCAGAGGGTTTGCCTTCATTCTCATTCATGGTGTGATCGGTCCATTACAGGCCCCATGCAGTCCATTGTTACTGTCTAATTTAGGAAAGTCTTTGGTAACCACTGTAAAATCCTTATTTTCATGAGAATTAGTTTGCATCTGCCATGAGTCAGAATAGCCGGGCTTTCCCACCATTTTTACCAGCTGTGTTTTCTCTCATTAATACAGTTTCAAGTTAAAACTGCTTATGACTGGAAAAATATGAATGTGTTTTTGGAAGATCTTGGGTTGATCTTTCTGTTGCCCACTAGGTGGAAGTATTGCTCTTTCCAGTGTGACTTTGCAGCTGTGGTGCAGTTTACCTGAATGAAATTGAGTTTATTCTCAAGAGCAGTTGTGTTTCCCTGCTTCATAAAGCATCACCTTATGTGTCCCAGTGCAACACACACATCCTTTGACTTACTGCAAGTGTCTCAAACGTGGAAGGTGTATGAAGTCATAGTCAACATGCCCTTAGGCGTCAGACTAGTGCCCCAGCTGTTCCACATGTAAGCATTGTTGTCCTTTCTTTTCCAAATACTATTTCTTGGGGATTCAGAGCTGTTTACTTTATTCTCAGGCAGTAACTGGACAAATACATGATCTGTCCAAGCATAATATTTTCACACTAAAAAAATACCTCAAATCATAGAAGGCTGTGGATCAACAATATCTTGCCATTCCAGAGCCTGCTTGCCTTTTTTCCCCCTTTGGAATGTGGTGAGAAAGGTTTAAGTTGGAGACGTATGGCCCTGTGTATCAAATGCTACTTTTCTATTTTTTAAAATTAAACCCAAGTTTTATATCTTTGCAAACTAGATAAAATATATGGAATACAGCAGCCTTTCTCCTTACTCCAATACAGCTATAATTATTATAATGAAAATAAGAAATAGAAGAAAAGAAAGCCAGTGGGAAGCTTTGCAGTTGTCTTAACATCAGGGAAATTAAAAAAAAAAAAACCAACAACGTCCCCTCCTTCTCATCCTTCAGTGTTCTCACTGCTTTAGCTTAACAGGTGTTAGTACCCGTGGGAGCATGACTGTAGACAAACCTCTGGAATCCAGACCTATTTTTAATTAAACTTGTTTTGAGAAATCTAGGGGAGATGGCTGTAAAAAGGAGTCTGACCTTGTCAGTGTTAGGACTAATACCTATTTAGCTGCTTGAATGATGGCACAGGTGGGAATATTTTTGCAAATGTTTCTCCTCAGCCCCCGTTTAAAGTATCCTGTACATACACTGTAGTTAACCTATTTGCACATCAGATGTGACAGCAGTTTTCTTTTGAATTCAGAGGAAACTTGGATGATCCAGATGCAGTGTTGTTCCTTAGTGGATTTTTGAAGCTGCTTTCTGTGCTGTTTTGCCATACGTTTTAGCATCAGATGTTAGCACTGCAGTAGCAGGAGAATTGTTCAAATGCACTGGATTATTAAACTTAGCTGCATTTGCTGCTACTGCTGGACTGAATCCCATGCTTTTGGGAGTCCAACATTTTTGTAGTTAATGATACTATAAACATCACTTTTCTGTTAATTCTAAAGGACAGTAGTAAGTGCTTCAATTATCCAAATAACCAGAAGATCTCACAATTGTTTACATGATCGGTGTTTGCTGCATCATTGCTGCACAGTAATATCTGTGCTGATCTTCCATTTCTAAACTTTTCAGGGGACTCAAAGGTCGGAGAAGTATAAGTGAATTTGTGCTGGATAATCCTTCCAGCAGTTTCCTGACGTGAGGCTCAGCAGTAGAAAGGCCAGCACTTGACTTCATAGGCCTAATTACGGTCACTTAACCTTTCATTAAAATGAATGGAGGCAATCTGTACCACTATTGTGATAACTCCTTAGACAGACTTCAAGAACAAGGTGTGTTTCATCTTTTCTTAGGATAAAGGCTTGAAATCTAAAGAGAAAATACGTGTTTGATGCTTAGGTCACTTTTTATCGTGAGGGATGTCACTAGCATTTAACAAATGGATCCTCATAAGGCCTTGTATATAATCCACTTTTACTTTTGAGTAATGCTGAATTGAGGATTAGAGTTGTGCAGGAGTAGAAGTAATGGGTCCTGTTTCTGTTATCAACACTGGACCACACATCTCACTTGTGCATAACCTTAGAATTTGTAGGAAAAAGGAAAGTCTCTGGGAAGACCCCAAACTGAGAACAACAATGTGTAAAATCATCGTTGCCTTTATTCTTTTAGGTGTTCAATGCCACCTCTCTGACTTGCTTTGTTTGGGACTTTTTGTTCTTTTTTTTATTAGTATTGTAAGGCTTCGCTTGAGAGTAAGGTGAACACGTGGTAGAGCTTATCCTGACAAATTCCAGAGTATCAGGGGATCACTTTACATTGGTGAAAAAGATCTTTTGCTGTCAGTACACCAGCCAGTTCCATGACAGACTGAATTATCCTAGCAAAATAACTTTTTTTTCCAATGTCTGTCTTTTTTACAGGATTTCCTTTTAGCACAGCTGTGTTGAGTAGAAAGGTGGTGTTATCTTCTCCTCCTTTCTCTGTGCTTCTAACTCAGGTAATTATGCTGGCAGAAGTTCTAAAGCAGAAGAAGCAAGTTCTAGCCTTTTTAGAGGTTACTTCAGCTTATGATAACTTCAGTAATTCAGAAATTAAAGGGATAAATAGCTTGCAAAAGGTAAAACTATGGACAAATGCAAGGTTTTCAAGTAAGGCAGAATCTTCCTTTCCGGTTGGATATGCCAGCACTTCATGTTCTAGCAATTTGTAAACCAGATAAACCCTGATGAACTTGGTAAAAATTGCTTGCTTTATTCCAGTGAGGATTTCATTCTGAGGATGCATTTATCATGTGGTTGTCAGATGGTTGCTGTATAGAAGGAAAAACTTTTGCAGAGAAGAAGTTTAAGGAAAAGCAGCACTGTGTAAAGGAGTGACAATCCCTCAGTCCCTTTGGTAGGCTTTTTTTTAAGGAGGTGGCATATGAGCTTGAACCTCAGTAGCCTCTGGCATTATGTGGAAGATGCATTGAGTGTAAATATGCCTGGACAGACTCACAATCCTTTATGTAAGTTGATGCCTTTTGGTATTTTTGAAATTTTGAAATACCCAAGATACAGGCTTCTTCTGAAAACTCGCTACTGAGCATGCATAACAGCTATTTTTCATACAGCTTTCATCACTCCAGAGCCTTACAGTGCAGTATTACTGCAGAGTATTGTTACTTAAGATTTATCAACCTTCAGTTCTTGGGGTGTAATGTCTTGGCTGTTTCAAATCGTGTTTGGCTGCCAGCCAAAATCAAAATTTCTTCACAAAACAAGAGCTGGAAAGAGCCAACTTGTCTGTGCTGATTTTGATTTATTAAAAGACTCCAGATACAGATTGACATTTTCAGCTCAATATTTGACTTCTACCAGCCTTGAAATGGGACCTGTGAGCACTTGGATAAACAGCTTAAAGGTTTGTCGGGTTTGCTACAGCCTCTGTGTGTATCTTTTTTGTTTTCTTCCCTCTTTTTAACATAATAACTGTTTTGCAATGCTTAGTGAATTACCATGGATGTTGCTAGTATGCTTTAGGGACAGCTTTCCTTCATTCTCCAATAAGGGAAATGCATTGGTCTTGGAAGCATACCAGAAGGAAAGTGCTGCATAACAAGAACAGTCCCTTACTAACACTGTTACCAATATAAATAGTTCTCAGATTTTCAGTGGAGGTGGCGTGCCTACCATGTTAGCCTGAGTTGTTTTCTGACTTGTTTAACTAAAATGGCTTCCTCTCTAGGGCACACAGGTCTTTAGTATGGGCCCTGTCTGTTCTGTAGGTCCTGCAGGGCTGAGTGACCTGTACACAGCGCAGTTAAAACACAGCAATTTTTTGTAATATTAGCAAATTCCTTTCCAATGCTTCAGTGTGCTAAAATCCTGGGCAGTGCTTGGCCACAAGGGTGCTTGTTGCTGATCCTAGTACAGGAAGAGGTTCAGGAGGCTGCAGCTTTGGGCTTGCTAATGGACCCTGGTAAGGCCAGTTTCTGTGCCATGGAATGGGACTGTGCTTTAGCTGTCAAAGGACAGCTATGATGAGGATACCTGTTGGTAATTTAAAGGTACAAGAGAGCTGAAACCTCAGAGTGTACACCAGTGGAAAAGAAAGCCTTGATATGTTCCAGCTGAGCTTGTCCAGGCTAGAATCAAGGAAAAAGCAATGTACACAGCAGCTCCCTTGTTGTTTTTATAGTATGGTCAGGCTCTTAGGAAACCCCCAAGAAGTATGCACTACAAAAACAACCGGAGCATTGCTGGGTAGAGTGGGTATTTTGTAGATTCCAGTCTGGATAATCTCATCTGGGATAAGACATCCTTTTTCCTCTCCAAAGCGTATGAGGTTTAGATTTTTTTCACACCTGTTATTTGCCAGGTTGAGTGTATACAATTAAATAAAACATAGCAGACATTCAGCTGTGTCAGGGATGTGGTGATGGTTCTGTTGGATTTATTTATGTCATATTTCTGATCCCAAAATGCAGAGTAGGTATGCTGGGGAAAGCTCCTTTCATGTCCTTTGTGGAACCATTTCATAACTGAGCCTCTTGTTTGGTTGTATTTACTGCATAAATTTAAAGACTGGCTGATCTGAAAAAAGCACCAAACCTACCTGTTTTCATATGAAGCACTTAAATGCTTTTCTTGAGATTTCTGTATGCAGAATGTTGCCAAAGAAGTTAATGTAGGGTAATGTTTTTAAGTGTTTCGGAGAGTAATTTTAGGGTTATGGGTGACCAGTTACAAGTTTATTATGCAAAGTGCCGTACAGAATGGAAGGGCTGATATTGTTGATTTTAATGAAGTTGTGCTTAGAGCAAACGCCACTAAAAATAAGTAGGTAATGTTAATGGGATAGTACATTTCCACAGAAAAATGGTTTCCTGCTGTTAGATAAAAACTAGAGACCAAGCAAATGTTTATTTTCCAAGTGGGAGGCATAGATCTGATGATGCTGTTTCACTAAAATGAGTTGTCTGTTAGGCAGAATGACTGATGCAGATGCAATCACTTTAATCTCATTAGTGATATATTAGACAGATTGTTCCCACTGTAATTGTTTTACACCATAGTCTTTATGTCTGTTGATAAGAGACCTCTGATATCTCTTATTCTGTATTCCCACATTACACCCTCCAATAACAGCTGCTAGGACTGCTCTCTCTTATCCTTAGCTGAGATCTAAAAGACTACAACCACTACTCATATCCTGAGTGTTAAAATAATGAATGCCTGCTCCACTGTGTATTTTCCTTGGTGGTGTTACTTTAACAAAATCACATATTTTGCTCATCTTGCTTTTACTGGATGACTCACACAACATCTCTGAGCTGATTCAAAGTCTTTGAAGAGACATCCATCTCCTGATCATTCATGTGTTAAAAAAAAAGATGTATCTTAAGTAGCACACAGGAGGAGGAGAGGCTGAAAGTTAGCTTTTGAGGAGAAGGGACGTACATGTATCTTGGGGACACGGGTGGAAAGAGATTTTGGGAGGTCACAAGGTACCATTCTGCACTAGCTGAAAATTCAGGGTGGTGTTTCACCCTAAGATCATAGCTACTGCAGAAAGGCTGGAATATCTCTCTGACCGTTTGTTTTCTCTTTAGGGCCAAGGACAAACCTTTCAGTTTCCCAACCTATTTCCAGAGAAAGAACAAGATGCAGAAACTCACTCTTTCGATGACTTCAGGGATAAATATATGGAGAAAGAGAAGCACAAGCAGGAAGGTGACCCCAGACGAGGTGGAGTCCCTGATTGGTTTGGACTTTGATGCAACAAGCCAGCTGCCTTCCTTTAGGCTCAGAGGGATTTTGATTAGCACAACTTACACTCTCCTCTCCTCTCCTCTCCCTCTCCCTCTCCCTCTCCCTCTCCCTCTCCTCTCCCTCTCCTCTCCCTTTCCTCCCCTCTTTCTCTCTTGTAATGACCGAATGTTTATTCTTGAGCAGTCCTTGCTAGCATGTCTTTTTTTCTGTTTGCACATGACTACAGCAAAATGGCCCTGAAGAAATAAAAAGGTAAAATAAATCTGACTGCACCAGGTCTTTTCTATGAACTTGTGGACTCTTTCTAAAATGTGGAGTTCCTTGTTGTCATTTCTGACTATGAGAGTATCATTGTGCTTACCTTTTTCGTGCTGCTGTGGGTTATTTTGAGTAGAAATAGGGTATTTAATTTGCTAGGATACGCACAGTTTGTATTGACTAGAATGTCTAAGGTCAAGATAGGTTAGCCAGAGGTGGACATGGAAGTGTAGAAAACTGGACTATAGGCTCAGGATGTAAGGTTCCCCTATTGTCACTTACTGTGTCCTACTATCTTATTGCCTTCCTTGCAGTGACCCCTCCTGTCCTGGAGAAATGCATGTGATCCTAATGTTCTCTTGTAATAGTTGTGTGGCATTTTGGAGACAGGGTTTATAGGACAGGTTTGTGACTGTGCACATATGTGTTTGATCCCCTTAAGCATCAAGGAGCAGACAAAGGTGGTGCATGTCTCTGCTTGCTGTTGTGCAGTGCAGGTAGCTGTCCTCTGTGATCAGCCTGCCTTAGGAATGTTTACTGGCACAGCTGTACTGGTATTCCTTCCCCTTTCCACAGCTACCTTGCAGTGCTGGCAAGTGTCCTGTGTGGACACAGTTGTGTTGGCATAGAAATGCTTCTGCCAGTGTAGCCTGTTTTGTGCTGAGGACTAATAAAAATATTCTTTTTACTTTTTCTGGTGTAACTCCCTCTACTTCCAAGTTACTGATGCCAGGGTAGTGGTAGTACTTTTCTAGGCCTTCTGGGCTGCCACGTTCAGTGTTTTCATTTCTTGACTCTGTGGCTGTTTCTCCTTGCTCTGATGAGGATATTTCCTCTTTGTCAAGTAATGTGCTCTGCTGTTGTGTCAGAAGTAGTGGGGGAAAAGGAGGGCTAGGAAGGACTTCACAGATGGAGAAGGGTGTCTCTGCAGGCCGTTTGCTGCAACACAGCACATGCAGGGCTAAATGTATACCTAATGTTTCCCTGGCTTTTGAATTCTGCCACTTGGAGCAATTGGCAGGGTAGTGAATGAGCCCATGCCTTCAGCGCTTCTACCCGAGTGCTCTCCTTTATTGTTCTGTGTCTGAACTTCTTGTTTGGACAGCTAGCAAGATGTTTACAAGGAAACAGCTGTTCTCCAGAGAATCAGTCCAAGTAGGATTTTACGCACCCCCTTCTGTTCATTAGTCTCCTCTTTATCCCTGCTACTTTCCTTGTGCATGACAGTCCACCTCCTTCTGTGGTTTGTTGTTTACACCCCCTTCTTTGTCCACTTTCCAAGGGAGATCGTGTATGATCTAAGTTAGCTGGTACTTAAACAGAGAGATGCTCTTAGAGAGGAGAGAGATAAGGGAGGATATGCTACTCCCAGCCTGCCAGCAGAGTTACAAAAGCAGATATGGAAAAATATTGACTTCACTGAAAGCAGTTTGTATGTTTGACATATCTGCAAAGGCAACATTTCCAGAGTTTTGTAGTGACATATGAAACTCCAAGTCAAATCAGGAGCTGGCCTGCAGTTTTAAAGTTGGGTGACTGTATTTGTCTGGGTGCAAGGGTCTCTCTGCTGTATACAGCCTCCTCCTCCCCCCTCCTTTGTTTAATACATTTTTTTAAGGAGCTGTTTCTCAAACTCACAGATCAGTATAGAGATGACCTATATTGCAACCTGGGCTATGTTCCTTCAATATAGTATTATGCAATTTGCTATTTGTTCTTCAGTGTCCTTTGTGTCCTTTGTCCTTTATTTCCAATGTGGGTAACTTGGTCTTTTTCACCATGGTGAAGATAGAAAGGGCTCATCTAGTGCTGCCATATGTCTTCCTAAGTGGTTGGTCAGCTTTCAATGAGCAAACACATATGTTAGTTCTGGATAAATGAGGCTGCATTAGGTGTAACAGCAAGGATAGATTTAACCATCACCCTCTGTTTTCCCTGTTAATGGTCAGGAGATGTTGGAGTTGCCAGCTTCTGTACTGAGTTGAGGACCCAAGATGAGTGGAATTTATTTGCAGTCCCAAATGTGCTCTGGGCTCTGTAAGTATCAAAAGCCCCTGTGCAGGTCTACCATGCTTTGCTGTGATTTCTCCATAGGCAATTAATTTCTAGCTCATGTTCAAGGCAGGTTTCTGTTTAGAGTAGGACAAAAGGGAAGAAACAGATGCAAATGCACCCATATCTGTATGAAGTTGCTGTAACCAAATTCTGGCAGATACTCAAGCTGCATAGGAGAGCAATCATGTAATCCTATAGAAGGGTTTGAGTTGGAAGGGACCTAAAAGATCACCTAGTTTCAAGCCACTGTTAGTGAGCAGGGACACATTCCTTGATGTTACCAGCTACCTCTAAAACATTATTCCTGTGAAATTAAGGTAAGATTCAAAAAAAAAAAAACAAAACCAACATTATTTTGCTTTAATGCTCCTGATTGCTATGGAAGTGGGATTAAAAAGATCTCGAGTCTTTCCCAGTCCCTTGTTGAGCAGTGTTTCTGAGGAAGTGCTAGTTAATATGATCTGGTGCTTCAGTGCTTCACAGATCCCATCCCCCAAGCTGTACAGGTGGGCTAAAAGATAACATAGAGGATACTTTAATACAAAGGCACAGATTGTATTGGGTGTACCAGAGAGAAGTACAGCAAATGAATGCTGAAACTAGGACAGGGACTCAGAATTTTTTCTGAGTTTTGTTCAATGTACTGTGCTCCTTCCAGCGTATCCTGATGTTTGTTTTGGGTAATGTAAAGGGTCAGCAGCTCCTGTGAAGTCACATCTAGTCCTGCCGTCAGAGGTCACGCTGCCCTTGGCTATGTCAGTGGCCATACCTGTGGGCCAAGGATGTGCATATACACGTGAACAACTTCTCCAAGGGCCAGAGTAATGACTTGGTTGAAGACACTGATGTTCACTTCGGTGCAGGAGAAGCCACATCCTGCCCTTGGCGTGCGCAGCTCTGCAGCTGCTGCTTTCTCTGACGTGCAAGGGAGATGTTGAACGCAGTTGCTTTCCTCTCTGAACGTGTGCTGTACTCCAAAGAGAGTAAAGTGCTGGAACAGCTGGTGGATGTGCAGTTGGCTGTGCTGGCTGGTCTGGTGGAGAAAGGCATCTGGCTATGCTGAGTGGGTGCTATCCCAGCAATACCATCCAGCTATCCCAGCAGTACCAGGACACTTCAGAGGGAACATGCAATTGCTTCTGGTTTTTTTGAAACAAACCAAAATTAATTGCAGAGACAGTGCAGAGGTGACTGTCTAAGTGTCTCCCCTAACACGTCATTACGCCTTAGACATGAGTTTTGTGTTAGAGGTGGTGCTCTGGTAGGCACTAGGGACAGGTTCCTGCAGATAACAAAGTTACCGAGTCTTGTAACCATTTGTCATCACTTGAGCCTTGCTTTGTGACCTCAGAGGGTTCAGCACAGCTGGTAAGTGGTTAGATGCAAAGTTGTGGTAGCTTTATCTTCTGTGTTACCCAGACTATAGAATCATAGAATGGTTTGGATTGGAAGGGACCTTTAAAAATCATCTAGTCCATCAATCTTGCAATGAGCAGGGATGTCTTCAACTGGACCAGGTTGTTCAGAGCGCAGTCCAACATGTCCTTGAACGTCTCTAGAAATGGGGCATCTACCACCTCTCTAGGAGACATGTTCCAGTGTTGTACCATCCACATGGTAAAAATCTTCTTCCTTATATCTAGTCTGCACTGACCCTCTTTTAGTTTCAAACCATTATTCCTGGTCCTATTGCAACAGACCCTGCTAAAAACATCTATCCACATCTTTCTTATACGCCCTCTTTCAATACTGAAAGACTGCAGTGAGGTCTCCACAGAGTCCACTCCAGGCTGAACAACTCCAACTCACTCAGCCTTTCCTCACAGGAGACGTGTTCCATCCCTCTAATCTCTTCATGCCCCAGTTCAGGAGTAGGACCTTGCACCTGGCCTTGCTGAATCTCACAGGATTCCCACTTCTTGATCTTGTCCAGATCCTTCTGAAGGGCATCCTGTCCCTCAGGTGTATTAATGCATCACACAACTCCCATATTGGAACTCCCAAATTATGCATCGGGTGAAAGAAAAATGTATTCAATTATTTGATCTGCCATTAGCAGTGCTGAGTGAATGAAGTAGTAGGAAAATTTGGCTTACTTTATCCAAGATGGATTTGCTGTGGAAAATATCTTCACGGCTGGGGAATTCCTGCTCCTTCCAGGTTATCCCAATGACATCAAAGCTGGGGTTTTTATTTTGGGAGAACTGTTTTATTTATTTGAATTTTTAGGCTGTAGGACAGACTGTTGCTTCTTCAGCTCCACTGTGTTAGTGGAACGGCTCGCAGAGAGCGGTGAGGGCTGGAGAGAGGACTTCTGCTCAGTGTGTACAACAAGGCAGGGTACACAAAGCAAACACTATTTTTCCTGGGAGGACTGAAAGTTTGCAAAACCATTATCTTGACAATGCTGCTTTCTCCTGAAGTAGAGTTCAAGGAGTGCTCAGAGTCCAATTTAAAGCAGTTGTCTGAGAATGGCTTTCCAGGGTGGCTTATATGCCGAGGCTCGTAGGTACCACAGCTAAAATGGAACATTGTGATAATCCCTTTTGACCTCCTGAATGACACAGACCATAAAATTTCATGCTGTACTTTCTGTGCATAGGCCAGAAGCTTGTGGTTGAATGTTACCTGGAATAAATGTCAAGGTTTGAACTTAACCAGTATTGCAGGACCAAGTCATTTTCCTTGAATAAGCTGGGCCCAAACAGCATGAAAGTCACCAACATGTCATTTGTCCTGTGAATTACACAGAGTGGTGGTAATAGGGAAAACTGAGCGTTGCTGCTCAGGAATCATGTGTTTGTAGAGAAAGGAAGTAATTTCTGTAAATATTATTTTCTTTAAATGCAAAAGGTTTTAGACTAGATAAGATGACAGTTGTTGAGCCATTTCTTCTGAAGTGATTTATGACTGTTTAGACAGCATTTAGCTCTTTGTGTATAGTACGGCTTATCAAAGTGTGTGCTGCTGTTGCGGACACACCCAGCTTTCAGAATTTGGGAAATATATCACAGTCACTTATTCTGTGGCTTGAGAACATAGTAATTAGGGCCTGGTCCAAAACTCATTGTTTTTAATTCCAAACCAGGACTAATTATCAGTCTCTTAACCTTTCCTGCCTTCCACTATTAGAAAATGCTGCAAATTAAAATTGATTATGATTTTGGAGAATTTGTGCTGTGGAGAATTAGGCAGTGCATTTTCTTCTGTGGTGACTGGGATGTTGAAGAGGTCACACACTGTTTTAGACAGGTAGGTCTTGCTTGGGGTCTGGCCCTTAGTGCTAACTATTTCATTTTCCAAAGTTCTTGTTTTAGGAGTCAGACCAATGTCAGTGATTCAAGGCTTGGAAAACTTCCATTCCTAAAAAAAAGGCTTGGGAAACTCCCTGTGTTGATTTGTGACTGAGAAGTGTTTTGACTCTTGTCTGTCTGTATGCACCTGGAAAAGAAAAATTTCTCAGAGACAAAGCATAGTTTAGTGTAGCTAAAAAAGTGAAATGAGCAGACTGGAGAGGGAATGGCTGTGGTGTGGGCAGGTGTTATCCTCCTAAATGGAGGGAGAAGCCAGGGAGTTGTTCTCGATCATGTCTGTGTGGTGCATTTCTCGTGAGCCTGCACTGAAAACACGGAGCTGTTGAAGGTTTCTTAGGTCATGAAAAGAGCCTGCTGCAGATTGAGCCATGCCAGTGCTTGCACACATGGTAAACCCAGTGTGTGGTGTCTCACAACAGCTGTCAAAGACTGGTTGTCATACCCAGAGTCTCTAAACATCCTGTTTATCCTTGCAAGGAGGAACACTTGATTGAAAGATAAATTAAAAAAAAAAAAAAAACAACAACAAAACAAAACCCAACCCCAAAACTGGTGCTAGGAACAACATTTGCCCTTGGGCTAACAAACCTGAAAACAAAAGAAAATAAACAGGATGGAGGCAAACACATTTCCACACAAGCCCAGATTCTAAAAGGGATTTAGGAGCTGAGCTTGTTTTGGCATACTTGAAAAAGAAAAAGCCGTCTGAGTGCCAGGATTCTTAGGGCTCTGTATGTGTGCGTGTGCATCAGGGTAGGAGCACAGGAAGAGATGGGGTGTCTGTGGTGATGTGAGGGTGAAATGGCAGACATTGGAGCTGCCAGAATGCTTTATGCAGGGTCACCCTTGGGGCATAGCTTGCACATTTTTTTTTTTAATTAAACATGCCAAGAAAAAATCTTTGAGTTGGCAGCAAGATTTTTTTTCTTCTTCTCCCTCTGTTTGTTGTTCATTTGTCACTGCACTGGAGGTCTGTTTACTTTGCTCAAGAGAGTGAGGGACCCAGGAGACGCTGCTCTGCATGCGAAGTTTTTATGGAAGGGGCTAGAGGAAGAGAAGGGCAGGAACTTTCAAGCATTTTGAAACAGAGGTGGGCTGTTTCTTTTGCTTCTTTGCCCAATGTATGCTGGGCCCGATGCTGCTACTGCTTGTGCAGACATAGCTAGGCCCTGGACTTCAAAAATGGGTCCTGTTGTTAAGGGCTGATCAGGCAAATCTCTGCAGGGTCAGTGTGAGGAGGCCTAAGATGCCCTAAGACTTGATGTTAAAACTCTGAGTTGCTCTAACACTGTGGTGCTCCCCACTCTGCCCATGGGATCTCTCCTGGTAGGTTGCTTTCAAACTGGAGATGATGCTCCTCTCTCCCAGCACCTCCCTGTTGACTCTTCTGAATGAAGTTTGGGATGAATTCATGAACATGCCATTAAAATAATGTCATGGATGAAGCAAGGCAGCCCTTCATTCCAGGGATTTAGTGTTTTGAAGGGGACTTTTACAGAGCTGTGTGGCAGCCTGCTGCTGCTGCTCTTTGTTGCTTTTGATGACTCAGTGAAATTCTGAACGCTTCAATTTCTCCAGATGGGCTTAATAGTGATTGTGACCTGACTGAAGATCCAACAGAGGAGGGAGAGTGGAGATCTGTGTTACTTTTGCTTGCTGGCATCTCAGTGGATGAGGCAGTTTTGTCTAGCTGGATCTTCTTCATATCTTACAGTGCTGAAACAACTAGAAAAGAAACTAGGGGTGCTGCACAAGCGGGGTGAATGTCATTGGATTAACAGATGGGCACATCCTGTATTTTTCGTCTGTACATTCTTCTAGGTTCTGAGCACTGAGAGCAGTGGCATGTGGCCAGCAGAGTTCTGCAGTGTGAGGCAGGGCAAGGGAATGGCTAATGAAAAGGGAATGGCTAATGAAAAGGGAATGGCTAATGAAAGCAATGGATAATTTCACTGGAGCAGGCTTTAGAGCTAAGTGGTGTTCTGCCATTTGGAATTTTTCTTATCCTTTTTGACGTGAAAGAGGACAGGAACTGATGGGTCTGCCTATAGCCTCAGTCTTGTGTTCAAAGCAGCTGTTTTCTGACCCAAGTCAGTTCTGTATTGCCCTAATGCGTCCCAGAGCAGAGGTTTCAATCAACAGAAGGAGTTGACTCCTTTTATCTCCATGTTCCCTGTTTTAATTGATGGGAAAGCTGCTCAGCAATCCCAGGACATCTTTCTCTGTTGCAAACATTCCCTTAAATACTGGGACACACCATGTTGTTTTGGCCACCTTGTCTCCAAGAGGAGCGGGAGTGAAGAAGCCAGCTGTGACTGTAGAAAGACCCCTTGTGGAAAGACATTAAAAAGCCTGTAAAATACTAATTCTAGAAGAGGGAGAAATGAGAAGAGGTGGACTATGCAGAAGTCCCTTTATGATATATGGGAATGGGGACTGTCAGAAACAAAAAAGAAGACAAGATAGAAACTGACATAAAATGTTTTCACTCAACAGTTGGTTAGATTAGTGTTGTGCAATTCTTTGCCACAAAGTATCAGGGCCAAGAACTTTGCTGGATGCAGACACACTGACTGTTTCTGTGGATAACCAAGATATCAGAGAGCTAATGGTAATATTAAAAGAACAAGAGTTTTGGGAAGTTGTCGGTGCCGCGTGCGCCAAGACACAAGCTGACTCCAGCAGATGGAGATGGGGATAGGAAGAGACTTACTTATTTCAGAAGTGAAATGGTTGGTGAGCTGCCTCTTGCAGGGTTTCTTTCTCTGACCTTTGGATCAGCCTCTGTTGTGTTGCAGAATCCCAGCCGAGATGGAGCTTGGGAAAGACATCAGGCTTGGCAGCTGTCTCAGCTACAGTACATCAGTTATGTGGTAGACGCTGTGGGGAGGTAGAGCACCCTTCTGCATTCTTCAGCTGCCAGTTGTGAACGTCATGATTTCCCCCTACCCCCAAAAGAAAGCTTGTTACTGTGGCCTGGGAATCAGGAGAGTGAACTCCCAAACTGGGTTCAGCTGAGCTTGGGTCAGTTCCATAACATCTTTCTGCCTTCATTTTGTGTCATAGAAATTATCTAGTGGTGATCACTGTTCTCTGGACGCCTCTTGTCTTTCTGGCTAAGATCTAGGTGTCCTTAGTAAGAAGGGCCCCCTCCTTTCTCTCTTTGGTGGAGTATGACACACTACACAAAATATTGATGTACTGAGGTCGAAAGCTGGTTTCATAATTTGCTTTTTTTAAAAATTCACTCTTTTAGCTCTCTGGAAAAAGTAGCAGAGGAACTTTGAACACCTTAGCTGTAGAGCTGTGCTGTTCAGTAATAACTTCTCAGTAAAAGAGCTGTTTTGTTTTTATTGTATTTTCTTTTCACTGCTTTTAATAGCTATAAACAACCTCTGTGTGGAGCATATCTTGAAATTCTTGACCAGCTGGGTGAGGGGCCTTCATATCAATTTCAAGCCTGTGGAGAAGAGAGCATAACAGGTCCCTGACTGCTCCAGCCACTTCCTGCCTGCCAAGGAATGCTGGAAACAGAGGTCATTATTGCACAAGTAATTAAAGGTTCATCAGCCCTACCTCTCTGATTGCTTAAGGCCATTGTAGTAAGGGACAAATACTCCTGCTTGCCCACTGTTATTTGTTTTCTGCTTGCTGTTTTTCTTGGCTTGAGAAGAGGAATTATGAAGACTCTTGAGTAGGATCTGGGAGTGCTGTGGTCTAATGCATTTGGCTGTGGCCCTGGGTATGTTGCGGATCACTCTAGTACTGAGAAATAGAGTGCCTTCAGGGCCCCCTCTCTTCCTGCTTTTACCCAAGATCCAGACACCAGAGAGATGGCTCTCAAAAAGCAGGTCCATGTTGCCCAGGCCCTGGCACAGGGTGGGCAAAGAAACCCAGGCTGGGGGAGGTCTTTAGAGCTCTCAATAGCTGAAGTGCATCCTATTCTCATATTAGCAGACATGGGGATTTTACTCCATCTGAGCTGGACTCCAAAAATGTGAGACTGACTTATGGTGGGAAGGTTTCCTATAAATTTTCTTAAAGGGATTAATTTCTCTTTCGGTGGTTTGAACTCTGAAGTTCACATTTTTGTATGTTTTCTCTCCATTACAGTATGCAAGAAATTACTTAGTCTTTTAAATAGACACTGAGACTCTCTTGTGAGCAGGGGCCTCTTGAAAAAAAAAAGTAAGCACCAAATATTTTGCATCTCTGACAGAATCACAGGAGCAGGGCAGACTGAGCAATGCACCCTTTAACCATCTGTCCCTCAATATCTGGAGAGTCTGTTATCTTTGAGGAGCACAGCCCACAGACATGAGAAGTCATGTTGCTGTCCTCCAGTTTTCCTTCTGTGGATGAATGATTGTCAGCACTACCAAGAGAAATGAGCCCCCATTGTGCTGAATCTCCTTGTACTTCAAGAGCAGTGGGGGAAACACCCGACAAGAAAAAGAGCTTTTGGCCCCTTTGGTCCAGTACCATTGTGAATGAGCCTCACAGTATGGCTGGTGCAGGGTGGGCATTTCCCTCCCCCCTGGGAATATAAAAGGGGATTGAGGTTGGACTGCACCTCAAAAGCCTCCTTGTTGGTGAAGACATTTTGCCCCTGAGAGCCTGGCTTCAGGGGCTTGGCTGTAGCTCAGAAACAGCTTGAAGGGCACAAGTTGGGTAGGCAGATGGAGTGGGTGATGGAGATGATCTGCTGAAGAAGAAGTGTGGAATGAGAAGAGGAGTGACAAAAAAGGGCAGCCATGTGATTGACCCTGTGAGAGTGCCAGAGGGGAAGAACTCATCTCAAAAGGAGCAAGAAGCCAGCAGCAAAATTGCCTGGAATATGAGGCTGAGGCAGAAAAGGCTTGGTGGAATGATTAGACCTGAGGTTACTCTATGTGTGTCTGCAGGGGAGTTGAATAACTCCTTGGTCAGTCTACAGGGGCTATCTAATCAACAGTCCTGTGCCAGTCACAGCCCAGGATGCTCCAAGGTAACACTAATCCTGCTGCAGAGCGGACGGGTGTCTCCAGAGGTGCCAGAGGCACTGCATCTCCACACGTGAACGCAGCCCCCAGTGTGGCAGCCTTATAAGAGACACTGCGTAATGGCCTGTTTTGAATTTGTATTTCATTTGCCTCCCATATGGGATCAGTTTTTCCCTTTTCTTTATTTTTTTTAATAGCGTTTTTCCTAGTCATAATAATCAGTGTTTCCCTGCCTTCTCCCCTTCATTTTTCACAGCTGGCTTTGATTGGTTTCAGTCGTGCAGATGCTCCTTCGGACCCAGAAGAAAGGGGCAAAGGTTCTTTTCCTTTTCAGTGCGAGGCAGACAGTCCTGCCGGAGGGCTGCAGGAGGCTGGCGCTCGTGGACTGGCCTACTCCTTGCTGTAGCCCCAGCCGGCCTCTCGTGCATCTGGTGAGGTTTGCCAAATTGCAGAATAATTTCTCTGCCAAAGAACTGGGGAAGATCACAAGTAGTTGATGCATGCCCCTTCTCTTGTGCCGTTCAAAAACAAGTGTTCCGGCAAGCAAGAGGGGCAGGATACCCAAACGCCTTGTGCTCCCAGGCTGTGAGTACAAAGGGCCAGATTGCATCTGCAGGGAGTGTTGCATCTGCCGACACTGACTCAGACTTCTGGGTCTGTGAGCCATCAGGCTTACAGCAACTGCAGCCCCATGTGTCTGACCGTGCGACAGCCGCAGTTCTGCGTACGGGCGTGATTGAGTTGCACAGCCCTGTGTCGTGCTCCACCAAAAGGAGCTGCCAGGCGCACCAAGAACAGCACCCTGAGTGCATGAATTGGCATGGGAAAAAAAAAATAGTAATTGGATGGGCAGGCAGGCTTTCCTGATTTTTTAAGAGCATGAGTCAAACACAAGTCGCATGGCAGAAAGGAGAAACTTCCTTGGAGGCAACTGAATCCACAGCTGCCTGATGTGGGGTTTCTAGCAACTTCCTTCAAAGCAGCTTGTGCTGGTGGTCACTGTCAGAGATAGACAGTTGAGTTGACAGTCATTCAGCTGATCTGTTATGGCTATTCCTGCATTCCAGGCACCATCCAGGAGAATGAGACATAGCATTGCACAAGACCAAAAGAAAGTAAATGTTTACAGGCACAACACACATTTCAGCTTGTTACATGTTCCTGAGCAGTGAAAGAAATGAAACAATAATTAAAACAGGTCCCAAGTCTCAGTGTGCATCTTGGCTCACAGCACTGTCCTCTTGGAGTGCTGCCTCTGCCTCTCTCTGATCCCAGCCTGAGAAGTACCACTGGGCCACTGCATCCAGGTCAAGGTCTTTCCAGTTACTCAAGTACATCCCCTTTCTGAGAACTGCAAGAGCCTTTTGATGAGGTGATTTTATGGTTTGTGACAGAGTTGGGTGCTTGATGTTTTCCCAGCACCCAGTCATGCTGGGATCTCCCAGGAGATGTTTGCCTTGAGTGTCCAAAGTGTCAGGGTAGGGAAAGTTATAGATGGATTTATTCCCTTGGAGAAGCATAAAGAAAGTACAGGAGCACGAGAGGTGGACATTTAAATAATTTGTTCCCTGAATGATCCCTTTTTAATGATCTAGCTTGTCTTTGTGTGCACTCAGGGAAGAAATTAGGGTGCAACGAAGCAGATGTAGTGAAGGGCTGTGTTGGCACATCTGACAGGTATGCCAGCTGGACAGCAGCTACTTCTGCTCTCCTGCTCTGAGCACAGGGCTGGTCACAGCACAGCTGGAAGGATAAGATGTCTCCTGGCCATGAGTCAGGTGGGTGCAGGAGAGAAGACAGCCTGTGCTCTGCTGCTCTTTTCCCAAGGAGAAAAGTAGAGGGCCAGGTGGGGGGAGTTGTTTTGCATGAAAGGGTGAAGCAATGGGGTCTTTTCTCTTGAGAACAAGGAAATGGGGAGAGAGTGGAGGGGTGACTGAAACATCCTCTCCCCCAGAGCTGCTCTGTTCTTGATGGTACCTCTTGCCAAGCTGTGAAGCTCTTGCAGCGTCGTCACACCAAAAGAACTTTTCCCCCCCTGCAAGTCAGTCCCTGGCAAGGAAAAAGGCCTTTTAGTAATGATCAGCCCACCATGCACATGGCACAGGGAGGCAGACCTTCCTCCATGCGTGCGTTACTCTGGGCTCTGGCGTACACTCGATATCCACATATGAGCAATAGCTGTAGCTGCTGACTCACATCACTTTTCATGGTTCTCTCATTTCAGCAGTGAGCTGGCCAGATATTATTCATTTTATTTGAGATGTCTGCTGAAGGTATAAATGTCTATGCTTCCTTTAAGGAACAGATGAAGTCCAAAAGGCACAAGGTAAATGTGCAACACTGTCTGAGAGCATGCCTACAGCACTGACTAGGGCCTGTACGTCAGGTAGAACAAACATCCACAGCCATTGCTGAGTCTGCAAATAGGCTGGATTTGTTGTTTTGTTTGCCACATAAAGGGTATTTTTAAGAGGTGGCAGCTACATGGCCTCTTGTTTTATGTGACTGAATTATTTAAAGACCTTGTTGTTAGGGGGAGTTGCTGACTTTTCTGTGAGGCAGGTTACAACCTGCTTGTTTGCAGTGTTCTGTTACAGCTTTTCTCTATCTTTGGGAAAACCAGGTTTTATTTTAGACTTGTCAGACCATTCTGAAGGCAAATGACAGTACTTGAATGAAGTCAGGGGAGGGAAGAAAATAGCTCTTCAGTCACTAAGTTATTAAAATTATTCTGATTTAGGCATCTGATATTTGTGTTCATTCTACTCAGAAACAACTTATCACCAGCTCCTCAAAGTTTTTGCATCGTTAAATCTCCTCATTAACTTAGCTAGTGACTACTGTTGAGGAGAATACAAAAATCTGTGCACCATTATAAACCCTCACTCTTACAGAACGTGTAGGGAATCTAGCCTGGGAGTTAAGGTCCCAGAGCTAGTCCTGTCACCAATGATGGGAAGTTTCTGTGGATATAGTACACAGCAAAACAGATGGGAATGATGACATTTCTCTGAGAACTATCCAAAATCTTCCAGTAAAGATTATCTGCTCTGGTCTTACTGGGGTAGTAAAGGCCTGTGTTTGTAAAGCAGAAGAGCCAGCTTTTCGGAAGTCTGTTTTTTTACAGAATGCTTGACACACAAGCCATAATTCTGAGATTCTGGTTCCCTTGTTAAGTCCTCCCGCTTTCAGATTCTTGGAGCTAATTTTCATTGACAATAGGAACATTCCTTGAAAAATGCTGATGTAATGAAGTACATGCTACTTGAGATTAAAAGATTTATTCAGTGATTCCTTTGTGAAACTTTTGAGAAGTGTCTTAACATTTTTATGTTTCTCCAACTGCCAACAAAATCTCATTGCACCACACAGTTTGCAACATTAGTCAGATTTTGACACAGGCTCACGCAAGAGGCAGTTTTCACAGTCAGGAATCATAAAATGTTAAAGAAATTGCCATTATTTGAAAACCTGACACAGTTCAGTGAAGCAGATGGACTTGCTAACAGTGACTTAGGAGGTCTGTAGCACAGCTGTGTTGACATGGATTATAGACAATCAAAACTGTATATAAAGTGCATGCCTTAGTTTTAGTTTTAAGCATATTGCTAACATTTAATGAACTGTGTAACCTTATATGGTTTATGTATTTTTGTACTGTAGCTGCAAGTCAAGGCCTTGACTAAACCTTCCCAGAAATCTGTACTGCTATTTGTAATGCAGGCACACAGACTTGAGAGTGCCAATAAGCCTTTGACTGAATCTTGATTAATGTAAATATGTTAAGCCTGTAGGTGCCATTCCAGCCCAGGGAGCTTCTTACAGCTTTTAACCATGTCCATATCAGAGTTAGAGCCCCTTTGCTTCAGATAATTTCCAAAGAACATCTGAAGAATGTTTGGACTCGCTTGTGAAGGATCAGGGATAGAGACATTTTCTGAAGCTCCTGGCCGGCTTGTTTGCAACACCATCCCAATAAAAATTAAACCCTCAGATACAAACTTAGGAAAGGAAAGACGAAAACAGAATTCTGATATATTTCACAACCATACTCTGATCCCCGGAGAAAGATTGGGTAAGAAACACTGATCTTTCTTACATATCTGTCTGCAAAGTTTTCAGTAGTTTTCTTTTACTAGCCAGCTCTCCTGGATTAGGTGAGCAAGTTGCCTAATTGTTTCAATGGATTGCTTTAATTGGTTCTCATCTAAGCAACACAGAGGGGATATAGGAGCACAGCATTTAACTGAGAGGAAAACGGGATGTGTGGTGGGAGAAGAAAGGCACCATGAAGTGTGGTAAGTTGCAGTGGAATCTAGATGGCTGAGATGGATCAAAGCACTGAGTTCTCCTCCTGGCTCTGGTGCTTGATAACCTCTGGTGCCTTAGTACCTGTTTTGATAGCAAAATGTGCAGATCTTTGTTTGCCAAGGAAATGTGCTGAACATGCATACGTCCTTCTGTGTGTGGAACGGGACAAGGCAGCTCCAGCATGGGAGACAGCTTCTTCCAAGGTAAATCTTTGTGGGAATAACCTTCCTGATCTACACTGCTGTCAATACTTACTTGGTAGGGATTCTGCCAGTGAGCAAATACTGACTGCAAAGGTGTGTGATGAGAAAGGAAGGGAAGGATTTTAATCTGTGATTCCCTGATTTTACCTCTGGACAATTCTACCTCTTTATGTAGCGTCTTGTAAGGCATTAATAGCAAAGAGAGTGTGGTTTTTCTCTTTTTTTTTTCCCCCCAGTCTTCCCTTCCTTCAATCTTTGTTTTGTTTCAGCTGTCCTATTACGTTGTCAGAGCCCAGGAGCCAGGGAGAGCCCACTTTGCTGCTTGACTTCTCAAGAATTGCAGAATAGGCCTGTGCAACATGAACCTGTCTGTTTTTAATGGGACCTGTTCAAGGTATGGTTTCTTACCATATCTGGCTTGACTGGATCACAGTTATACCTACTGGTGTATTTTTTGTACCATCATTTTCCTGCTGTTTTCTATGGTTTACTGTACATTTCTCTGCTTTCTTTTTCTTTTTTCTTCCTATACTCCAGCTATTCTTGAAATACGTGCAAAAAAAGTGAACAAAAATTACTGCAGGACTTGATGTGGCTACATGGCCATTTTGCTGCAAATATTTTCAAAATAAAACTATTTAAAATTTAAAAAAACCAAACCTGTCCACCTTTATAACCCATAGTGTTTTGATTTGTGTTTCCCATAAAATCATGTGTCTTCAGCCAGTGATAAGAGATTAATTATTGCCTTAAGGGGCAGAAGAAAAGAAAAAATTATGGAACCGTATCTCCCTCTAACACCTGAGTTCTGGAGGTCACGAGAGATGTCATACCTGCAGCTTTGTCCCTGTGGTCCCAGCTTTTTATTTTTAAACAGAAATATTATCTCCCAATCTCAGCAAACAATCCAGACAGTGAATTGTGATAAATTTCTATATCTTTCCCTTGACAGTGTTTGCTGGGGTTCTGACTCTGCATGTTAGAAGACCACCTCGGTTGTTTTTAGTTTTGCTCTGCAGATCTGTCCTTTTTATTTTGAGGAGAGGGAAAAAAAAAAAAGACACACATACCTACCAACAGCCTTTGAGTATGGCAAAGCTGATGTTGCTGCAGCTGGAAAGGTATCTGATCATACTTGGTTAATAGCCTAGCAAAGTTTGCTCAGCATGCCCCCGCTCCTCCCAAAGATTCAGTCCATGGCATGGTGTAGGCCAGGGAACAGTGCTTTTGAAGCCCTAATGTGTCGAAGCATTAAAGCCTGTACTAGGGATCCTTAAAAATCAGTCATCTCTGGATCAGGTAGATTTTAATAGTAACACACAAATAGCATAGTGTGGATGAGCTGAGTCGTCCTGCATGTGATCTCTTCTTTGCCTTTCCTGCCCTGTTCAGCGTAACTCGAGAATTTGATCTGATCTCCTCTGTGGCCTATAAAATCATAATAAGAGCTTTAGTGATGCCTCTCTAATTAAAGTTGAATTGAATTTTGTGCTTCAAGCATGACTTAAACATTTATTACTCACAAAAAATTACACCATATCCTCTCCAACTTATGCCAAGCATTCTTTGAGTACCAAATGATAATTTTGTAAGATTTTTTTTTTTGTTTCTTGCTTTTGCAGTAGGAATTAAAAAGGGATCTGATATGCAATCCATGCACACAGGAACAAGTTTTAAAACCAGTTTGCCTTAAGCCATTAAGAAAATGCATCTCCAGACCTTCTCTCACTGTGCTATTTGCCCACTTCCTGCATTTAACTCCAGGCTTATTGACTGTGATGGGAGGACTACCAGATACTTCACTCACTTTGGCTGCATTGTCCTTCTACCATAAGTGTTTCCTTTGCTGCTGTGGAAGGAACTGCTCTGATTTCCTAGTCAAAGTCCAAATTTGAGACTGAAATTGCTGTGTGAGCATTATACTCATTAGAAGTACCCAAAAGGAGCGTGGAAAACCACGCTGTTTAATTCAGAGATGGACAGTGATACAGTTGGCAGCAGACACCAGTTCCAAAAATAGCAATTTCTATTCTAGATATTAGGAAGAAAATGCCTGTCACTTCAAGGATTGTGGAACACAACAGTAGGAGCCCACAGATAATATGGGATTGATATCCTTGGGGATATTCTGAACCTGAATGACAAGGTCTAGCACAAACTCTTAGCTGGCCCTGCTTCAAAGAGGATGTGAGACTGGACGATTTCAAGAGGTCATTTGTGACTTGAAATGGTCTCTGATACTAAGGTATACCACTTTTTGAAGTGTAGGGTAAGAATGGGCTGAGACCACAAATAGTCCTTAATTGCAGAGTTATACAAGTTCGGTCATGGTTGACAAGCATGAGCACTGACAGGATGTGAGGGAAAGAAACTAGATAAGCAGTTTTTGACCTGTGTTTGAAGAGCCTGCAGTTTAGGGGTGAAAGGTTGATAAAAACGTAAATATATTGTCTGTGAATTTCCACATCTTTGCAGAAGATGTGTCTACTGGAAGAACCTCTAGCAGTAAAAAAGGACTGAAACATCGAGTAGGACTCTTCAGGCTGAGAAACAGTGAAGATGCAGCCCAAATGACCTTGGTAAAGGGCTGTGGGGGAGACTGTTATTATGTCCTTTTTTTTCCCATGCACCTGCCTGTCCCTGATGAGTTTGTGATTTGACTTTGAGGACAAGGAATAGAGATGAAAGAGTAGAAGGTGTGCTTTTGGCTGAAAATATAAAACCCATGAAAACTGCTCACCCGTGTTTCTCTGTTCAAGGAAGTGTGGAAGGAACTTCCCTGGCAGTGCCAGGTGGACCTAGATGCAGAAGAGAATCAGGATATTAAGATATACATGAATTAAGCATGGCTGAGAAAATGAGGGTAAATCTGCAAACCTAAAGGTTTAATTTATACCCATTATTTCTCTCATTTTGCTTCATGCTTACTGTGTGCCTTCCTTGCATTTTGTCTCTCCTTTAAAAAAAAGTGAAAATTTTTCTAGTGACCTGGAAGACTCTTAATTTTCTTTTTCTTTAAAGAAAATAGTCTGCAGAATAATCTTCTCTTCTAGGCAAACAAATGTCATCTTCAGAATAAAACATGCATACACGAGGAAATTCCATTGAAGAGGGGGGAAAAAAGCTTACTTTGCTTGGGCCCCTTTCAGCATGATCTGATATACAGTATGTTATCCTTAGATGATCTGTTATTATCCTCCTCCTTCTGAGCCACGTGTCAGCAACCATATGTGTGTGAGCAGCTGAAACTGTCCTTTGAACTCTCCACTGGCAGACTGACAGCGTGGACAAGTGGACAGCAGGCTGGAGTTGGGTGAAGTACCTGTCCAAGTGGCTGACCAGCTCTGTAAGCCCAGGTAAGTGACTCCAAGTCCCTGTACCTAAACCAGGACAGTCTGTTAGATGTGATCCCTCTGAGCGCCTCTGCTCGCTGCTCAGGGGTGCCAAGGTGGCTCCAGCTCTTGGAGGGCTGTGCCTGTGTCAGTGTGACACCACAGCTAAGCCAAGCAGCTCAGGAGGCTGGCTGGGCTTGGCTCTGGGCCATGTGGATGTGGCTCTCCTTGCTGTTCTGAATAATCTGGTCTCTTCACACAGGCCTCTGCCACTCAAGATGGATGTCCCAGCTTGTTTGGGGTCAGCTCAGGGAATCTCAGTGAGGAATTGCTGCTCCTGTGAGCTGAGCACGTGAATCCCTGGTGGCCAGAAGTTGGTAGGTGATTCTCCTGGGCTGTTTATTTCTTGGCTTTGTCTTCCAGACACATATATATGCTAGGCTTGATGCACCCGGACTCGTTTCTTCCACATCTGCATAGCAGTGAGCGACATCAGGAGTGTCAATTACCTTTACCCTTGTGACAACCATAAATCATACCTGAAATTTCTCTGTATGCCCATTTTATAAACTGTTTAAATCAAGATCAGTTGCATAAAAACATTGTCCTGTATTGATGGTTAGTGGGGATCAGCAACAAAGGCGATGGAATGACAGCAATTGTTTTTAGCCAGACATTTGTCTAGTCATCTTTTGGTAAAAGGAGTGTGTTAAGTCATGATCAGAAAAGTCATAGCTACTGTCACCTAAAATCTACTAAAAATGATTAATAGCCAAGCAGGAGTATTCAGTGTTTTTTGTTGAGTCCACATCTATATCCCTCAGAAGCCATTGTTTTTACTGAAACCAAATTATAATAGTGGACTTTGCAATGCTGTGTGTGCATATAAAATGCTCAGCCTGGGAATGGTATGTGTCTATTCTCTGAAGAAGGCTCTCAGCTCTGCAATGTACAGCAGTTTCCTCACCTTCAAATGGGTAATTACTTGAGTAGAGTTACATTTATGAAGGCACTTAATTTTTCATGGACTTCCATCAACTGCCAACAAGATGCAGCCAAACTTCTCATGCTGGTGAGGTGTTTCCTTGATGGCTACAGGCCATGTTGGTCTTTCCCAGACACTTCTGTTAGTTTCTTTTTTCAGAGCAGACCTAAGACACAGGCCCAGTAAGATCTCTGCAAATTAGTCAGCAATTAAAATGTACTGGATTTTATGCTAGTAAATTAGCTGGAAGGACAATTTGGCATTTTTAAACAAGTGGCAAAAATGCCTTGGATACTGGATCACTTTTATTGGCCTGGCTTGAACACAACATTTTTCAAAAAACAAATCAAATCCTTTACTGCCACTGATTGTTGCATGGTTGTTTTGGTTCAGGAATAATTGCTTTCCCCTGCTTTCAGGGAAAGATCTGAGAGTTTGTGCAAAAATTTATACTGCTCTGGGCTGCTGCCTTTAAAGCAATATATCTTCTTTTCATGATGCAGTAACACCAGTATTTCACTGAGAGTACAAGCGTGGTCTGTGTGTGCTTGGAATGCTATCTTTATACTAGAAACAGATCTACAGCAGGGTATGCAACATGCAGAGACCTTTCCAGTCCAGACCAGGCACTGGTTAGAACTGACCTATATAAAAACTTTCATTTGTTAAGTGGAAGTTATTATTAAAGAACTCAGTTAGATCCCTGAGTAACACTCTGTGGATGAATCAGGAAATGGTTCAGGTCAAATGGACCTTGAAGACCCTGCGTAGATCAGTCTTTGCCCTGATGTAACTGAACCAATGTGAACTTCTGCATTAAGTGGTATTTGAATTAATGGTTAGATCATAATACATGTGACCATGTTTGCACCTACCTGGAAAAACAAGGGGGATAAAAAACTATATGAAATTTCAAAGGATTTTGGCCTGTTCAGCTTTGTACCTATGTTATGCTTTTATTGTGCTGGGACTCCAGTGCAGTTTGCTTTGCTTTGGAGCAAGAGAAGTGGTTAAAAATTTATCTGCAATGTGTGTGTTGAGACTCTGGGGTTTAGCATTCCCTATGGACAAGGGCTGCCAGACAGAGCTGAGAGCAGAGTTGCCCAGTTCAGTGAGGACAGAGACCATCTGGGCAGGGGAGGTGACTGTTTGTGGAATGCCGGGGATGCAAGGGAAAAGCCCTCTGTGGCACAACTCCATCTGCTTTTACTTATTTCTTCCTTTCATATTCCACAAAGCTTTGGTTGGTGTTTGCTGTTCTTGTTGTCTGGACCTTCCTCTAGGCTTTTTAGGCCCTGGAGATGCCCCTCCCTCGGTGTTTGGGGATGCTCCTCTCCCTCTAGCTGGGAGCATGGCATGCTTCACCCACTGTGACTGGGGATGGGAACCTGCAGCTCTACCAGGGACTGGCATTCCATCCTTTCCCAAGAGAGCAGCCATGTTGCCTCTGCATTTTGGTGTGCCTGGGGAGGGGACATCACTCCCAAACCTACAGAGCTCTGTGGCTTGCTCTTGCTCTGCCTTCTGCATGATTCTGGTCCAGCGCAATGCCCTTCCGCTTGTATTTCAGGGTTTCCCCCCTCCTCTTCAGTCTCATGAGTCACTTGTGGAAGCTGTGGGTTCCTCACGTTTCAGTACCACTGCTTTGGGGTCCTGTACAAGTTCCAGTGAAACCTGTGGAGTGCTTTGCATTGATGGAAGCGTTTTCCATTGACAGCAGTAGGGGTGAGTCAGGCATTCGAGCAGCAGAGCCAGTCAAAGGAGAGCTGGTGGGTGCTTCTGAAAAATAAGATTGTCTTCATCCTTTGGTAAAGTGAGGAGAGACCTACAAGCGGGTTGAAACAATTTTGTAATGAATACTAAAGGTCTTCCCCAGACACCAGCTCCCTCATCTGGGATGAGGAGACCCTCTAGGAATGAGGAAGTTCTCACAGATTGCCAGAAACAGAGATGAAATGTGAACAGCAGCCTGTTTTTAATCAAGGTCTCACACGCACTCTGGCCCAGCTGCTCTCGCAGGATGCAGAAACTGCCTTCCACTGTGATGCCTTTTGGGTGGGCTGTTGAAGGTAAAGGCTATTCAGTAGCTCCTGCTCTTTGTGGGCCAAAAGTTGTTGCCTACACTGTGGTCTTCACTGGACCACCCTCCATCCCATGCCATGTTTTCCTAAAGTGTGTATTGATTACCTGCTCTGTGTTTCTGAAGTGGAGAGTGTCCAATGCCTGGGCTTAGAAAGGCAGGTGAGACTTTCAGGAATCTGAAAACTCTTGTTTGTATATAATCTCTTTATGGGTTTCTCTTTTGTGAACAAACCCCACTTTGTTCAAAGCTCTCCACAGAGGTGAGGTTGTCCTAAATCTTTGATTGTGTTGCTTTCCTCCAGATTATTTCCTGTCAATGTACATATTTTTGGAGTTCACTGTGCTGAGACTAGATGGTGGAAAACCTGTCCACAATTCCTCAGAAAACTGTGGTTTTCCCTATCCTTATCTGTACTGAATGGGGTCCAATTATTTTTGCAGGCATTTTCCCCACTGTCAAGATCAGAATTCAAGCCTGTCTTCAGGCAGTTTTTCCCAGCTACATAGCAGCTGTGTATTTTACAAGCATGCAATCTATCTAATGGCTCAAGTTGTTAGAGGAAAACTTTCAAGAAATCTGGACTCACAACAAACACAGCACAGCTCTGCTCAGTTAATCCCTCCATTTTGACAGTGACCCATTGATAGTTAGCATCCAAGTATTGTATTTCCAGTCACTTTTGCATCTGCTCTGTGAAAGTTTATTTGAGACCATTTATTTCATCTCTTTGGAGGATGTTATGCATCTGAAGCTTTATAAGTCAAGACATGTAATGGCCTCTCTGCTATCCATGTGGCCTGTCATAGAGGGAAATTAGCTTAGCTGGATCCAAATTATTTCTGATTAAATCCATATTAGCCTATGACTTTGCTTTGATATCTTCTGTGCTTATGAATACTTTGCGGTATTTATTCATTATTTATTTATGTTTCAGACTTTTTCTTCTGGGAATTGTAGCTAACCTGACTTCTCTTCCTTTTGCAATCCACAAGCTTATTTAATTTTAGGCATAAATTTTGCTTTGTTCCCTCTATCATGCACCTCAGATATTATTTGATAAGAGACAAAATAGGTAATTGCTAATTGTTTCAGCCAGTCCTATAAATCCTGTGAGTTGAAGTTCATCCACTCTTGCTTCTTCCCCATTTTAGGGAGAGGTACTACCTCTCTGCCATGGACTTTAGCTGTGCTTCTTGTACCTGTCTAAAGATAACTGCTGCCAGAAGTCCACTCATGTTTCAGTGGATGCAGAGTGGGGGAAAGTTGCATGAAAAGTTGCATGAAGGGTGGTGCAGTGCAGCTTCTTGCCACAGTGCGGAAGTCAGGCAGCCCCAAGAGACTGAAGAACCTCTTTTGGAGCAAAGTGTCTGTAAACAGGGAGCAGTGGCCTCTTCTTCCAGGCTGGAATGCAGTAAGTAAACGAGGCAATGCAGATTGAAGGGGAAAACTGTAGCAGCCTTTTAGTTGAAGGTGCTTACACATGGTAATGACACAGGAGGCTGTCTAGGGCTCTTGCTCCAGTCTGGAGAGGGAGGTCAAAGCCTGAGAGTCCAGACTCAGGGATGAACAGACAGAGCTGACTTCAGTGTCTCTTACAGCAAAGCAGCCCTGGCTTTTCTGTGTGAGAGACTGTCCCTAGTTTTGGTCTGCCTGGGCTCTTTTCTCAGTGCTCCAGTGATCAGAGGTCCTATCTAGCCTGGAAGTCTCAATTGAAGCCCCTGGTCAGAAGGGGTGGGAGAGCACTGGGACAGCAAAGAAGCACCTCCTTTGACCTGTCTTGCTGTTTGAATTGATCTGCAGTTCACCACCTCATTTGTTATCCAAGTCATGGTGGCTGGAGCCAGATCTTTTATTCATCAAGGGATATTTGCAGGGCCAAAAACTGGATCTAAAAGGAATGAAGAGACATCTACATAACTCCTTCTCAAAAAGTTGTCTGGAGGTTTGCACCACACGCACTCTTTTAAGAGCTGGAATAATATATACCCTGACAGGCTGTAAATCAAAGGCCAGCACAGAGAAAATCCTACCACACGCATTTCTTTTTGAAGATGTAAGAACTTTTGGCCTCTTTCTTGCCTTCTTGTACTTCCTTGCTCTTCCATGCAGCTGGTGATTTTGGGCTCTCCTCTTTGCCTCCACTGCCACATCCCAAAGCTGTCACTACCTTTGCTGTGGCCGGGCAGAGAACAGCTCCAGGGGTAAGGTGTAGGATGGTCTTTGTGGCTGAAGGCTAATAAGTCTTTCTCGGGCGTTTGAGACCCATCCCCAGTCTCAATTCTAGTGTTCGGCCTGTTTCCAAAGCTCGTGGGGAAGGTCCAGAAATGTGGTTGTTGCAAAGCTGAGGGCCAGATAAGTAAAATAAAGAGATAACCCTTTAGGAAAAAATAAATAGAAAACAACTCAGTTCCCTGATTAATTTTGCTCTGGGAATCCCTGTAGTCTTAGGTTTCTAGGCCTGGCCTTGTTTCCACTTCATCCTCCCTCTCTGAAGAGGCTTTTTGTCTTTAATTGCAGCTATAAATAAATCATCATAGCCAGAAGTAGTATTTTTCCAAGTCTACAACTCTAGTGGCCAAACCCTTCAGTTTCCAGGAATTTGCTTCACCTTACCCAGAACTTGCAACAAAGAACTGAAAACCACATTCTGCCCGTATAATATTAGCTCCAGTCTAGAGAAGTTTTCCTCTGGGTATTTCTATCCTGGATTCAGACCTGACCTGTAAAATAGGATGAAGACCAGCTCATTAGCACCTGCCTGGACATTTTCTTTTCTGCTGGTGGAATACTTCATCATTGATGCACAGTTGTGTAAATAAGTATTTAAGTAAAGAGGGAGCCAGAAGTGAAAACTGCCTTGTAAGGATAGCATATTAGTCTTTGTTTCAGCCTAATTCCCTCCTTGTCACAGGATAATATGCGATGGTGGTAGTCATCCTTGTGGATTGTCTGCTTGTTCTTCAGAGATCATTAAACACAATTACAGGAAAAGAGATCTTTGTTTCTGAGCAACACTCAGCTTTTATAAAAGTGTTCCACATTTTCTTCAGAATGCTTTACCAATTGTAACTAATTTTAACCGTTTGGTTGGCATGAATATAAGACAGCCTTTTTCTGCCAACTGATTCTCATTTGTTTTCATGGGAATTGAATGTCTGGGTCCTTAAGTCACCTTTAAATATGCCAGCCTCAGGTCATGTTTGCTTCATGTAGCTTTCTTGCTGTTTAGTGTCTCGGGGTGAAAAACCTCCCCTTTTGGATAGAGATGGTAAATTCCTAGGGGCCTCTGTGAGGGCTGGATTTCTCATGTCTAAATGGAGACAGGCTCTGTATTAATGAAATCCATCTACTTTCCCCAGCTCTGCTGATGGTCTTCTAGTTGATTGTGGACAAGTAGTTGCTCCTCCATGGACCTCAGCTGGCCCATGTGTGAGGAGGCGTGGGACTGCCTTCCCCTGCCAAGGGGCTTTTAGAGCCAAGAGGAAGATGTGTTTTGGGAGGACTCGGCAGCACAATAAAAAGGAAGAAAATAGGGAGTTTCAGAGCCAGAAGCAGAGGGAGGCATGGTCTGGGCAGGGACTGGATGAGCAGAGTCAGCAGCAGCTGGCATCTAACTCAAGATTTGTCCTGCAGCTTACATATGTCCAGGCATGGACTTGTTGCCTGTATTCATTTGTAAAGTACCTTTCCGAGCCACAGAGTTTTAGTGACGGTAGTGTTGTCCAACAAAGGCCTCTGTTTAGATGTGGGCTTTCTAAGCTAGTTGAGACTATGAAAAAAAAAAAATAAAAAGGTATTAAAAACCTGGTAAGGCAAAGAGAGGCAGGGCAGAACTGGCTGGAGAGTGGAAAATATTTCCCATGATGAATTATTAACAAAAAGAAATGTGTTCCTGTGCTTTTAAATTTCTGCAGCATTTTTTTTACCATCAGAAATGCTAAAACCTAAAAGAAATTAAGTTAAACAGAAATAAATAGGATCTTAAGCAGCTCCTGCCTCCAGGAAATGAGCTCCTCCATCTCCCTTTTCTATGAAAATATGTATTTAGAAAATAAACTGTTTTTCTGTTTGAAATTAAACTATCAAATATAAAAGGTTGACCAACTCTAGGAAAGTCTGGTCTTGTGCTTAAGGCACTGATTTTGGACCGAGAGACCTGGGTTTAATTTCCACTTCTGCTACAAACTTTTCCTATGTGACCTTGGGCTAATCCTTTAATCTCACTTTGCCTCTGTTCCTCATCTGTCAGATGAGGCTATGACTTCCCCACCTCACAGGGGTGTTATGAGAGTAAACACATCCTCCGTGCCCTGCACCTCACCTTCCAGCCCGTTCCTCTCCTGGGGCAGGGGGAAGGGAGGGATATGGTCCACGCTTTGGGAGACACTGGGATTGCTCCCTCCATGGCCATCAGATAGACTGATGAAGGCAAGCCTGAGTAGAACTCCCAGCAGATCCTAAGTTTCCTTGGAGAGCAAGAGATGAGGGAAGAAAAACACTAAGCACATGTGACCTGTGGAAAGGAGAAATTTGTTGTTTTCTGTCTTGTTTTGGTTTGTTTTTTCCTACTATTTCCCTGTGCTTTTTTCCACCCCTCAAGCCAGCACTCACAAAGTGTCCGTAGCACTCTAAATGTACAAAAACCGGCCCCGTGTAGGGCTGGCTGATTCCTGAATTAGTCTACATTTGCAGCAGTTACCTTCTTTGCTTTCTAGCCAAATGTTTCTCTGAGCCTGAGGCCCAGCTAATTTTTTTTGTCAGCTCTGGTTGCACTGGGCGGCCCTCCCTTCCATACAGGAAATATAGAGATGCCATTCAGGCACCTCTAATCCCACTTTCACTGCTGCACTCATTAAAACATTCCTTTATTTATTTTATTTATTTTAATTTTATTCTCTCCTCCCCACCACCTTTTCTAAACAACCACTTGTATTATGCTTTTAATTGCCTTTAGATTTCCCTGGTGTAACTTCTCCGGCGTCTGCATAGTCGTAGGTAGAGCACGCAGTGCTGGGTGCCTTGCACATGGTCTGTGGGCTCGCTATTGACTCAGTGGCATGCTGTGAATGAGTCAAAGATCCATGGGGATCACTGGGGGTGGACAAAAGGGCAGTAGGATCAAAAGCAGGGGTGGAAGGGGGACGAGAGGGAAAAGCCAGCGAGATAAACATGCTCCGCGCTCCCTGCGTGTTGGTGGAGCATCTTCCCTCTGCTCAAGAGGAACAACTTCAGCTGTGGACTGGGAAGCTGGGCTGCCCTGCCAGGGTTGGGGGGCAGCAATGTCTGCATCATGGCTCTGTGAGCACAAGCTGTAATGTGGCCTTATGCAGGCGTGACTTCATCTGTTTCCATAAGATTGCTTTCTCCCTCTCTCTTTCTTTGGCTGGTAATTGAGAAACGCATGAGCTCACCTCCTAGGAGCGGGAAATGAGAACCGCAAGAGGAAACGAGCTGGAAAGAATACATGGGCCGGAAAAAAAATATAGATTAGGTGGGGGGGAAGTCAGAGATGTTATGGAGAAGAAAAGGGATTCCTCCTGTGTGGGGTCATTGCCATATAGGGCTCACAGCATCTTCCTCTGCACTGCAGGCAAGGGCAGGGCTGTGGCAGTCCTGTTGACATCTGTACAACTGTGCTTGTTTTGAGAGTATCCTCTGGGCACAAGGGGCCCAGAGGCAAAGTGAAAACATGGCCCAACGTGATGGTGGTACCTTGTGTGTGGTTTCTTGATACAAACACAACCTCTCTCTCATTAGTGCAGCTTGTGGGACCTGCTAGCTAGGAGAAGTGTAGCCCAGGTGTAAATGGGAGCAGAGGATGAACCCACACAGGTGTGGGGCTTTAAAGTGCTTGATGGAGAAGGGGGAGGAGGAAGGAATGGTGTTTTAGGTGGAATTAATCAGATGAGTGACTTCTCTGGGTCTGGCAGATCTCAGGATGAGGACTGCAGAATGCTGGGAGAACTGCTCAGTCATGCCATGCTCTCTGCCATTGGATCTTGCTTGGATGCAGGTAAGCAATGTCCATTGCCAGCATCCCACCTCTTTGTTTCTTGTCTCTCTTTTCACCTAAATCAACCTTCAGGATTTGGAAACAATGCCTCTGGAGGTAGGCTGGTCTCAGTTTGGTTTCCACTTGATTCCTTGTGAGTGTTTTGCTTTTGGAATGGAGATGGGTGATAGAGGACGTGGTTTAAAGTGGTCAGATTGGTAAAGAGAGCCTTGCTCCCTTGTTCGTTCAGTACCTTAAGTTTCTTCCCTGGTGCCCAATTTTCTCTTTTATCATGTGTTCTCTGGTTGCTTTTATTACCTGCACTAAGGATGTCTCACACCTTTCCCCTCTGCTGCTGTTGAGGTGAAGTTTGGAAAGAGACCAGCTGTCCTCTCAGGGTTAGCACTTAAACCTGAAGGACTTGTTCTTTAGTTGATGAGCCCTAATATAATGTCACCTGTCAGGGGGTCCTGTCCCCAGAGAGATGTAAAATGACCACAGCTAATTATCTCTAGAAAGCTGGGCTGTTGGGAGTCCTACACGCAGCCAGGTGCAGCTGAGGGAGGGAGAAAACTAATGAACCAACTGCAGGAGCTGTGGAGAGTTTGCAGCATGTCCTGTTGATGCAGAAGGCTGTTGTGATTCACCAAGGTGGTCTGAGTGACTTGGCACTTTGCAAATTAGTTTTCTTGATCTACATGGTCTTGATTTCGAAGTCTAAATGAAAACGGGTCAGAGTTTAGGACCAGCTGTAGTTGGCATGTATATCCATTTCTTTTGACCTGTTCCATCTTTTTATGGTGATTTAGGATTTTTAAAAATTTTTTTTTTGTGTATACCAAAGGAACTTCTAGCTGACGGCAAGCCTGTGCAATGTATTAGGGCTTAGAAGATCTGTGCTGGCACAAGTGGGGACCCCATATACGTTATACACTATTTGTGTTTCCACTGGATTTTTTCCCCTTCTCTTCACATTTCTTTTTTTTTTTTTTCACAGTTTTTCCTAAGTGAAATACTAATGCAGTAATGTTCAAACCCACAATGTTTGAATGGCCTCTAAATCAGGCAAAACAAGCTTGCCCAACCCTAGTTGAACAGACTGGACTCATTTTCTAATCCATGCACACTCTGTTCATTTTGGCCTAATAAACACATTTCTGTCCTAGACCACGAGCGCTGGGGGACCTTGGAAAGTTTGACGTTAGCAGGAGAAGGGCAGGTGACCAGGGAAAGAGAGACTGGATTGGTACCCACAATTCCTCCAGATGTCTAATAGGAAAGGCCATATATTCCAAACCAGTGTTGTGTGCAAAGAAACCCATGTTGGAGATTAGGTAATAATTAAGTTCCTTGCATGTCGTTCTTGTTTTTCAAAGGCTTGGCTTTGACTGGAAAAAACCAGCAGGTACTGAAATGACAGCAGTTTGGGGTTTGAGAACTAATTGAGGATGGAGTGGGTTATGACCCAGTTTTAGGTCTTGGAGCACAGGTCTCACTTGGATCTGATTGCTTTTATCTTTAATGCAGAGTATCTAAGCACCAGCAAAATTGTCGCCTTCAGTGCACATCACTCTTGCTGCAAGGAGTGAATGTTTGTTTTTTTTAAGTGGAGCTTCTTGGGACTCTGAAAAGGATGAAAGTATATGGACTGCACTTACTTACTTCCCTTAAATACAGACACTGTTGTAATAAGGCTTGTAGCTATGGCTTGTATGCATGGCTGATCTTAGAAGAGGCTCGTGGCCCTGAAAAAGCTGTGCATCCCCATCCTTGTGTGTGCACTTAAAGTGACCCATGGCTGCCACTAGTACTTCTTGTGTTTGCTGTTCTGCTTTGTGCAGGTTGCTTGGAAGGTCTGTGGCCCAGACCTTGCAGTCATCTTTCCTGCTGTTAATCTGGGAGCGGGCCATGAAAAAGACAAATTATTCTGGCAGTGGGAGATCCCTTCTAACTGACATCTATCCCATGGAGAGAGCAGGCTGTGCATCTGGTGTCTTACAGGAGTGCTGTGAGCTCACGTTCACACCTGACTGTGGAGCATTATTAATCCCATTGCGGCGCCATGGAGGGGTTGGGGTGCACATCAGTTTTCTGCCCTGGGGGAATACTGCTTTGCCATTCCTAAAGGGTTCAGCTCTGATCACAAGTGTTTTCCAGGGTTCAGATGCTTTAATTCTAGCAAATCAGCTCTCCAAGAAAGAAACTAAAGGGCTTTGTTTCCCTTGACTTGAAAGCTGACACGGGTCAGTTGTTGCTGTTCAGCTCTTTATCCAGTGGTGACTTGTTTGTGGGACTTTTACTGGAGACAGTATGTTGGTGTGTCCTTAATGTCAGTCAGGAAAAATAGTTTCACTCTGGAGGTGTTTTCTCCAATGGCCTGGAGGAAGCAAACACAGCTTTAGAGTAGGGTGCAGGTCTGTGGTGTAGTCGCTACTTGGTGTGATCAGGTCTAGACTGATGATGAACTTATTTGGCTCTGTCTGGGCTCATTGTGAACACCCAAACTTTTCTGTGAAGCACAGCAAACGATAGCGTGGCCTAAAATAAATATTTATTTCTGCCTTCCATGCCTGTTTGCCCTGCCTTTCTACCTTCAGGCTTTAGAATATGATTCAGAACCTGTTTGCCTGGCATTTTACATCTTTGCTTTTCTAACCAATGTCTCGATGCTCTTGGTTTTGCCCTGCTTTCCTCTTCTTCCCAGCCTGGCATGTCCCTGTTTTTTTTTTTTCCTAGGCCTTTTGACTGGAAAAAGCAGGCTGTGCCTTCTCCCTTACACACCTGCCCTCATCTGTGTTGGCTACTCTGGTATTTTAATTTCTTTTTCATTGGCCCATTGCAGAAGTGTTGATTGGCTTAGCAGCTGAGGTCAAGGAATTTCCATGTCGTACTTGGAGAGAGGGCTTCCCCTTCACAGTCACTGCCTCAACCAGGCCCTGGTTCATGTAGAAATAGCTTGGCAGCTCTTGGAAACAGGTCTGTGTGAAATAATATTGTCTCTTTGAGATCAGGAAAAAAATGCCCTTTTATACAGTCATGCATACACTCTTAAAAAGAATTCCACAAAGCTTGGTCTGTTCCCCCCTCTCACACTCTCCTCCTGCCTTACCTTTTTCCTAAAACATTGGAGAATCCAGTTTTGGAGTCTGACGGCACTGAGCACACAGCATGTACTGTGCCTTTTGAAATGTTGGCTGCACATGAAAGCCTTTCTTAACACAGTACTCTGTTGCTTTATTATGTTGTGTGCATGGTATGCTGGTGGTGGGGTTCCCCACTGGGTGGGTGGGATTATGAGCAGGAGGTGTGGAGAAAAGCAGCTGGAGTAATGGGTGATATGTGTTGTGGTTGCTGTGCTGGGGCTCCTGCTTCCCATGCTGGAAAGGGAAGCCAGGAGCAGGCAGCTGATGTCAAAGGTTGTGCGAGTAGCCCTGGCATTATTTGTGTGTTTTGCATCATTGCTGGTTTTATTTCTGGTTGTGATGTTCTGTGCTTCCTGGGAGAATGGTAGGTAGAAGGAAACACTTGGCAGGGAAAGGAAGAAAAAATGTCCCACTGCTCCAGGACTACAGGGCAAATTCTTACCCATCTGCTGTTTCCAATACTAAAGAGTGGCAAGAGCCATGCCTTTGGGGATGGATGGTCTCATTCCAGGACTGGGACTGCTGCTTGATGTGCATGTGCTGGTACATCCACTACCATAAATCTGTGTGATTGCTTGCCTGGTGGCACATTTCCAGTTTAGGCCCATGTCTGGCTAGGCACCCACACCACCAGTCATGCACAGTGGAGCAAAAAACCCCAGTGCCAGGCCTGCATAAGCAGAGGAAAGCCCTGCAGTGGGCATCCTGTGGGCCCAGATGGGCACACTGATGGACAGAAGGGCAGACAACCTCATGCCCTGTAACATATGAGTAGTCTGGATGGGCCCAGGCGCTGTGAGGTTGTGCTTTAATGCTTCCTATGTGTTCATGTTACCACCCCAACTGCTCTTGTTACTGCAGCTGGGGAGAACTTGAGTGAAATCCCTGAACATGAAGGAGAAATTTCTCTATTTCAGTGGCCACAAGGGTCTATTTCTGCTGTTGTTGTCCATCTGCTTGCCCATGAAAAGGAAATCAGAGCCATGTGCAGATCAGGATGACCCTCATAACAAATATACTGTCTGAAGAGGCTTGTTGGCCCTTGTAGTTAAGTACCTGCTCAGATTGTGCTCAGTGCTGTGCATTTGCCGAGTTGCAGGCACCTGGTAAGGCTTTGTGCTGTCTTAAGTCCCTGTGTGTGGAAAAAAACCCAGCTCTATACATACTAGATAGACTTTGTGGCTCCAGGATGGTTGAGCTGGAGGCACAGTGGATAACATAGGAAAAAATATTCTTTCCTCATGCTGCTCAAAATGTGTACCACCGCAGCTGGTCTCTCTGTGCCAGCCTAAATCAAACCATAGACTGAAAATACTCAATGCTGCCTGAAATTCCCCATCTGCAGGATATTCAGATGTTTATTTTTGAAGGTTGAATGGTGAACTGGGTTGCAAAGGGAATGCAGTACTTGGGGATGGACCAGGATGTTGGTGTTTGGAGCATAGGCTTGAATGGGACAGCTCTTCATGGCTTGGCTGCTCTGTCTGCAGCCCAGCTGGCTGCAGCTGTAAACATTCACCTGTGATCAGCATCTTCCATTTTTCCTTTCATCAGAGGACTGGAGCATATGCTCTGACACAGCCTAGCAGTACCTTAATAATTTTCCCTTTATCACTTGGAGACTGAAAGATGAAGTCCCACAAAACACCTCCCTTAACCTTTTATCAGATTATTACATAAAGTTTATCTCCCATTCACCTTTTTCTCCTTAACCTTCTCCTTGCATTCCTGCTAGTATCAAGTTCCTCCCTGGCTTTCTTCTTTGCCATTGATTTCACTGTTTCTTCCTAGCACAGGAATTCAGTGCTTGCCCAGGCACTCCAGCCAGGATGCATGTGTGTATCCTATACATTTCATTCACTCTTTTATGATGGCAGTGTGGTGAGAGCTTAACTCTCTGACATCTTGTGGCATCAAGTGTCACATGTTAACTGGGCAACCTGCAAAATATTGATGGGCTTTCTTTTTCCTGTTGCAATAATGTTTTTGGAGTGTTTTTAGGTGGCCACCATCTCTTGGGCATAAGAAAGTGAAGGTTTTCCCATTCACCCTGTCTCACTCATCATTTTATACACTCCTAGTGCAAGCTATTGAACCATTTGGACCTTGATCTTTCCTGCTAACAACCTTGGAAACCTTTCTGTGTCTCTAACGAATTTTTGGCATCCTTCTCTGGCCTCTATTCCTGTTATCCCTGCTCTGAAATGGGTGAGCAGACCAGCTCATTCTCAAAGTGTGAATGTGTCATTGATTTATGTGGTGGCATTTATAACATTTTTGGTATTGTTCTTTATCCTATTCAACCTAACATTTTTTGGTTTTTTTTTTCCCGATGGCCTCTGTGCACAGAGCAGATGTTTTCATTGAGCTGTCCGCAGTGACGCCTAGATCTTTTTCCTGAGTGGTTACAGTTAATTTAAAACCCATCAGTGTATTACCTCAGCAATCCCTTGATGTCACTGGTTAGAAGATCCCAGCTGGCTGCTGCTCTTAATTCTATTGCCTGTCTGTTTCCTATTTTTTTAAATTATGCTTACATTTGCTTGCATGCTGCGCCAGCTTTTCAAGCGAGGTGGGCACACTCATTTACAAGTGGCTAACACAGGCTCTCAAATTCTTCTGTTCATGTCCATAAAAATAATGTTCATGCTTAGGTGCTTTCACAGCAGAGAAGTGTTTCCCCCATAGCAGGTACTACTGAGTAATGCCAGTACAAGAAAACAAACGTGGCATATGTTTGCACATGTCCATTTTTGAGAGCTCCCCTCACTGCTGCATGAAAGAGCAGCTTGTCTGCTGTGCCTATCTGGATCGTGCCAATGAGTAACCTGTGCTGGGCAGCCCTGAATATTTGGCACCTTGCTCTTTCATGTAAAATCGTGTGACTTCAATGAACTAACAGGGAAGGGGAGGAATTCTGGATACATAGCAGGTTGAAAGTTGTCAGCACAGGCTTAGGCAACATAAGGATGCCCTTTGAGATCTCTGTGTATGTGTGGTTTCATTGTTTATCTGTTGGACAGCTTTGAAGACCAGTAAAATACTGTGTGATACTTTCCAACATGTGAGATAACCTGAATAACAGAAGGAGTCCTATGGTGCTGAAAGTAGCACACCGAGGGAGTGCTGCGGTCTGCTAGGGCGCTGGTGAAGTCATAGAGCCTGGAACAGGGCATGCAGGGACATTGCACCAGGTTTGCATTAGAAAGCTCCATCCTGGAAGCCAGAGAAATTTCACTTGGCTCCCGGAGGAGCAGTAGTGAACCGTTGTTAATGAGAGATACTGGGAGAAGGATGCAGGAAGGAGCCAAATGCTGTAACTCTGCTTACTGATGGAAACATTGTGAAGTTCCCTCTTGCTTTTAATGGCTTTGCAAATGACCTTTGGCAATTGCCATCTCCTGTTTCAGAAGCCACACAGCTCCTCTGCCGCTGAGGACAGATTCTTAGGAAGATGGGATGGTTTAAACAGGAAAACAGAGACAGCTGCAGTATGACCAGTTTCCTACTGTGAGGAAGCTGAAACCGGTCTAATTTTGCTGAACTGTGACTCGGTTCAGTCCAAAGGTTCCAATACCACGCAGTAAATGTTACAGGCTCCTTTGAGGAAGGGGAGAAAACTCTCTGATTCTAAAGCAAGGGGAGGAAGTGCCCAGCAAGGGACAGAGATGAAATTGCCAGTAATGATGGATGGGGAAAGGCCAGTAGGGTATTGCTGAGCAGGACCTGAGCGCAAAAGAGATGAATGGCCCTCAGTGACCAGGCTCCACTGAAGTCTGTGATGTGGATAAGAATAAAAGCCAGCCACACTCATCTCCTTACTGTGGGGAGGGGATGATGATGCACTGTTGCTTCATTCCACAGAGCTCCTAAAGGGGTGATTGACAATGTTCTTGAAGGATGAAGCTGCAGTAGATCCTTCAGCTCCTGAGACCAAAACTCAGCTGGTCCCCTCCTGCAAAGGGCAGATGGCTTGTCTGATTGGTGAAGCTTGTGCCCAAAGTGATTCTGAACTGTGTACTGTGCGCACTAACCTCGGTGGAGAATCACTCCTGTTGTTATTAATGTAGAGCAAGAGCAACATGTCTGTCAGGCCAGAGATGAGCTGACCAAGGGCACATGCATAGTCCTAATGAAATGCCACATTGCAGCTGTGAGTTCCAGAAAAATTTCAGAATGTAATGGGGCTAAGCAGTCCTCTAAGAGAAACAGATGCAAAAGCTTTCTGCAAGCACTTCAGTCCTTGATGTGCCCCAGCACATAAGTGGTGAGCATGGCAAGTGTGACTGGTTTGTAACAGCAACCCAAAAGGGTGGAATATCTTTTCCTAATGCATTTATTCCCACTAAACTTGACAAGTGGGTCAATGGTGAATGCAGTGAGGGCATACTAAAGCTTACTGCCCAAGCCAGATCTTAGATGGCAAAAAGCTGGAAGTGGAAGTGAGGGAATACCTCCTGCTACAAAGAATATAGGGTTACAAGGAGCAGGTAAAAAACCCCATGCAATTCTGAAGTGCCATTGATGTGGCAAGAATGTCACTGAAAAGCTGCGTAATAGGGAGTTGAAGTACCCTGGTCGTCTGCAATGAAGGAACAAGAATGGCTGTGCCTAACAGGTAAATGAGAAAGAAAGCCAGACTCTGGCAGCAAACAGATGGGCCAAAGAGCACAGAAATGATCAGAAGAAATCCTCTTGCTCTACTTTACAACCACATTTCCCACTTTTCACTGCCTGAAGAAAACTAGGCTGAGTCTGTAGTGGCCTGAGCCAACCAGGCTATCCATCAGCAGGGACAGGGGAGAAACAGATATGCAGTAAGGCCAAGTGTGTATGGGAAGATAAAAGGTAATGCAGAAACTTGGAGGCAGTGCTGGCTTGTAACTGCATTGGAGGGAATAAATTGGCTTCCTTGCTGACAAAAGGCCTCCAGTAGACCAAGCAAACCTGTGCAAGAGGTATCAGACCAGCTCTGGCAATGAGGAGGCTGAACTATAAGGATGAAAAAAGCAGCTGAAACTCTCATGCAGGCCTAGACTGTGCAGTGGGAAGCCCTTTGCTGACTTCCAGAATGAAACTGGAATAAATCAATGGTCCTTTATCAGCTTCCTTTTCCCATAGACTTAACTGATTTTGCTGTGGCAGTTGCTTTGCAGACATTACTGTACTGCAGCACACTTTCCAGTTCCTTGTATTGGAATATGAGTTAGTTTCTCTGTGAATCAGCTCTTTGCTAACTGCTTTGTAAACTGCAGCAGAGCAGACTATGCCTAGCACAGAGCCAGACTCCTCAAGCAGTTTTCTGGTTGATGACCAAATTCAGAGGCTATTCCTTTCTGTAGCCACCAATCTCTGTGACACCACAATATTTGTTGTAATTTTCTTGCTGGGGAACCGCTCATCAATCCATTCTTGGATGGCAGCAGCCATTTTCAGCCTGCATTGGGAAGGTAGTGTAAAAAAGGTCTTGCTGTGCTGTTCATGGAAGCAATTTGTCCTTTTAGGATTTCTTTATGAGCCCAAATTCACAGGAACCTCTCTTCCTTCCACACCTTTGTCTTCCTACTTGATAGGAGCCCTCAACCCCAAAACTGTGTGTGTGCTCAGCAAATGAGGGCGTAGAGATACAATACCACTGGGAACAATGTGAACCAAGAATGTGCTAAAGCCAGAGGCACTGTAACCTAGAGCTGCACTGAACAATGTGGAAGAAATGCTGTCAAATCTGTGTCTGTGTGAGCTATTATATCCCCAGCTAGCCCCCCTCCAAAAGTTTGCTCAGCATGCTGACTTTCCAGGAGCTTTCTCAGTGCTTGGAACAAGTTAGCTATCTCCTGCCAGAATTGAGAGAGGAACACGACTGGCTGACAAATACCATATGTTCCAGGCTGGCCAAAGGAAACCTAATTGTGTTTTGTTTAGCTTGTGTACTTAACTGGTTTCTGTAACAGGGCTGAGTTGGTTGGGTTTGGCTTCCCCCCCCCCCCCCCCCCCCCCGTGGGCGCGATCCCTGCCCCCCCCCCCCCCCCCCGATAAATGGGGCTGATCCCTTCTACACTGTCCTGTTCTGTATTTTGCCCTGGAAATGTAGGGCACAGCCTTCTACCACTTCCCTAATAGAAGGGATAAGGGGAGAGCTGAGCAAACGCAAAGGCGGCTGCCAGCAGGAGTGATCAGAAATTGCAGGACTAAAATCTCATTCTAGGCAAGGAACATCCAGTTCTGAAGAGAAAACAAAAAGTCTTAGGCTGACCAGAAGATTCCCCATCCTTTTTTACTGGTTGTTAGGCCATCAGAATGGGAAAAGCATGTTTGTCACCTGGGAGTGGGAGCACAGAACTCTGAAGGTCTAATATCTAAATGTAGAGTTGCTATGTTAAAAGTGGTTTAAAATTGGAGCTGCATCAGGCTGCAGAAACTAAAGGCTGATCTCTCTTCTGAGACCACCAGGGCAGAGTACTGTCCCTAAAAGGCCTAGACTGCAGCTTGTAGAAGTTGAGGTTGGACAGATGCTGAAGCAAGGTTCAGTTCCTAGAGACACCTAACCCTGGATGGAGCTAGAAGAGAACTTATTCCCACTTTTTCCCCCTGCTCCATTACACTACATCACTTGCAGTTGATCACTCCTCCCTGATGTATTTTGTTCCTTCTAACTGCCCTAACTGCTCAGGAGGAGGAGTCATCTTATATCACATGATTGTCCAGGATCTACCACAACCTAAACTGGACGAGGTGGGGGGAGATCACTGGGGATTGTTGTGTTGCATATAACAGCTCTGGCTCTCCTAAGACAGTAGCTAGCTGGAAACCTTGTACCCAGTCTTCTCCTTCAAGCTCTTGGTGCATGTAGATATGTTCTCCTCAGTTTCCTGGACAACCTCAGCTGTGGTGTTAACAGGGGTGTGAAGCAAGCTTTGCATCAGCTAGGAAAGAGCTTACTACTAGTAAGTGTATGCTGTTCTGACAGGTGAGCAGAAAAGGGTGTGAGACTTGATTTCTAGCGGAGCAGAAGAGGTGAAATGAAGCTAAAACGCAGCTGCCACTTTAAATGGATGTCTTCCCTCCCCATCTCTTATTTATCTCATACCTTCCTGTTTATACCGTCATTTCCCCGCAGTTCCCTTTCTGGTCCTTTAGAGGTCAGGTCAACCCAAGGTCTGCCCCATTTCTGAGCACCAAATCAGTGAAAGGTGTCACCATCTGATGCCGCCAAGAAGATACAGGCTATTGGCTGCTTCTCCCTGTAGGCTGCTGTGCCACAGCAAAGTGAGGGAATGTTCTAGATTTAATGGAAGACAGAAGTTGGCATAGTTCTTGACTTCTTCCTCCAAACATGTCCCCTGCTCTGCTGTGTCCTTTCACTTCTGACACACTTGTTTATCCACAGGCTGCTTGTGTCCTGATATTCTGCCATGTGCTTTGCTGCCCACACAAGCATGCTCAGCTGCGTGCTCAGCGACCCACCTATCTAGATATTCATATGTGCTGAATCACTTTTCTATGTACACTCATAGCTACGCTCACAGATGGACTCTGATTCTTGTGAGCCAGGCTGAAACTCTCCTTCAGTCTGCCACCCCTGTGTCTTCCAGACAGGGAATGCTCTTCCCTCTTGGAGGAAACATAGATCTTTGTAGTGTGCTGTTAAATTATCTGTTTGTTCTCAGGTCCTTAGGGAAAAGATGGTTGTGCCTCCAGCCATGTGGAGGGAAAGGATGAATGTCGACACCTCATTTCTCCAGCCTGCCCCCCGCTCTGAGATCTGCTCTTAAAGGATTGGCAATATGTTTGAGTCCAGTTCCTCCTTTTGTCAGGGTAAAAGACCATCTCATCACCTTTTCATGGCTGAATTTCCAATCTTCTTGCTTGGCCTTGCCCCCCTGGCTACTAACCTAAGGTGTGTGATGACCACCATGATAAACTTTGAGGCCAAGCCCTTGCTGGAGGCTATCTGTCCTTCACAAACACCCAGAGCCATGCATGGTCCTTCTGATGCTGCAGCATGAGCTTGTTGGAAAGACACTCCCTGATCAGCAACATCTTGAAAGCAAAACATCCTGTTGCTTGAATGTCCCTTGTTCAGTGTGGAGTGTGTTAACTCCCTCCCTGCCCCCCACTCTGATTCCACGTTGGACCATTTAAGAATTAATGAAGGCCAGATGCATGTTCTGCAAATGTAGGATCTCTGCGTTTTAAAGTAGAAGCTGGCTTGATGCCTCCGTGTCCTTCAAATCCTTAGTACAGCTAATAACAACCAGAGGCAGCCTCCTCAGTCTGAGGTAGATCCCACCTCAGCAGTGACGTCCCTGCGACCGCAAAGGATTTCTCAGGGACCTGGAACGGGACCAGCTTTCGGCCGTGGAGCCCCAGGATCTGGTTTCATCTCTCACCAGCACTGGCGGGATGAATTTGGAGTGACTGAGCTGTCCAACAAGAAAGTGGTGAGCTAGGCCAGCACTGGATTTTTGAGGGGGAAGGAATTCAATGTATTTTGGTGGATGTAAAAATAAGGGGTGGATCATACTAGTGGGAGCTGTCCATATGTTGAGATAACGGAGCAGATGTGCTGCACAACTATTGCAGCCTCGTGCTACCAGGCCTCTGGTGAACTGCTAACCCTTCAGGCAGGGATGAGTCAAGATGGAATGTTGCTTTTCAGACTCGGATCTGACCTGCTAAAATGCCATTGCCACAGCAGCTGTGCTTTGCTGCACAAGCAGAGCTTTTCTTCTTGCTCAGCCATCTCTACTGGCCGATGGATCCCAGAGGTTGTTGCAGAGTTGTTCTCTGGATGTCTTAATGAAAACATGTGGTGTGTGCTGGGGGATGTCTGGCTTGGTGTGGATATCTCTGTGCATGTGTGTGTGAAGCTATTAGAAAGAGGGTGATTTCTACTGGTTGCAAAACTGATTTTGTTGCTCCCTGGAGTGAGAGAGCCTGTAAGCTAAGTCTTTAGCCCTAAAATTTGTTCCGATTTGTTTGTGGAACAAGTTTTTGCACGTAACTGTTTTATCCAGAGGGCTGCCCCTTGGCAGGATGCTGGGGATTGGTGGGCATAGATAACCATGTGATGCTGCATGACTTTACTCATCACAGCTCTGCTGTGAGCATTCAGTAATGATTGGGCCATGACTTTGTTATACATTAATGTCCCTAATTTGAGCTTGCATTGATTTATGGAAGACCCTGTGACTGCTTGTAGCAGTTCAAGAAGGATATTTGAAGGATATTTCCATCTCCCATCAGCCTCTGGCATTCTGGGACTCACGCAGCTCCCTAGTAGTGATAGGGATTTCTGCAGGAAAAAACCTCATCCCCAAACAAGCCCAAACTTCTCAGATCTTCAGTACAGAACCTTCTCTCTTTTCCCCTTCTCTCCCCATCCCCTTCAAACATACCTGTGGGTAGAGGTGGTGTTATTGGAGCAGCCTGTTTGACTGCTATAATATTTTCCACTCAGATCCATTGACTTCCATTTCATGTTTTCTTTGGATCAACACCTTTTGAGAACAGTTGAAGCTGCTTGAATTTTCATGGTTGGTGACAGGGTGTCACACTGCTGTCTCTTCTTGGTTTCACCTCTAGAAGGCAGTGATATGTCTGCACACAGTCACCAGCTGAAGCGTATGTCTCTGTGTCCCTCTCAGTGGAGGTCCTTTATCTGTATGCTGTCAAATGTGCCCCAAAGGAACACAGCATGATTTTAGAGTGTGTTTACAGCAAATGTATAAAGGAGGCAAGGATCACCATTTTTCTAAACCCTTTTTTAAGAGGGAACTTTGGCTACTCTGATGACAGGAGGGGAAAAAAGGATGTTTGTTGTTCTAAATTGTTTTGTGGTTTTTTTCCTCCCTATCTATGATAGTTGGGAAAAAAAAAAAGAAAAAAAAAAAAGAAAAAATAAATCTTTTGGGCAGTGCTGGGAACCCTGAAGCTTCCTGCTAAAACCAGTCTTGTTCTGACCCCCCAAAGGTTGTGAGGCTCAGAAGAGCTTGGGGTTTCTCCCACTCAGGGTCTCTGTTTCCTAGGAGTTTGCCCTCCAGCCCCCTGTCCCCATATCCATCTTTGGTTGGCTCAGGAGAGAACAGCCACGGGGCACACAAGAGCTGATTGAACAGTAGTAAACTAACAGAAAGGATAAACGTGGAACTCTTGATGCAGCTTCTCATTAAGACCATTACTTGGGTTTTTTCTTCTGTTGAATTGTTTGTTTTCATGAAGCATCAAGGACTAAAGAATTTCAAAAGCAATTAGCAGATAGATAGTATTACACCCCCTGATGTATGAGAAGAAATTGATTTGTTTGTCTAGAAATAGAGTCCCTACAGGAACAGAAAAACAGTCATTGAATTTGAGGTGAGAAAAAGAAAATAGAACCAGATCCAGTGAGGTGGGAATTATCATTTCATGCTTCTAAACATTGGCATCCCTTGTTGAATATCATTGTGAAGCTTATGGTGTTTGTAGATTTTATTTGAGACTTGTGGTCTTTATTTGAGCTCTTGGAATCAAGAGACTGAATGAGATTCTCAGCTTTCTATTTATTTTTATTTTTTCAGACTAGCATTTCCAGCTCTCTTGATCCTGGAAGAAAACAACTTCACTTGAAAATATGATGCCTCAAGGGTCCAAATAAGAAAACAGACGAAAAATACTCCAAATACTTCTGGGTTGGTTAAGTCTTATTATTTTGAAGCCTGTATCATTCTGTTCTAGGGCCACACACAACATTTTTGAAGCTGAAAGCTGGCAACACTCATGCTTTTTATCCAAAGCATTTTAGAAAGTGGGTGAATGTTGGTGGCTATCGTGAATGAGAATGTGTGGGGGTGATCTTTCAGGCAGTGTCTTGCAGCCCTGTGGGCTCCTCATGCATGGCAGTGGGAAGTCCCTGCCTTGCAGAGTTCATGAGCTAGTCATGGTAGGCAAGGGTGTCGAGAGGGGTGTTTTTCCCCTCTTATGTTTACAGTTATCTGTCTGTAAGGAGGCAGTCAGTGAATTGCCCGTGAAGCCGAGGAGAGAGGGAGGAATGTAAATCCAATTTGCCACAGTTAGTTATATACATAACTAACCTTTGACAGAGTGCTGCTGTGGCTGAGGGAGGAGTGGGAACGCACCTAACAACCTAAAGGTGCCTCATCCTTTCCTGGGACAGGACACGTGGATGGACATTTTGCGGGGCAGAGCAAGGGTGAGAAGAGTTCCTGCAAATGGAGAAAAACAGGGGCTGCACAGCGTCAGTCGCAGACCCTCCTCCTCACCACGGTGGTTGCTGTTGTTGTTGTTTCTGCTTTTAAAACAATATGCAAGGAACCATCCAATATCCTAGGGCTTTTGTTTATCTAGATTTTTATGAGGGAAAAAAACTGAAAAGAGGAGAAAAAGAAACGAGAGGGGAAACACGCGCATTCCTTCCAACCAGAAAGTCATGAGTTTTGATTCAGTCTAATTACACAAGTGATATTTTTATAACCTCTGTGAAGTCTCCTTGCTTTCTTGGTGTGTCTCCATTGTTTATGTGAGAGTGGCCAGGTAGCCAAGGCAAAGTAATGTTGCGAGAAAAATTCCCTTGGTCTTGGAATATGCTGCATTCCCTTTTTGGCTTTATAAACAAGCCTGTTTTCCTGGTTTCAGACCTCTCTTAGCTTCTTTTGTTACCTCTTCCTCTAAACTAGGATTACTCATGTTCTGCCCAGCTGTGGGCCATGTTGGCAGCCTCATAGCATCCCTTAAATATGCACAAAGTAGTCCATAATGGGGCCAGACCTGCAGTAAGTTAAATCACTCCTGTTCTCTGTGTCTCTTTCTGTTTGCAGCAATGAAACAAAGCCCATATGGGCCCCTCTGCAGGCTGGTAAGGGCAGCCCCTGCCTAGGTGTGGCTTTCCCCACTGCAGGCACATGGACCTGGGGGTCCTGCTTGGACAACAAGCTGTCCATGACCCATCAGGGTGTCCTTGTGGCCAAGAAGGCACAAGGAAGGTATCCTGGGGGGCATTAGGAAAAGCATTGCCAGCAGGTCAGGAAGGTGATCCTGTCCCTCTGCTCAGCCCTGGTGAAGGCTCACCTGGGGTACTGGGTTGAGCTCTGGCCTCCTCAGTACAAGAGAGTCATGGAGCTCCTGGAGTGGGTCCAGTGGAGGGCTACAAAGATGGTTAAGGGTCTGGAGCATTCTTCTATGAGGAATGTATGAGGGAGCTGGGTCACATCAGTCTTGAGAAGAGATGACTGAGTGGGGATTTCATCAATGTCTGTTAATATCTGAAGGGCGGGTTTTAAGAGAATGGAACCAGGCTCTTCTCAGTGGTGCCAAGTAATGGGAGAAACTGATGCACTGGAAGTTCCACCTGAATATGAGGAAGAACTTCACTGCGCAGGTGACCGAGCACTGGAACAGATTGCCCAGAGAGGCTGAGGAGTCTTCCTTCCTGGAGATACTCAAGAACCATCTGGACACAATCCTGTGGAACCTGCTCTAGGATGACCCTGCTCTGAGCAGGGAGGTTGGACCAGATGATCCCCTGTGGTCCCTCCAGCCTTATTCCTTCCGTGCTTCTGTGAATCCTTGTATGGGTGGGACCAGGCTGTTTGGGAGGCTGCAGGGTGGCTGGAAGGTGTGAGGTGGGTGAAAGCCAAATGCTGTGCTCTGGAGTGGCATGTCTTTCTGAGCAGCCAGAATGTAATCAAAAGGTAGGAGTCCAGCTTCTGCTCTACCTACCTGAAGCATGCAATTCTTGCTCAGTTGAGCAAGCCTCAGTGCTTACTCCTGTAGTAATAAATAGCCCAGGTGACAGCTGTACATTGTTGCCTCCTTTGGAGATCTGCTTTGGTGTTTTTGGAGATTGAGGTTTCCTAAGACAGTTGTCTGTGCTCTGAGTCAGAATTTAAAGATGCAGAACTAGTCAGGCTCCAGCAGTGGCACAGCAGGGGCCCAGAGAAGGCACCACGTGGAGCAAGGAATTGAAGAAGCAGCTGCTTGGGCTCATGGATAGACCTGATGGAAAAAGGTGGATTGAGCTGCTGGGTTGCAATGTATTCTGAGTGCTGGAAATAAGTTTTGTTTGCTTTGACTGGTCTCGTTTTTTTCGTGGTGTCACCAGTACCATGAACAGTGCTGTCAATGGCTGTGAGTTGGCTCCAGCTTTTTGGCATTGTTTTTTACCTTCCTGTCATGGAGGTGACTTTGGGATGTGGATGTTCAGGTGACTGCAGCTGCATTTAATCACCACAGGGCAGTGTTACTCTGTGGATGTACTGGGGGTTCCAGAGGACCTGGTACAGAGGGTGATAGGAGCTGGAAGGAAGATATTAATTATTGCAGATAGCCAGCATTTATCCCTCAGACTGGCTGCTGCTAGTGTGAATGGTAGAGCAGTTGCAAGGTTTTTGAAAAGGGTTTCATAAACTGGCCTTGATTTTGGTTGTTCAGTTATTATAAAACCAGTAATAAATTGCATATGCTTGCTGCCTCATGCTTGCTGCTCTTGAGACACTGCCTCTTGCTTGTTAAAAAAGACCTTGCTCAGAGACCCATCACTGAAATCCATCCCTCAGTCACAGAGATCCATTCCTTAAGTATTTGAGCACTGTGGTCACTTAGGTGATGTGCTTCTTGGACCACCCTGACGGTGTAACCATCGTGCTGCTGGGAGATTTGGAGAGTTCAAATGTGAAATGTGCAGTCTCTATGCATTTTTCTGCATAGCTGCTTTGATAGCACTGCTGTGCACCAACACCACAGCAAGCCTCTGCCCCTTCCAGATCTTGTGAGAAATGAAGCTGACCTCCCATCTCGTGAGTGATTAGCTCTGGTGTCTCTTGCAAGGAGACTGTCAGTTCCAGTCTAGCACTCATGAACTCTTCCCACATCCATTGATGTTTTTGTGATGGGCCGTCATCCATACATTTTGTGTTTGGAACAAGCGGTACTAACTCTCGGAGAGTTCACCTCTTGGGTGGTGTTTTAGATGATGTGGAAATAAGTGCATGTTCTCCAAGTGTAATTTTGTCAGCAGTCTGCCTGAGGAATGACCTGAAGCTTTTAGCAGAGACATGGGGAGCTCGGGCAAGAGACTCAGTGTTGGAATAGTTGAGCCCCACTCAATAGGTGGGTTCAGGAAAGAGACGAATAGGAGAGGAGAAAAGAGATTGGTAAAATGCCAAATATGACACTTGTGTTCTTGGGCTTAGATGTGAGATTGATGGTGTGTGTGAAGGAAGGCAAAAGCTCACTGTGTAATATGGCAGAAGGAGGCTGCTCACCTGGGAGTGAGAGTGCCCCCTGCGAGGAGTCCACAAATAGGAAGATTTGAAACAGGCCATGGTGGGAAGAAATGGAAAGATGGTGTGAGTCAGAGGCAGGGACAGCCAAATTCAGCACCACTTTTAAGTAGAGGAAACTCCACTGACATCTTATAGCTTCAGGCAAGGACCAGCAAAAACATCTGGTCTGGATCTTGAGCAGTGTAAATCTGCTTAGGGGCCACTGCCTTCAGTGGTGCCACACTGATCTATGCAGATAAAAGCTTTGGGTCTCTGCTTGCTTTCCTGCCTTCAGTCCTGCCTGCATTTTGGGTCCTGTGGAGCTCTCTGGCTGAATTTGTGGGTGTCTACACAGGGGGTTTCCTGATAAATGAGAAAAATGCTGTCCTTCCATCCTGCTTCATCTGCCTGGGATTTCCGACAGAAAGGCACTGACTAATTCCATCTGGCAGGCTGACCGTGCTTCAAAGACTGCAAACCCCAAGACTTTTAACTTACAAACAAAACCATGCATTAAAAAAAAAGAAAAAAAAAAAAAAAAAGACAGCTCTCCCCAGGGATAGTCTCTGCAAAATCCAAAACAAGGTCTCAGCGCCTGCCCTGGTGCTGTGGCTGACGCCAGTGTTTTTTTCTGTCCTTTTTAAAACCAAGCTGGAGTGTTCCCGACTCCTCTGCTTGACACCTCTGGCTCCCTTATTCCCTTCGGTGAGTGGGATGGGGGGGAGGAGGCTGGAAGGGAAAGGCCAGAGCAGAGGAGGAAAGAAATGCCTGGTATTGATCCACCAAGGCTGGCCAGACTGCAAGAAATTCTGTTTTGTGAAAAATGTTGCGGTTTAGAGCATTTGTTTTTGTTCCACAGTGGGATGAAACCAAGACTTTCTGGAAGGAGGGAGGAGCAGGGGGAGAAGAAAAATGACTTTTTTTTTGGTGGCTGTTGTTGAGGAGGAACAGCCTCCCTGCGGTACAGATGCCCACACTGCATGGCTGGGGAGTCCTCTCCTGACAGCCTCTCGTTTGCAGCCTGTGCTCCTCTAGTAGGGTAGTGCAGGGATTCGGATTAAGCCCCTGCAGGAATGGGCAGAGACCTCCTTCTGCCTCCAGCTCATTGCATGCTCTGGATAGAACAGAATCAAGGGGTGACCTTCAGGACAGTGACCTCCCCTGTGACAGTCATGGTGGAGCTTAGCTACAAAACTCCATGAGATCCCCTGCTTTGTGACAGTTCTACCCTTACGGAGTTTTTATCCAATCAACTGGGCAAGATTCCCAACTGGTGTGGGGAGCAAGCTGCACAGTTTCTGGAGGATGAAGAGGGTCCCTGACTTCAGCAATGTAAAATAAGGAGGCTCTGACCCAGAGTTCATACGAAGGGGAGTTTGGAGTGATTGCCAAAAAACCCAACACCTTAAAGATGTTGCTCTTGCCTTTTAAAATGAATGTGTTGGCTTTTCCCACAGCCCCCTTGTCTTGCATAATGACAACTCCTTTCAGGGAAGTGTAGAAGGACATGAGAACCAGAGCAGATCTGCGAGGGAAAGGCTTGAAGATGTCAAAAAGTAGGACACAGACATAGCATGTGGCTCTTTTGCTTCCAGACAACTCTGAGAGCATGGTGAAGGGTTATCTGGGCTTACCTTTAGGTGAGATACCACTGCCTATGAGCAAGCCAAGTGGTGATCTAGCCTTTTTCATCTCTCCCAAAGCAAGGGAGAAAATTAGCCAGCAGAGCTGGGAAGAGGATGGACAGTGCTGCCCTTGAGGGTACCATGAGAGCTATGATCTGGGGACACCCTCTTGGTGGCCCTGTAAGGTGTTGGTCAGGTCCCAGATACCACCATGTGTGCCTGCATGTGCCTCCCAGGCACAGCCTGTGAAAGCTTGCTGCCCTGCCTGAAGAACAGCTGTGGTATTCTGGTGATTTCCACCCTGTGCCCACACGCCCACACCTTGTCACCGGTTGTCGAGACAGGAATGGAAGTTATCCCGTTCTTGCAGCTGGCAGCCCTTTGGAAATGCCCTGTCTGTCTTCTGGGAGGTAAAATCCCTTTTCCGAATGTTAGTCAGCAAACTATGCAGGAAAAAAGAAAGAAGAGAAAAAGAAGTGTCTGCTGTGAGTCAGAAAGAGGGTTCCTCCTGAGGCTGTGGGATTACAGGGAGGGTGGGGTGAGGCTGCAAAGTGTGGCTGCTATAAGCAGACCTACATTCCACCAAGCCACAAGCATGAGGTATTGGAGCTCACAGGCCCAGGAGCACAGTGGGATCTTCATTAGCTCTTTCCAAGACGGCTTGCAATAAAACATGAAGTGTCTGGTAATTTGATTGTCAAAGGCCACATCTTCCAAGACAAATGCTTTGGACCAGCTACAGAGTGTAGAGCCAAGGTTGCTAGGCGAAGGCTGCTAAAAGAACAGGTCTATTCCTCCAAAAGGGATTTGTTGGCAAGGGTATATCCAAAGCTTCTTCACTAGTTGCAAGATTGTCACTTTGGCAGGTGTACCCCTCTCCCTGGCATCTACTGCTTTCTCCCAACACAGATCTCTGGACTTTCACCCACACACCTGTTGTCTTGTTCTGTTATTGTGAAGCAGAAGTGTTTCAAACCTGCCATGAGCCAGCATCTAAGGATTTCTCGGGCTCTCCACCTTCCCGTGTTTGGGGTTGGATCTGTTTCTTTTGTGTTTGTGGAATTTTTTCCTGGTGGTTTTGCTAGGTAACTAATTGCTGGGTACTTTATGGATACTTGACTTAAACAAAGGAGGCAGCAGGTTTCTCCGAGGGGAACAGCAGTGAACGGCAGTTTGGTCCGAGGACACCGCTCCGAAAGGACTGGAGTACCAGGGGACCCTGCTTGTTTTCTCTCTCTACTGGATTTCTCTCCAGAGGAAGACTGAACACATTTTCGTCACCATTGGACTTTCCTACAGGACTATTTCACTTCATAGAATTGCATTTACTGCTCAAGGAGGATTTCATCTGGGCTGCTTTCACCACCCTGATACCCAGGGTGTCAGGTCACATCCCTGACTCTGTCAGGGCATTTTCTGAGGTTTTGTTGTTTCTTTGTTTTTGCTTGTCTCTTAGTGCTATTACATTTGTATTTATCTTTGTTTTGTCTAATATTCCTAGTAAAGAACTGTTATTCCCACTCCCAAATCTTTGCCTGAGAGCCTCCAATTGCAAAATTATAATAATCTGAGGGAGGGAGTTTACATTCTCCATTCAAAGGGAGATTCCAGGTTTTTTTTGCTGGCAGGTACCTGTCTTTCAAACCAAGACACCCTGTAATGTTGTTGAGTGTTCCTTCTTAAAGAGGCGGCCTTCCTACTGAAGGAGACCAATAGTGGGTCCAGGAAGAGCTAAGAAGGCTGATAGCCAAGTCGTGGCTGCCAAAGCAGCTCGTAGGCAGCTGCTGTTGAAGGTCCGGGCTGTCCTGCCTTGGCAAGGCATGTGTAAAGCTGTCTCATATTGTCCAGTAACATCCAGAATTAGCATGTTGTGGACTTTCCATTTTCTACTGGCAACAAGGGATGGATACCCAGTGAAGACATGGATAGGACTCACCACCGTGGCCGGGTGTTTTTCTGGATTTTTGCCTGGTCCCATCTCAATGCACAGAAAGGCAGTGAAGAGGGCTCTTTCTTGCTCTTTTTCTCTTTTGAATTGATTCTAGGCGTGGGTTTCCCATAGCTTCTCCAGGCTAGTGCTCGTGTTCCCAGTGGGCCAAAGTGTTGCAGAGGAAGGCCAAGTATCTGGCAAAGCCATTGCCAACAAAAAACCTGAGGTTAAGGCTACAACTCCTCTCCTGGTGAAGCTGAAGGCAGGGGTGGGCCTGCAGTGTTGCATTTTGTTACTTACTGTACTGACCTAGCTCAGAAGGGAGTAAGGAGGAATATTGTTTCCTTGGTCCTACTATCTTTTACTTTCATATAAGAAACAAAATTCACTCTTTCCCCTACACTGAAATATGCAGATGTGCTCTGCACCTCTGCAGTCTGTGTTGGAAGGAGTTGCTATGCTCTGTTTTAAATATTTGACAACCCCCTCATTAATTGTTGGAAAGACTGCCTGATAATTTCGTGGAGTCTGGAGCCTGCAGAATGTTACCATGAGTGATATGTATCTGTATATCCTATAGCTCTGGAAGAACTGTTGAATACTGTGAAGCACTTGGCTTTGGAAAACTGCTTTTCAGGCACATTTTTTCCTGTAACTGAATTCCAAGTTTTTTAGCAACTCTGTCTCCCCTTTCTCTTCCTCATCCCCCTCTCAAAAGGGACATTTAAAGGCCGATACAACTATCTTCACACCATCTTCTCCCTGAAGGGAAGTGGAGGTGAGGTGTTGGAAGAATTGCAAATCAAAGCAAGGGAGAGTTGTCTTATATCCTACTTGAGGTGCAATTGAGACTAATATCTCTTTGGAAGCTGTTCAACACTTATAAGACCCTGTACTCATTTACTCATGATTTTGCCAATTTCAAACTGTTCTCACTGTCATTTACAGTGCCACACATGTGACTCAGGATAGTATTTTCTTGGGATGGTGTAATCTGAAATTGTTCACTCATTTCCAGGAACATGATGAGGAGAAAATTCCATTATTTTTCCTTCTGTGTTTGAAGAAAGACAAAATGCAAGATTTTTTTTTTCTTTTGTTACTTCACTGAGGCAGCTGATTTCTTCTTTCTGAATGAGTCTGAGATGTCATTGAGGAATCACTAGGAGGTAGAACTCACCTCTTTTTTAGTGCTGGCTGTTTATTAGGCATTTGTTCCACATAATTTGTCTGAATTAAGCTTTCTCCATCCTCTTTGGAGAAAGATGAGGATGTTCAATAAGCCAATCTGAAAATAGGTACCTAATAGTAGTGAAATGAATTGCATCCTGGGGGTTCATGACAGAGGTAGTTTAGAAAAATTGTTTAAAATGGACTCCTTATTTTTAGACAGATGAGTTGAACCCTCTGAGACTGAGGAAGAGCCTGCTGTTTTTCCTATGAAAAGCTGATTGTTTTCAGCTGTGTTATATGTTTTGGAGAAGAGAAAACCAAAAATATATCTCAGTCTGCTCATGGTGGTGAGAGTCTGGTAAATGCTTTGATGAGTCCACTTGAATGGTACATTGCTGTGGCACTTATCCCAAAAGCAAGAGAGTGCATCTCATCCCTGAACCTTTCTAATGACTCTCATGGCACCATGATTCTAGAGAGGTGGTGAAAAAGCTGTTTGTCTTTCCTGCAGTCTTGGTGGCTTCAGTTCTGGTGGTGCCCAGGAGGCAGGGAGGAGGTGTGCAATCAAACTTCAAATGCAGAAGGACTGCTGGGAGCTGAATGTAGGGGAGAAGGCAGCAAAGGGAGCAGCTGGACACAACAAGTGTGGCATGGGAAGACAAGGGAGGAAGTGAGGACCAGCAGGAGGCCTGGGAGTTGAAACGCTACTGGAAGTCAGAAGGGAAGAGAAGACTGAAACCGGGAACGGAACTGGACAGATGGAAAGTAAGATGGGAATTGCACATGTGAGAAGGGAAGGCACCTGAGGCTGTATATGGGGCAAGGAACTTCAGGATGCTAAGCAGAGGTTCAAAATTCAAGAAATACCAAGTCCTGGAGGATGAGAAACTACGTTGTGGAGGCAGCTGCACAGAATGAGGCAGAACAAAAGCTGTGGCAGAAAAATTCGGACTTGGATGGGCACCAGGGAAGAATTGATTGGGGATGCCCTGTGGAAAACACTGGCAGTGTCACAACCATGTTCAGGGGAACCAGTTACTGCTGTGTGAATAACCTGGATTTTGGCACTTATGGGACTTCTAGCTCTTGGGATATAACATTCTTTGTGGGTATAATACTGTGTAGACTGAATATATCTTTTCATCTGGATTTTTCTCTCTGCACTATTTCTTGTTCTAACCTATCCTTATTTTTCTTTTCTGTTTTTTCTAGCCTTTCATGAGCAAACTTTGGGCCCAATAAGATTTTTGCTGAACTCTCAAACATATGCTGCTCAAATGTTTTAAAATATTGAGTGAAGCATGTTAATCTTTCACTAACTGGAGTAAAGGTATGTATGAAAATGATTTCCAGGAAAAATACCCTCAAAGAGCCTGTCACCTCTTTACTAGGATACAGTCATTCCTTTCCAGCTGATAGCCCTGTGTTGGGTGTCAGCATTGTGGCCTGGATCTTCATCTCAATGATTATCAAGCAAATGGTTAAAATCAAGGGGATTTTAAGAGCAGAAGACCTGCCTCTGATCATCCAGCTCAATGAGACCAAGTGCAGCCTGTTACAAGGTCCAAGGTACAGCTTGATTTTAAATATCTGCTGAAGTGCTTTCGTACTTCGAGTTCCTGGGAAAAAGTTACTGGTATTCCTGGGTGGCAATCTGTAATTCACACCCTTGCAAGGGGTCAGCAGAAATGGGCAACGTGCTTCTCCTGGCCTTGGAGCCTACAACTGGATCTTGCTGTCTGTCTGGCTGCACGTTTTGAGCCCCAGCCGATATTGCGTGTGCTTCTTGCACAGTCCCGCCTTTTTACGCACTTGCTGTTCCCTGACCCGCTGGCAGAGCTGCTTGCCCCCATTATTCATCCTGACGCGCTTCGATTAGTGCACAGAGCCAGCCTGCAAATCTCCCCAAGGCTGCAGAAGAAGGAAAAAAAAAAATAACCTGCAAGCATAAGGACATGCACGCAAACACACTGTTTATGTGTTTTCACGCTCTACGTGTGCGTGCAGACATTTACACGTGCTCATCTGCACACACATATGCATTTTTTGGATACTTGTATCCCACCAGATGAAAACCCGAGAATGGAAAATGTGTTGACAAACATAAGGGAGCTTTTCAGGGCCTTTGATTTGAAGCTGCATCTTGTAGCAGCTTTCCAGTGTTAGGATAAGATAGGGAGAGGAAAGAGGGAAGAGAAAAGGGAAAGCAAGAGGCAAGGGTAAAAGGAATAGAGTAGAGGGAAAAGAGCAGGGGTGGAGAGAAAAAAGGTGGGGGAGAGAAAGGAAAAGTACAGATAGCAATGCTGCCAGAGTTTGTATACCTTAAAATCTGAAAGGTCCAAAAGTTCTTGACCTATATTCCCTGTTGCAGAAGTGTAGTACAATAACACACCATGGTTTGTTTAAAACATGGAAACTTGACTTCATTCTTATGTTTTGGAGAAAGATTTCGCAATGGTGCTGAGGAGAGAAAGCAAAAAGATTTAGCTGTTTTCCCTCTACAATCTCCCTTCCTCTGCCTTTTGGTGTGCTTGAAATCAAATCCACTTGCTTCTGAAATATTGTAGCATTGCTGTTTGATGGAGCTAGGCTTGAATTAAAACTTAAAAAGAAAATCAACCTCAAATCCACTGGGACAGGATGCTAGTATGTATAATAAAGTGGGTCTATAGACTGAATGGTTTGACATCTCATATAAAGTCTGGTGGAAGCACATGCTGCGGAGCGGTCTGCAAGGGGACAGCTATCACATGGTGCTCTGACTCATTCAGATGGATTTTGGTTTCTCTTTGCTGCTTTTTTTTATTATTATATTTCTTTAATTTAATTTGGAAGGGACAAAGTCAAGTGCTCCATTGCAGGGTCTGGTGCACTAATGGAGTAAATAGTATTGTGGGCATGTTGGCAAACTCTCAATTTAACTTGGCTTTGCTGGTCTCCAAAGAGTTATATTATTGGTTATTTATGAGTATGCAGATGACCTTTGGGCAGTGGGGAAAATGTTTATGAATCTAAAAGGCTTTGCAAACTTTAGCACAAAAGTGGTTTTTGTTAAAAAAAATGTGAACTGTGACTTCTTCATCATTCAGCCTTGTTTGTTCTCTTATATTAAAAGCCTTTTGTCATCCATTTGTGCAATGGAATCAAACCATGTAGTGCAGGTGAGCAGTCACATGCCCTTGAATAGCGAAAAGTAAAAATCCAAGTGAAAAAGGCAGGTGAGTAGCTCCAAGAGATAGCTGGGTTTGTTCAATGGGCTGATGAAGTCTGGGTTATTCAAAGAAGTCAAAGGGAGTTAGGTGATGCTGACCCATTATAGTTGCGGACTTCCTAACCTGCAGGGATATAGTTTTGAAATTTGTAGATTTACTTGGACAGAATTAGGATCTGTTTGTGAACAATCTGTAAGAAAAAGCCCAGCCAGTGGCTGAATTTCCAATCGGTCCTGCTGATAATGAATAACTTCTGCAGTTCTGCTCTCTGAATCAAACTTTGGGTTGCCCATTTTTTTTGCATGTCATGTCAGGAAGTTGAAAATAGATAGGGAACATCCACTTCATTCACTTCCTTTTGAAAGTCATCAAGGTTGTTTTCCACCCTTAATTTTGTCAGTGTTTTTTATTTTTCTGTTGCTAATGCCACAGCATGATTTGAGTGCTGTTCCAGGATCAGGATTTGTAGCTAGAAAAAGGGCTCTCAAGAAGCAATTAGTGCATCCTACTTGCAAAAAGTCTGATTGCTTTTTACATGCTTTCTGAATATGCTGTCTTTGCCCATTGTATTGAAGCTCAAAGTATGCCACACCGGGGATTTTTAGTGTTTAATGTTTTGCTCCCCTCAATGAAAGCCAAGAAATGCTGGCTATTGAACTTCCTTGCACCTGGCTTCAGCTCTCAGAATAAATCAGAACAGCCTAAAGCTTATTATAAATTATTCCTGGTTACTGGTGACTCCTGGAGAGTCAGGCACAGATCAAAGAGAAATAAAAAACAGTTCAGCCACAGCTTCTTTTCTTTTCTGTGGCTGATACTAAGTTTAGGTATCACAGTGACTCTATGCCTTGTTGCTTTCTACTTTTTGGGAGGATCCTTGACCTATGGAGTAGGACAGCATTACGTGTCTGCTTTGTGCTGTCTAGGTCTTGTTACAACACTTGTCTCTAAATTTCTGAAAATGGACTGCAAAGTTTAGGCAATGCCTAATCCTGTTTAAGGCATATGGGTGTCCTGTTTGTGGCTAGGTTTAGCAGTATTGTCCAGAGCAGAATGGATTTTATGCTCATTGTACCAGTGTAAGGCTGGACAATTTGTGAAGCTCTCTGGTAGGGCAGTAGTAGTAGTGAGAGCACAGTCCATCTTGATTTCTCCTGTTATCTGTGGTGCCGTGATGTTGAGAGGAAATCAGGCACACCCAAATACTAAGAGGATGTATGCAGCATGCATAATCTTATCGTGTATGATGTGTCTTGAAATAGCAGAAGGAGAGATACCCTTTGAGTGAACATGTCAACTTCATTATTCTGATGTATGTCCATAAGTTTTCCTCTTCAAAACCTTGTCCCAAATGCCTTCCCCTCCTAGATAGCTGTGGCCGTATGATTAGGGCAACCTGTGACCCGCTGTCAGAAAGATGCAAAAAAATTTATTGGGAAGGAAACTGGTAACAAGGGTTGTCAATTCTGGGGCATTCTTCCTGTGTTTGGTTCCTTTGTTTTTTCTTCTCCAAAGACTTAAGTTCCTGGGGTCAAAGGATTTATATGAGATCTGTATGTTTGAGTTCAGAAAAAAAAGCAACCAAACCACGTCTTTATATACGCAGAGTTTGATGGCATAAATCTTAAAACCTCAGAAAAACAGATGGCAAAGAAAGGAAGGTCTGTCTTTTGGGGTTTTAAATAATAAAGGGCTTGTGATTATTTAAAGCTGGTCTCTTGATGTTTTGAACGTGTCTTGTGATATTTGGATGGGTGGAATTGGCAACGCTGACCAGGCACCTATAAAATACCTAGATTGCTCCCTAGAACACGCCTTGCTATAGGCAGTATAATAAAACCCACGGTATAACTCTCACCTATGTTTCAAAGCTAGATTAAAAAACCTTTCATATGTTCAGTCATGCTTTCCACGAGGGTGTCTCGCTGTAAAGCCATTCAAGCATTGGGATGGCTTGTTTTCCCTCTCTTAACAAACCATCCACTGACTTCAAGCTCTGAGAACCAGAGCAAGGAAAATCAAATAGGGAGATGAAAGAGCGGGAAGAGCCAGTGTTTCTGCCTGCTTGCAGCAGACGGTGACTGGAGGAGGAAAATGCCCTTTGCAGCGTGCCTTGGAGCTTGTGCCTTGGGGCTTGTCCCAGGGGAGGAGAGCTGGCTTGCTGGATGGAGGGCTTTGATCTATTCCTGACCACTGAGATATGCTTCCTGATGAGGAGGGGGGAGAGAAGCTGGAAAGGAAAGATGTGACAATTTCTCAGGGTTGCTCTGGCTCCCCACAGCCTCTGCAGTTGGGCTGCCCAGACCTTCCTCCCTTAGCCTTCAACTGGCCATGGCTGGGCTGTGCCTGCCATGAGTCTGAGGTCCAGGGCAGAGATATAGATCAGAGCAAATTGTCTGATTCTTTATTTTTGCTGGTTTTGGTGTTACCTAGCACTGCCAATATGTTGCACACAAGCCTCTGCCCCTCCTAGCCATTGTCCCCACCTCCAGGTGATGGGCCGCTACTTCTCTGCTGGTGGCCTTTGAGGGACGAGGAGCTGCTGGCTGCCCTGAGTGAAAGGATGCAGGTTCTGTGAGTCTGTCCGTGTGCTGTGCAGCTGGCATGTGCTCCTAGAGCATCTCTTCTGCATTGCTGAAGTGGTTCTAGCCCCATTGGTGACTGGAGAGAGCAGACTGCTCTGGGCTGGCGGCAGTGCTTGGGAGAGTGCATGGCTCACAGTCTTCTCCTCTCCTTCTGCCTGCCTGGGGTGGGAGCACTCACTGTCCTGCCAAGTTTTCCTGCTGCTTGCTGCTGTCTGTGCAGGTGTTCCTCACCAGGGAGGTCTCGTGCCACTTGGTTGTCTTACTTCGTGTTTTTGTCCCATATCACTACAAATAATTTAGAGGCTGTTCTCTGCCTCGTTGATTTGCTGTCATGCATTACAGTGTCATCGGGTCTGGATTCAGCACAATTCGTTCCTCTTTTCTCCCTGGCAGATGCTGCTGAATGCTTTTCAAATGTTAAACCCAGGGCTGTAAACTTTGAGCATGGTGGAAATGGCTGTTGTCAAGGCTTTTACTCTATCTGACTCTGTCAAAGATTTTCTGCTGGTAGTTACTCAGGAGAGCCCTGGAGGAAACCATCCCTCACTTTCCTTTCAGCCCCTTTGTAATTCTTGGTATAATAAATGTGTTAAATAGCTGGTGTCTGAGAAGCATGACATTTTAAGTGCTTAACTAAGCCTGCTTCATATGATGGCAAGGTCTTGCTGCATCGTTTGAAGTGTTGTTCTAATATTGGGATGACTGTGCCAGGTGTCACATAAAGGCCACTGAGGTGGCCTCTGCTTGATGCTGACTTGCATGGTCATTCAGGAGAAGATAATTCAAATGCTAGCGTCTGAAATTAAAACACTGGCATTCATGGAAAGCTTTCACAGAGCAGGAGGCATCAGGACCTCAGATTTACCAGGACAGCTATGCCTGCCCTTCCCGATCACCTTGCACACAGAATTAAAACCCAGGAGGGGAGAGGTTTCTCCTACAGCAGCCTGAAATTCCTATACAGCAGCTGAGGAAGCGATCTGTCTTGTTTACAGGCGAGCGAGGGATTTGGGTATGCATGAGTCTGTCTGGCTGCTGGCGAGTGCATCTCTTGGACTGCTTGGCGGGGCCATCTTTGAGCAACATGCTTTTCAGGCACAATTCTGCTTTTTATTAGAGCAAACTGGCAGGGAAGGAAACAGGGATGGTATGTTATGTGTTACTGGGGTAAGGCAAGGGAACTGGTGACAAGTCTTTCTTTAATCGAAACCAGCTTCCGAGCGGACAGAAAAGACCTTGATAAAACTTCCTTTCCTGCAGAGGACTCTGTACAACCCTCCTCTTGGATCCAACCCCAGGTTTTGTCACAGTTGAGTTCTGGAGGCTGTTTTCTCCTCCATCCTCCAGGTAGCTAGTCTCATTCTTCACTACAGGGAGTAACACCAAGGAAAATTTTATCTAGCCCTACCTTTGCTATTTAAACTTCAGACTTCAGGGTTGGTTGTTTTAGTATTTCTCAGGGCAGTTTTCGGCTTGTGAAGTTTTGGAGAATTGCAAGTCAAGTATCTTTACGCAAATGCTTTGTGAGCTTCCTGCATGGATTCCTGTCACCTCCCTCAGTGCTCATCCTCATGGCAAGAAGTGATCATGAAGTCTGATCATTTAGTCTGACACACTGCAGCACTGATCACAGAGATATGTGTTGGGACCAGGCAGTCTCCCCTCTATGTTTGTCCCGGGCCTTTGACAGCTGGGCTGGACAGAAGGCTTTTTAAACCTCACTGTTTGAGATCCTGAGTGAAGGATGCTGTGCTGTTGTAAGGTAAAAGGGAGAAAGAGATGTGGCTGGATAGGTTACTGCTGCAGAGATGTTGAGATAAATCTGGGGATGGTAGGCACCCCTCTGCTAAAAGCCAGCAAGGTTGAGATCTTTTTATAAGGCCCTCTTCTGTTAGGGCTGCGTCTCCCTGCCCCCTGCATGTCCACTTCTTAACCTGTTACCAAATCCTCTCCCTTTTCCTTTCTTTTCACTTCCCAGGATTCTTTTTTCTCCCCTCTCCTCTGGGAGCTGTGTAGGGCTTAGCAACTGGTGTCTCTTCCCTGAGCTTGGGTAGGCAGTAGCCAGGGCAGGCAGATGAGCCACTGAAAGAGGGATGGAGTTGTTCAATCTGGGATGTTATTAGTGGAGGCAAGCAGAGAGCATGCTCAGGGCTGAGGAAGGGGAAGTGTCTGTGTTGAGATGGAGCAGCTTAAAGGAATGGGTAGAACTGATTTTTAAAGTTTTTTTTTTTTTTTTTTTCTCTCTAAGGAGGAAAGTAGAAACAAGGGCTGACCTGTTTGTCACCTGTCCACCACTCTCTAGGGTTGTTGGAGGGACCTGGAAGTCCTAACTCTTTTTTTAGAAGGATAGAGGGAAAACAAGGAATTTTTTTTTTTTTTTTCAGGAGAGAGCTGAAGACAACAGGGTCTCTAGGAAAGCTGTTAGTGAAGAGGGGAAAAGGAGGAGAAAATTGTCTCTGGTAGGGACAGGGAGAGGTGAACTCCTATCCAGCTGTCATGGAGCTATCTGTCTTGGTTTTCTTTGTTCATTCCAGTGGGAAATCAGGGTTAACAGCACGAAGGGAGACAGCCTATTTGATGGAGTGGAGACACTCATCCAAACCTGACAGCTGACTAAAAGGCACTGTTCAGTAAAGACAGCTGGGTGGAGAATGCAAAATCAAGCAGGAAAGGGCTGGAGCTTGGGAGGGGAGAAGTAGAAAATGCTTGACCTAATCCCAGCTTCACTACTGGCTGCCTGTGGGATATTGGGTAAGTCACCTGTGTGTCTTTCTAGTCTGTTCTCCCTGACCTGTGCAGAGAGCAAATCGGTCTCTCAGTTTTTTTGGGTGACTGAGTATAGCATGAATTTAAGTTTTTAGAGATGCTTGACCAGAATTCTGAGAGAGAGAGAGGGCCCAGAGTTAGTGTGTATTTCAAAGCAACATTGGTGCCCTGAGAGTCAAGGTCACTAAAGGGCTAATTAGTTATAATTGACAAGGGGTTCTCCTTCACTGGGGTACAATTTCACCTACTTCCACATCTGAGCTCTGTCTACATGAACAGACTAAATCTAAGTTCTGGCCCCTTTCTTAAACTCAGCTTTGCTTTGTGCTAAAGCTGCAGCTGAGAGAGGGGAGTATGAGGACATGTGGTACCATAAAATTTACTGAAGTTGTGTACCTCTAGAGTCAGGGGAGCATCCTGGGGGTGGAGTAAGTCCATGTGTGCTTTTTTTTCTTATGGTCTTTCCTCCATTCCTGTTGTTGACCACCATGGAAGCTGGATATGTAGCTAGAGGGACCTCTGTGCTGAGCCTGTGTCCCTGTGCTGTTACTTACCAGTGCAATTGTAAAAGCACCTTGGACTCTGCATGCCCCAAATTTCTAAAGTGAGATTTGCATCCATTGGCCCACAAAAGCATTCTGGCAGTCTTAGATGGAAGTGTAGGTTTTCCTATAATAACCTGAAATTAGCCGTGTGTTGTCTGCTTTTCCAGAGCCCTGCCAGCCCTACTGATGGGCTCAGGCACAAGTCATGCCCCCTAGCTGGGTTTCTAAGCTGAAGTGGCCACCCATGTCCAATTCAAAGAGACTTTGGAGGCCCATCTCCCTTCCCCTGAGCTTGCAGAGTCCATGCTGACCTTCCAGAGGGTGCTATGTATGTGGGACTCTCCAGCTGCACAGGGACCGAGCGTGGAAGAAGATCATTTTGGGAATGTAGTCCCATGACTGCAAAGGGTTTGCTGCCCCCCTATGGATTTGACTGGCGCGGCCCGGGCCAGGGCACCAGGGTGAAGGAGGCGGTGGCTGATGGAGCTAACTGCTCCGTCCTGCCATGTCCTTCCCTTTTAGGCTCTCCCTGTGCTGCTGACAGGTTGGGGCCTGGGCTCCCATTCAGCTGATTGTATAAATGTAGCACAACAATAAGGTTTCCCCAGAGCAGCTCCATCTGTGCAGGGCACTTGTTCCTCAGGACTCCCTTGGTCATGCTGTGCTTTGCTGGAGTTTGTGCCAAACCCAATACCCGCAGTTTAAAAATAACATTTGGGTGTGACAGCTCCATTATTTACCCAGGATTCAACATTGTCTGGTAGGCGAAGCCAAACGGCTGGAAGTCTGGGGCAAGACATTCTCTTCTCATCTACCACTATGTTATATATTACCTCCTGCTGCCTCAGTTTCCCAGCTGATGAATCAGGGATAATGAAAAATAGCTTATGATAACTTCTGCAAGGCTTAGGTACTTTAAAGGTCTCAGTTAGGACTCTCCTTCAGAACCCATGAGCAATAGAATGCCAAGGCAAACCAAACAGTTGCAATTCTTTGTTGGTGACCAAACTTTGAAAGAAGCTATTGACACAGAAATATGTAGTAAAGGACATGCAGGAAGGGCCTGTGAGAGTAACATTGATATGTTGCTGGCTTGCCCTTCACCCCTGGAAAAAAATCACTGCACACTCTATTCCCCTTTATTTTCAACACTGCTGCCTCTGTCTGTGCGTTCACTTCAATGACAGCTCAATGACAGGCATCTTTCTTCCTGACTCTGCACATTAATTATGTCTTCACTGGGCAAACAACTATAGCATTAATGGCGAGTCACCTTTTATAGTTAGTAGCCTTATTGTTTGTTTTTATTTATTTTAAGGAAATCAGACCTTAGAGATTTTCCTTAGTGTCAGAAAATCCTCATTCAATAATCCTTCCCATCATGGAAGAATGTGGGTTAGGAGATATGAAGGTTGTGACAGCTTCACCTGGGACAGTACAAACTTTAGGAGGTATGAAAAAAGGTGACACCAAAATGCTTTGACCTTTGACTGAAACCGGAAGTAACACAATGTGATTGGTACTGTCCTGACTTAAAAATAATTGCCTCAAAAGCCTTCCTTTCTCCTCTGCAATCCCCTTAAGAAAATGGTTCAATATCATGGGCATGGACTGCTTGACAGATCCTCAAGGTCATGCTGCTGATACAAGAGGGGGGTTCTGTATTTCTTTGCTTCTTTATGATGTACAAAGAAGTGTCCTGTAAATTGGATTTTTCAGTTTCTGGGGAAGAGAATCTATTTGCTCTCTGCTGGAGCAAAGAGCATTGTGTGTTGTGCTCACACAGTGAGCACAACAGGGGTTGAGTGCCCAGAAGATGTGCCTGGTACAGGTGTCAGGAATTCGAGCTTGTTGGAGGCCTTCTTGGAGCTCTTTCATGGGTACCAGGAATATCCTCACACTCTAACCTGAAAGCATAAAAAGGATGAATTTTAATAAATAGCAAGTTTCCTCTCAGCTGTCTATTAGACCCTGGAATGCCATGAATTTTTCTGAAGAAGGCTAGAATCTCTGGTGATATGAACCCACTGTGGTTTTACTGATTCTTCCAGCTGAGCTAGTTTTCTGCCAGTTGGGAACCATCCTGAAGAGCTCGAAGTAGCCTGCCTACAATTCACTCCAATTCCCCCCATCTTGTGATGACAGGTTTCCACTCATATTTCCATTCTGCAGATGGCCAACAGCTTTGGGGCCAGACAAAACTGGAGTTTCTAGGATAGCTCAGATCAGACCTTGATTTGGAGCCAAGTCCTACAGATGTTTGGAGCTTAGGCTTGGGCCATCCTTAAACAGATCTACCTACTCAATCTGGAAGAAGCACCAATGTTTGAAGGGGTTTGCTACCTGATGGTCAAGCAGGAGGAGAAAATACTACCCTGACATGTCCATTAACTCTACAGTTACAGAGCTGGGCAGGCCCCTGACATAGGACAAGAGATTCTTGAGGGAGTATAGATTTTTTTTTTTTCCATTTAATGTTTTACTGGGTTCCCCCACTCCCCTTTGTTTTTCTTGTAACCAAGTCAGGGAAGGAAAAGAAAAAAAAAGGGAAAAGAGATTCCAGAGTGAGCAGGAAACAGCAAGTAAAATTAGCCAAGAATCTTCCAAACAAATGTGTGGCTTACACTTAGGAGAGCTTGGTTTTGTTTACTGTTTGTTTTGAATTTCCACTCTTTGCCCTCAGATCAAGCCCCGGGAGAAGGGAGAGCCTGGAAGGAGGCCTCAGATGTCTGCACAACTCATATATGCTGTGAAAGCAACCCTGATGAAAGGTTAAGGCAGTGGGATGGATGATACCCAATGAAAGGCATGTGCAGCACTTCTGATTGCTTTTTGCTGTGCAATCCTTGTTTCCAGAGAATCTAATCCTCCTTGTGATGGCCAGGAAAGGTGGTTGTGAGGGGAAGGCTGATGCCTGTTAACCTCTTCAGTGCTGTGTTCCCCAGTGTTGTCACCTGCACCGTGGGGGAAACTAAAGGCTGAGACCAGGTGGTCTGTATCCATCTGTACTTTGTATGACAGGATTGCTTCTCATCTATCACAGGCACAATAGAAAAATAAAAACACAGAGGAAAGTGCAAGATCTCTCTCACTTGTTAAGCAGAATCCAGACTGGATGATTTCTTAACAAAGAACTGATAAACTTTTAACACACTAATTTTCCCACTGGACCTGGCTGCATATGTAAAAATAAGCATAAGCTAAATAAATACTTATTAAGTGCTTTGCAAGGCTCAGTGAGGAATTCTGCTGTCTTAAGGCATAAGTCAACTCTGAGAAGACTTAGAAATAAGCAGCCTGAGAGGGTAAAATTTCTGCTTGACTCCCACAACAGAGGATTTTTACATCCCTTTTTGTTTACAGACTGCTTAGTTTCTGGTCTTGATGACTGCTGAAACAAGGTTCCTCATGTTGATCGCTCCCTGGTTTGAAGCCATGTGGTTGTTCCAGTATTCTGTCCTGTAAACATCTCCAAGAACATGGCACAACACTTTATCTGTCTCTTGTTAAGTAGAGAATGTGATTGTTTTTATGCATGGAATTGTCCAACCAATCTGGTGTCTCTAGACTTCACCAAGGATCAGGCAGTTTCACCAAGATGCCATCTTCTTCTTTACAGCGGACACAGAGAATGCTAAGAAACTTTAAAAAAAAATTAAAAATACTGTACATAAGCAGAAGTGCCAAAATGCAGGCAGAGTGCATGTCAGGGAATTATTTACAGTGGCTGAAGTTAAAATATCATCTGGGATCCCAGCCCAAGCTTGGTCACAAACAGAACGTGTCAAAAAGTGCTCAGGAAATGAGCAGAGGCTCTGCTGAGCAGAGCCAGCTCTTCTGTGGCTGCTCCTTCCCTCCTGGAGATCCAGCAGAGAAAGAAAAGCCCTGGGAAGAGAATGAGAACAGCTGAAGGGAACAAGTGTCATTGCAGTGCAATGTCCTCTGGAGTGCACTGCTCAGCAAGTGCACTCCAGGCAGTGATGCCCCGAGGAGCTGAAGGCGCTCACAGCAGAGGCAGGGAGGAAATCTGTGACAGACCTAACATCTATCTAACAGTTATTGTGGGTAGCAAGAGGGTCAGAGTGCATTAGAACCTCAGGCGAGTACTGCAGCTGGTATGAATTGGTGCTTCTCCACTGGTGGTGACAGTTCCATGGTAGGACAGACTGGATGATGACCTGATTTGTTGGCAGCACCCTGCAGAACAGTTCAGACCAGGTGGGACCACCTGAGGACAGATAGTGCAGGAGCAGAACTGAGAAGGGTGTGTCACCTTGGTGGCAGTGCCTTTGGCACAGTGGATGGTGCATACAGAAGTAGCTTTACAAAGGCACTGCGTAGGTGCACACCGGTGATGTAGCTCACCAAACCCAAGCAGGAGATTCTGTAACTATTGCTTGTGTGAGAGCATGAAGCAAAGGCTGTATTGGGGGGAAAAAAGAGTTCACCTTGTGGGATGCCTGCCTGTTGCCCTGATTTTCTCAAGTTTTACTAAGCCTTCTGATGTTTGCATTCTTTGCACAAACTTTCTCATGCACTTTATGTAAATAACTTATTGTTTTGCATTCCTTTATGGAGGACAAGCAACCTGATGGACAGTTGGGTTGCCCAGTGGCATTGAGGAGGTGGCACTGTAGCCCTCCAATGACACTGGGATTTTAAAAAAGATATATATATAAAGTCAGATGTTTTAATAAAGAGTTTTTTCAGTTTGCTACCACCAGAGCTGCTCTGTGTCATTCTTGTGTCGCCCCCCGGGATGGGGGTGACACCTGCCTGTTGTTAAATTGGCAGAGAAACACTCCCTGATTTGTTGGTCCTCTCGGGCTTCCCTTTTCTCAGCTCTTCTCCTCAGCTCTTCAGTGTGTGTCCTGAGACAGGCAACAGCAACACTGTGTTTGTCTGCTGCTAATGCCTGAGCTTCTGGTGTCATCCTCCCCACAGATATCCCCTTTCCTTGAGAGAAAGGCAGAGATTGATACTGACCATGGACCAGCATGTGTTCCTCATGGTGGAAAGAAGAGTGGGACCTCTTTTGTGATCACAGCACATCTGTGATTAGACCTTTTCCTCTCCAGAGTTAGGCAGGACTTGTGCAAAGTGCCCTTCATGCACAGCTGCTTAAGCCTCTTCCTGGGTCTGGGAATATTTCTTCAGGGCTAGTAACGAACCAAGGTGGGACTGTCTCTGTTTCCTGGTCTGCTCTGGTCACCCAACACACGTGCATCTTTAACTGACCTGGATAAAAAGCAGGAGGTGGTCAATTCATCCCATGAACTCAGTGATGACTCCTGTTGCCTTTCAACCTACTCCTGTCCTGCAATAAAGCTGAATAGAAATTCCAAAATCTCTGACCTTTACCATAGTGCCTCTGATCCATCCAGGGGCTCTTCCTCTGTTATCTTCACCTGAAACTGGAGAATATTCTCTGTGTGTAGGTAGAGTCAGAGATGCCTCCCCATCCACATGCATGATGCCTTCCCAGGAATGCTAGAAGGAAGGCCATGGAGTGCAGTGCTGTGTGATCTGGTGTGGAGCTCTGTGAGCTAAATGAAGCATTTCTTCTCCCCAGGGAGCACTCTCATGCTCTGAACAGCAGCAACACTGTGAGGATAACCCCAGCATGGGCAGGGGGCTGACTCATCTCTCCAGAAGATTAACACTGTTTATTAATCACTGCTCCTTTGAAGGGAAAAAATGGAGAAAACCTCTCGTGGCCAATGCTGTGAATAACCATCTAATTGTTCTACTGGTATGTTTGCTTAAGGGGCTTTCTTTGCTCTGTGTACACTAGGAAATAGTTCCTCATCCTACCGTTGTTTCACCCAGATGATAGTCATTAGCAGTGTACCAGACATACCCATTGTATAGGCCTTGTCCTGACCTTTTTTCCCCCCCTCTTAAGTCCCTGGGTCCATCTTCAGTGTTGGCAGAAGAATGACAGCTCTTCCAAGTAAAGTCTTCTGTTTGTTCCCAAAACATGCAGGGAGTCAATTCATTGAACAGCTAATTCCTTGTCCCTTCCAACTGACCCTCCAGTCATCTCTTTCATCATGGGAGAGATGGTGCCATAAGTGATGGAGAATGTCTCAACATCCTTTTTTGGGAGAAGACCCATCAGGCTGAGCTGCAAGCGCTTGCTGAATTGCAGAATCACAGCCTCTCCCACCAGCTCTGAGCATGCACATTCCAGACAGCGCTGGTGTTAGAGCACAGGATTTTGGAGGGAGCTGGCACACATAGCCCTAGCTCTGGGGATGTCTTCTCTTCAGTGCATGTGGGTTTGCAAAAGAGCTTAAACCTTGTTGATGCTCTGTCTCCTAGACTCTGCTTGACTTTGCTTGAAATATGAGACCAGATTTAAGTCTTGGGACCTGGCAGAGGACATATGGGTGAGCTTTAATTTGATCTGCAGTATAAATAAGGAAAAAGATCACTTTTTCTTTGCCTTCTTTGATATTTATGTATCAGTGAATATGGGAAATCAGGAGACATGCATCTTGGCTAGCAAAATATAAAAGAAAATGGGATCAGTGGAGGGACAACTAGTTCTGGAAATTTTTGTCTAATCATGCATTCTAGACCAGGTTCAGCTAAATGTTCCATTTCAGGTACAGATTCCATGAAAATACATTTCAGTAACATTTCAAGCCATTTCTTACTATATCCATCAACAACAACAACAACAACAAAGCTATGAAATGAGAAGTAGCTTAAAGCCAGGGAAGACTTATTCAGTTTCACTGACAATTGCTGTTTCCTTCCACGCACCAGTGCACATGGTGAGCTTTGTAAAAACACACATTTCCTTAACCCTGCTCCCGTGGAAGTCTGTGCAAGTATCGGTGTGCTTGGCACCAGACCCCCAAGCACCTCAGATGTTCCTTTACCTTGTGCACAATGCAACGTGGTTGAATTCAAGAAAGGTGTTTTCATGGGCACCGGTGTTGCAGCTCAAGTGTGGCGAGAGGCTCCTGCTCTGTGTGGTGCTGCGAGGCTGTGGGCTGCAGCTAGAGGGGGTGAACAGGCAGAAGATAGTTTCAGCTAAAATTCCACACTCAAAAGCTTTTCATCTTGCCCCTCTCTTTCCACCTTCTCCTGATATTGGATGGCACCTGTGTGCCTGCCTCCAGTGGACTTGTACACATGCAGGTTTATGTCTCTGTGTGTGTGTCTGGGCATGCCTGGTGTATCTCAAAATTATCATGATTTAGTCTGGTTTGTGGCCAGGCATAATGTGAGGTCTCAGCTGGTGGCTCATGCTAAAGTGAGCGAGGTGTTGGGCACATGTCATGAGTAAATGTCCCTTTCCTCAGAGATCCTGCAGTCCAAGTGTATGGTTAGGAACAACAGATGGATAGCGCAAACACACAGGCGCTGTGGGTGGAGGAGGAACACAAAATAACACCGAGATATTAAGATGAATGATTAATGACTCAAGTGGGTAAGAAGGAGCCAAAACACACTCACTGAATATTTGCTGGTGATGCTTCACAGGAGCCTTGGTAGGGGTGGACAATGGATATACAGTATTTTGGACTTACTCATCATTCACGGTGCTAAATTTGTCAGTCCATGTTTGTAGTGGTGTGTGTTTTGTTTGATTTTGCCTCTCTCGCTGTTGTATTTTGGGAGGGTTGTAAAGTTATGGTTTGCCCCATGTTACCCCTGTCCCTTCCCCTTATAGTGGTTTTTGTCCAGGTTTTCCCGCCACTCAGGGTGTCCATCAACCTGCTCACCCCCCCTTTCCCCCCGTTTCTGCTAAGTCATTCCCAGTTGTCCTGCCCCCCTTCATGTCAATTAAGTTTTCCCCGCCCAGCTTGTTCTCGAGGTTTCTGTGTCAGTCACCTTGTCCCCCGTGTATGGTTTGTTGCGTGGGTTTTCTCCCACCCCTATGTTTTCCCTATTGGTTTAGTTAAAGATATCCTTATCCCTGTTGTAACTACCCATTGCCTGCTGTACCCACCTCCCTGAGTCAGAGGTTTGATAAGCTCTTGCTGAGCTTTGGGTGTGGTCACTTCGTCTTGTCCCTTCAAGGAGATTAGAACTCTTTGGAACACCTTGACGGAGTGTCCGGCTCCTGGCTTTCTTTATCTCGGGACTCTGGTGGCTTTTCTCTGCAGCTGAACCCACGCAGCTGCCCTGACCGCCACCGCAGCCTCAGGGGAGGTTTTGGGGCGGCCTCTCGTGTGGCTCCACCGCCACAAAGGGGCAGGATAGCCGGATTCCCCGCCTCTGGCGGCGAGGAGAAGCTGCACATGTTTGTGGCAGTTTAGCTGTAACATTATGTTGTAGCTATGCTGTAAGGATGGTGTATTCCGTGCGGAATGCAAACACAGCACACTGAAACACTGGTCCTTAAAGGAATTTTGATCTCATAGGATTTGGCCCAACACCCACTAAAGTCAGTGAGCTCTTGACCCCTATGGGATTTGGGACAATCCTAGAATATTCAAGTGGGCTCCCAACTGGGCAAAACAATTGAGATACGTATCTAAAATAATAATAAGAAATCCTTTGTATGAAATGCATTTAATATGTTTCTGCTTGCATGTATGCATTTTTACTGTATAAAATCACATTGGGTTCATACCTGCTGCGTCTATCTCAACATGTGGCATGTTACACTGGACTGATAAGTTACGTGATTAAAATACACTGTAAATACACAGCGTGCCTAGCACTAGCGGGGTTTTGAAGTGATTTTTAACCCCAGTCTTTTTAGTTTTCTTGATGTTTGTTTCCTGAGTTGGCTCAGTTTGTCTCATGAAGTTCCTTCCATTATTTTTGTGGTAGTTGAGTGGCCAGCTTGTCCCAGAGATTACCCAGATTTGTCCCCAGTTGGACAGGTTGGATGTTGGATGTGTCAGTTCCCCTAGGTATGGATGAACACAAAATGTCAATGTTGCTGGGCTGGCAGGTTCCACCACCACAATGTTCCCTCAGAAGTAAAGAAAGCGGGCAGGAAGGATGCAGAAGGTGCCAAGGAAAGATTTCCTGCTTCATCGCATACAATTTGGTTGTGTGTCTGCTCTGTGTAAAGGCTTGTACAGATGGGTGGCCAGGTGGGATTTCAGATCGTTTGACTCCGCTCTGGAGAGCGTTGTGTATGCACAACTTTGGACTGTTCTCCTGAGTGAGCTCAAATTATTACAAAGTCATTTCCAGTAAGTCTTTACCTCTAAGGCCAGGGTTGCTCTGACAACCGCTCTGGGTGGATCATCTGCGGGAACTGAACCTGGAGCCCATGGATCTGAAAGGACAAGACTCCATTGTTAGAGCTGGAAGCTGAAGTTCTTCCCTATGGCTGTAGTAGCTGCCTCATTTGTGAACCCCTCTGACATTCAGAAGGATGAAAGCTCCACCTTTCATAACTCACCAGTGTGAGTTATGCTGCAACAGAACTCACAGGGACTGTGATCCAGCCTGATGTCCACAGATGCTGCTCACTGTTTGGATGGCCAGTTGTGTCTGAGGTGAAAGCTTTATGTGTAAAATGGGTGCATGTCCTCACAAGGAGCTACTCTGACTTGGGCACTTTCTTCAGTGTGCTAGGTGTTGTTGGATCTATTATCAATGGCTTATATTTTTACATATCTGGGGGTCAGTGGAGATGGATTTGTGTGCCCATGATATACCAAAGGGAAATATTTACATCTGTTGTCACACATGTGCAAAAAAATCTTGTGCTCCTTTTCAAGCAGAGCTTTTCAGACAGCCAGACTTGGCATGAGGATTCAGGGAACGATGCTGGCTCTGATGCCAAACTTGTAGTTTCCTTTAACTCATTTTGCAGGGCCTCTTTTTGTTGGCTAGAAAGCCTTCACTTGAAATGCAATTACCCAGATGTAGAGAAGAGGTAAAGCCCAGCCATACCAGAAAAGGGGAAATTTCCTCATGTTACTCCTTCACCATCAACAGTGGCACGTTTTCAAAGCTTTCCAGATACAGGGGGAAAGCCTTGGGCTGGATACCTGTGTAAATGCATAGCTGTGGATATCCACTGACTTCAACAGAGCTTTGTTCTGAGTCCTCTACCATAAGGAAGAGTAGGTGGATATAGGGCCAGGTGTAATCTTGGTGCAGTGCAGATTAGTGGTTTCATTAGAGTCAATTGAGAAAAATCAGTGGAGAAGCTGACTTCTTGTGTGCACCTAATTGATGTAGATTGTAAGAGTGTAGTGAGCTTCCTCCTAAAACCTGCTTGCTTTTGTTAGCTCTTACAGTCATTCTGATCTGCTATCCTTAAAAAAAAATCCTAAAAAAATCTATTTTTTGTGATGCATTGAGAGGCTGGTCTCTTTTGAGATGTTTTCAGCATTTCTGGTTCTTTCTTTCACTTGTTCCATTCATTCCGTATTTCACTTCTGTTGTCTCTTCACTTTTCCCCCCTGCTTCTCATGTACCTCTTCATTCTTTTACAGCATTCAGAAATGCAAGATTCTGGAATTAACTGAAGTGAAATATTTCTATAGAATAGACCAGCACATAAATCTTTGTACTGCAGAGTTTTTCTTAATCCCATCATTTCCCCACTCGGATTCCTTCCTGGGTCTTCATTCAGCAATAAACACAGTGGTTATTTCTTCACTGGGGCTGTCTAAGTGCCCATCCACTCTCAACCAAATCTTGAGAAGAGGATGTTGATAGTGGAGAGCCATGCCAGGAATCTGGAGCCAGGGTATCACTTTCTCCTCTTCTGTCTGGAGAGGCTAGAAAAATAAGTACTGACTGTGACAGTAGTATTGAATTCTGAATATGAGTCAAGAACACCATGGAGCTGGAAACAGTAATTTTCCTTTATCTCTGTAAACAAGAAAATCAGTCTAACTCTGAACTTCTGGATGATGGAGTGGGTCTGAGCTAGTGATCTTGGTAGATGATGATGTTCTGTGGTCTGCTGCAGACAGCAGCTGTTAGTGGAAGCAGAGCTGGTGTCACTTGTCCTCATTCATTCACAGGGGCAGCTCTGAAGGCTATGTAGAGAGCATGGTGTGCACAAACTTGTGCCTGCTTGCTTAGGGAAGAGGTGTCCCTATCACAGAGGGTACTGTCACCTCTCTGAACCCTTCATTCTCTGCCCCCAGCCCAAAGGGCCTGTGGAACACCTTGTGAAACAAAGATAGTTCCTTGTGAGAAAGGACTGAAATTTCCCATTTATCATCCCAGCAGACTTCAATTTGGCTTGCCTTTTCTGTGGCAGTTGGAGGTAGAAAGATCTCCAGCCCATGGGAGCCAATGAGTGGGTTAGGAAGTGGTGTAGTGTTTGGGAAGGGGGCTGTGTGGTGTTTGCTCATCGGAACAAGGAGACCATCCTAGTTTAGGGGGTTAGACAGGATTGTCACAGGTCTGTCTGCCAAGTCTTTGGAGAGGGACAGCAGCCTTACTAGTGAGAGACTACTTTTGCTCCTGAAATGAGTTTATTTAAGTGGTGGAGCTGTCCCACACTAATGTCTTTCATCACTGACTAGCCAGGGGTCATTGAGGGTTTGTGGCTATGGGAGTAGTAGTTGAAGAAGAGTATGATGTGGCCATACCTCTGTTTTCAAGAGAGGAAGGTATGGTTATTAGGACAATTGAAAGGCTGGTGAAGCACAGGGGTGTAACTGGAGGAAGGTGCTGTGGATGGATATTATCCTACTGAGTGTCCCAGGCGGAGGCCATGTAGACCTGGAACAGCTGGAGTGCATGGGAGAGATGATTTGTAGGCTGGAGCTGCAGCTGAGACAATTGTCTTCAGCTGATGTGTTCAAGAGGCAATGGGGCTGCCAGTGTGATGGAGTTCTCCAAACAAGTAGGAGACTACGAAGGGTAGGTGTGCACCTTGGGTGAAGGACCTGTACTTGTGTGATTATGGGGGAAGGGTTTGCTAGTGGAGGAGACCTAAAAATAAAGCTGGTTTTGCTGAAGAAGTGAAAGAAATGGAAACAAAAGAGATGTCAGTAGAGAGGAGCAACTAGCCCCTGGTAGAAGAGAGGAGTAACCCACAATGAGTGCTGAAGAATGGTGCTAAAGAAGGAACGTGAACACAGAGAAACTGGGATGCTGGAGACAGAGCAGAATATCTATAGTTTCAGGAAAGAAAATCAGGTAAATAAGCAAATGGATGTGTGTCAGCAGGCAGAGAAGAGAAAGAAAGGACTGATGCTTATCTGCATGGGTGATATTTAGTAAAATAGTGTCTGGTCTGTTTGGGAAATGGAGTTGGATCTGCTAGAGAAAGCTGAAATACACCTATGTAAAATGTTGTGAGTCTGTAAAAAAATTGTAGGCGCTTGAATTAATCATACCAGATGCAAAAGTGAGCATCTTGGGGTAAAAGAAAGGAGGGTGAAACATAAGTACTGCAGAATGTGATTGCTTACTCAGGAAAGGCAGAGTTGGAATATAATAATGTCCATGTATGCAGAAATATTGCTATATTTTGGTGAAGAATCTGGTAAGGATAGCATAGATTAAAACACATATGTTGGTCAAGATAGTTTTGGCCATGAGTTTCTAGCACTGAGGTTGTGGTGGCTGAGATTTCTCAGGTATAAATTGAAAAATTACAGTAAACTGTTAGCAGTGATGACTGATGAATTATTTCTTCAGACTGTTCTTCTGCCTTCAGTCAGTTATGGTACTGCTTCTCTTTGGTGCAGAAACTAGAAAGTTGTAGAATGGACCATGAGTTGATTAATTTTTAATGAAATGGAAGAGTAAATAAAACTATCCTTGCAGCCCAGGTTATTGATTTCAAAAGGATGAACTTCTCAGAGAGGTTAATGTGCTCAGCAGGGCTAAGGGCATCAGCCACTCAGATGTGGAGGAGTTCTCTAAGTACAGGGTGCTGCAGCTATTGGGAATCTGTGCATCAGGAAAGGGCAGGGGGCCAACCAAGCAAGGATTTCTGTGCTTAAATTAACAGAAAAGGAAAAAGCATGTGCTGGTTATGAAGCTGTGAAGAATATTTGCCCAAGACAAAAGGATATGCATGAGTTTCCTACACAGTCAAGAAATCAGATTCTAGGATTGTTTGTTGACACCAAAACCAGTTTTTCATTTGTTCTTTGAAGAAAATAAAAATCAGGGAGGATTATATGGTAGTTGGTTCATACAATAGACTTCATACAAAAGACAGAATTTAATGACCAAAGACCAATCTGTCTGTCTGTGGTCTTAAGATGAAGAGATGTTTGCAAATATGCAAGTTTGTATGGTTCAGGATGGAGACAATGTTTAGGCTATTGTGTACAAGGGGGAGATGAAAGCAGACATGCATAAATAAAATCTTTTGGGGGGTCCTGGCTGAGCATTGCCTGCTGCAATCATTCCCCAGCCGCAGGCAGCGAGGCAATGCTCAAGACTCAGAAGTCTCCCTGGCTAGCAGCCATTTTATTAATAGATGGGGCTCAGCTCTACTCTATCTGCACAGAAATTTTCTTCTTGATTCCCCTTTTCATCTGTGTTTGCTGTGTGACTCAGTACCCCACATCTGAAATGGCTGCAGGTGCCCCAGTCATGCTGTGGCTGTTTGAAGTCAGGCAGTCTCTCAACAGACCACACAAAGATGAAGGCACTTCTTTTACAGAGAGCAGCTTGTTCCCACTCTCCTCACCACAGTGGGGCTTTCCCTCTGGGAGGAGATTTAGGAGAGTAGTCCACACAGGCCTCCTGCGAGGAACAGGTGATGAGTTGTCTCCTATGAATGTCTGCAAAGTGGTATCTTCTGGATTTTTTTGAGGAAGGTCTTTAATGTGACAATGATGCACAATGTGAGATGGCAGAATACTAGAGGAAGCTGTTAGCCAGTCACTGTTTGGTCTTGTGGTCCCTGTTGTCATTGTTTATTTGCACATCAACTTATTTTGGGTGAAGAAAGATCTAACTCATGTGAGTGCAGCATGTGCCAACAGAGGAGCAGAAGTTTGCAGTGTGTTTGTGCTGTGTTTGCATTTTAACTTCTTGCACTAATCTTTCTTAAGAGGTTTCTATTCTTCTCTGCTCTGTTTTCTGTTCCTCAAGGAACTGCTTTAATAAAATACATGACCCAGAGTCAGTCCTACATAGAGTGACTCTGGCTGCTCTCCATGAAAATCTTAATTTCTCATGAACTGTCAGCAGGGTAGTGTGACAGATACATCTGTCACAGGGAACTGGTCTGCTTCTGGCAGCTCTTGCTGGTGGCTGCCATGGCTTGGGTCAAGGGCTTGTTCCTCTGACTTGTGCACCCACGTCTATTGTGTAGGTCTTTTCAGCATACTGAAGTGAGAGTCAAACTGCTCATTGACATCTGGTAAAGAATTATGAGAATGGGGAGTAATTTCTGGGGAGAATCCATCTTTTTGGAGTTTTCCTGGGCTTAACTCCTAGTGTTGCACCTCTTGCAATTGTCTTGTAGCATTATTACATAGCTACAATGACTCATCAGGGGAGATCTTGCTGGAAGTGCTTGGTGTTTCCTGGTCCAGCTTCTTTTCTATTAGAAACCATTTAGAAGGTGGATAGGGAACATGTGCCAAGTATCCAACGGTATCCAAACCAATCACTGATGGGGAGAATGGCCGGTGTGAAACTTGCCTGCTGTACCTAAAGCTCTTGTGGATTTCTGGTCTAACATGGAGTAAGGAGGCTGTTCAGGCATGAGCTTTGGGCTCCAAATTGGTAGGAACTGGCTTTAAGTACCAATGATGTTTCCCAGTACCAAATAGTGGAATAGGTGCAGCAGAGAACTTGCCACTCTACGAGAATGTTCAGCTAACAGCTGAGACTGTGTATGCCCTAGAAGTAGGTCATGAATACATCTGCTGAGTTGAAGTCTCCCAGGAACACAGATTTTTGTGCTGCTTACCTTGGAAGAGATGAGGTAATGTATCCTACTTGTGTCAGCCAGTCTAGTTTGTAACAGGTACCATGGTGCTGGAGTCCAGGTGTCCTGACTGGAATTCAAAGGCTGCTGCTCCCCATCAGGTCAGCAGCACAGAAGCACAGTTTTGATCCCTGTCTTGTGCAGAGAGAAGGCTGTTGCCAGAAGTCTATTATTTAAAGCATTCTCCTGGGTCACTACAGGCTGCTTTTGCTGCAACTCTCTTCCGTGCTCTTCTTCTTTGGCTTTAATAATATTGCTTGCAGTTTTGCTGGCCTTCACCTTAGTGCTTCACAGACTGTCACATTAATGTCTGGCCTTTAAAAAAAACTAAAGTCCTTCAGTGTTTCTTTTTCTCTTCGACTGAATTCTAACTAAAAGTTACATTGAAAGTTTAACTGGAAGAAAATGTGGGTGCATGTGCTTGTGCAAAAAGGTGGCAAAAAAATAGCATTATTGATAGAGTTGCTAACTGTCCTCCTTACGTTAAGGTTGCATTAGCAATACTTTGTATCTTTAAATCAATGAGGAGTTTGAATGCATAGTCCCAGAACAAACCTCTATTCTCCTGCCAAAACACTGAAGTGTGGAATGTGTTCCTGCCAGTTACATGATATTTCTTTCTGTCTTTGAGCTTTATACTATCACTCATTGTCAGGATATGGTATCCTATTCAATTCCAAATAATTTGGCAGGACTGTAATCACTAGCTTTTCCTCACTCTTGGATTATAGTGATGTTGCCTGGAGAATGTGCTACGTCTAGTAAAAGTCAAGTACTCCCTCCTTTTAGTTTGTCTCCAGATGTGATAAGAGATATTTTTCTTTTATGTTCCTGCTTGAAAAAGTCATTCTGTGGTGGTGGTGGTGTGGGGGACACCACTGGAAGGGTTAAGTGGCTTTGAGAGCTTGTCGAGATCCCAGTTCTAGGTTGATCTAAGTGACGAATTCTGGGTCACTAACAATGGGAATTGTTCTGAGTAATCTGATAATGTTCTCCTCGGTTGTATTGCTTTGTTTCAGGGTGTTGTCACTTCATATCTGTCTGGAAGTGAGGTAGTGGAAGGAGTTCTGGAATAATTCAAAACTTTTCCTTTGTTCTTTATCCGAAATCTTTGGCCTGTGCTGTTGTGTGCTGGGATGCCCAACCCTCCTGAAATGCAATGGGAATTCATTCTCCTCTCTCTCCTCAGAAAACTCAGGCATCTGAGAGGTAGCTTTTTAGTGAACTTTCTTTTCATTTGCATGTATCTGGCCTGTCAGAGTAGTCTGTGAATGACAATGTTCTGTGCCAGAGAAACATAATCTCTGGGAAGGAACATAAAATAAGTGGTAAGTGCCACAAACATCTACTAGATCTGACAATTTGTATGGCATTCCTTTAGGGAATACTTCTCATAATTTGACTCAAAAGAATATGTCTTTGTTACTTGGAGCCATTTGATATCTCCTCTGATCCAATTATTGTTTTAAACGTTAAAAGCTCTCATATTCCACCTGTATGGGAAGAGTGGGAGTTTAACCCTTTTTTCTTTGTGCAGCACTTCAGGACAGTCAAAATGCTTCCCTTGTAACCTCTCTCTGAAATCACTGGCTTGACTAGATGCACTTTGAGTCTTACTTATTTTTAGTTCATGTGACTCTGAGGCCTGGTGGCTTCACAATGGGCAAAGGTTTTGGAGTTTAAAAGGCAGACCTGAGTATAGGAAAAAAACTTGTCAGCTGGAGGCCAGATTTTTCCCCTGCCTTAGATGAGTTTTGCACAGTAGTCACTGTCAATTTACACAATAGGTTTGGATCTGGGTGTCCTAGTTTAGGACAAATTTGGGAGAAAACCCCCCAAAGGGGCCACTTCAGAAGAGCCAACCCACACAGCCCCTCCCCCCAACCAGGGTTCAGAACAAAATTCCTCAGAGAGAAGTGGAAAGAACCTGTTTATTTAACAGGCAACGCACCCCACACACACACAAATGAACAGTACTGGATGACAAAACTCTTTCACCGTTCTGAAGAGATCTCAGATTCAGACAGTCTCTCTGGAGAGTGGGCGCTCTGTTATCGGCCTCTCCGGCGCTGGGAATGGCTGCTGCAGGGCAGGCCACAAAGTGCAGGCTCTCGGTGTTTCCCAGGTCCCAGTCCAGAGCAGGTTCCTATGGTTCCAAGGAAAAGGAAAAAAAGAACAAAAAAACCAAAAACAAAAACAACAACAACAACAAAACCCAAAACAAAAAGAAAAAAAAAACAGTCCAGGAAAAAATTTGGACTGCCTAGCTAAACTAGCTAACAAGAAGCAAAAGCAAGAGAGAAAAGCAGAAGCCAGAGCAAAGCAAGGGCAAAAGCGAAAGAGAGCAAAAAGAAAACAAAAGCAGCCCTATGTACAGTCTGTGTCTCACCGTCTGTGTGGGAGTGAGCAGGCTGATAACAAAATAAACTTCGTTTTTCAGAGCTGGTCTTGAAGGTACAGAGCATAATATCCAGCATATCAGAACAGACAATTGGGGATACAAACATCATAACGTCACCCTAGAACACTGGGACAAGTTATTAGCCATTGCACTCACATTGCTGAGAGCTTTTGCAGCCCTTCATGGAGTGTTTTCAGGCTATATAACTGTTTTTTGATGTTCCTATCTGGGTGTGCGACTAAGAGAGTTCAAGGTTTGCTAGGGAGGGGGAAATGCAGGAGAAGCAATCTGATTTACAGGTGATTTTGGCTCTTCTAGACATGCATTTTGAGTGCATTGAAGTTATTGCATCTGAATGCTTTATTGCTTGTCAGCTGAGCAAAGGTAACTTAGCCCCAGGGGTGAGGCTATATGCACTAACTCAGCTCTCACCAAAGCCCTTTTCCTCAGAGTTCCCTTTAGGTTTGTGTTAGAAGCTCTAAATCTTTATGGGTCTATCTGCCCTCCCCCATGCTGCTTTATGGCACTTAGAACCAAATTCTGCCCTTGATGCTACATGTGAGCTCGCTGCAAACCTAAGTTTCTCTTAGCTTCACTCACTGGAAGCTTGGCAGATTACGTCCTGCCAAGAGACAATATGAACAGTCCTCGAAGCTTGGACTGTGCTTTTTTCTTCCCTCAAGAAAGCATAGAGTATGGAAAGACAAGGGGGAGTCATGGATCTCATAAAATATATCTCCCCTTTGGCTTGGATTATAATAACAACATGTCTGAGTCACCACATGGTACACTGATATGAAGCAACTGCCTGCAGAAAAACCAAAGCCACACATTTTTTCTGAAAAATGAGGGGAAAAGAAGAAGGAAAAAACCCATTTATTTTCATTCTTTTGGCTAGCCTAATTTTCTTCTATTTCTCATTAACCTTTAGAAAATAAAGCTAGCTTTCCTGAGGGAAAATAGCAGTTCTTTGCCTCACCCCACTAGAGCTGCCCTTCAGCAGCCAAATTTAGCTAAAGGCATGCAGTGGTTTCTAGGCCCACTGAGTTGAATCTTACTTCTGGTCTGCAGGGGTCCTGCCTGTGTGCCCCACAAAAGCTATTGCTGATATTATGGAAAATTGTCCATCTCTTGAGCCGGATGCAAAGTCCCCTGGAGAACAATATAACCGCTAGGAGTGTTGAATGGATTTCTTGTTCATGACTGCTGTTCAGATCCCAAGACCAAAAAGAGATATCATGTCCCTTCCAAGTTCCAAGCATGGAGTTCTGTTCTAGCCTCAGCCTTTGAAGTTACTTATCTGGGCTCTCTGCCCTCTGAGGAGAAGGTGATGAGGATCTCCAGAGGTTGGTTTGTCCCAATTTACATGAAGCATCTAAGCCAATTTCCTTCCGTTGGACTTAATTTCTCCAGAGCCTGTAACAGGAGACTATCATAAATACATATGTTTGTCACCCAGAGACAGATGTGATGAATGCCATACACATTTGGTGGCTTCTGTAAGTGGTTTCTCTTGTGGTTTAGTGATCACAGGTCTCCTTATCTTGTATCTTCACAGTGGAATATGGATTTTTAAACTCCAGTTTCTTTATCTCCAGATAACCACAGATGTGTAACAGATGGCTGGATTTTTATCTTGGGTGATGCAAAGAAATCAAAGAATAGAATCACTTGGGTTAGAAAAGACCTGTAAGGTCATTGAGTCCAACCATTAACCTAACACTGCCAAGTCCACCACTGAACCTAAGTGCCACATCTGCGTGGCTTTTAAATACTTCTAGGGATGGAGACTCCACCCCTTCCCTGGGCAGCCTGTGCTTGATGACCCTTTTGACAAATTTTTTTCGCAATTCAGTTTAAACCTCTCCTGCTACAACCCACGAACGTTTCCTCTCATCACTTGTTACATGGGGGAGGAGATTGATATCCATGTGTAAGCGTCAAAGGAGGCCATCAAAATCATGCAATGTAACTGAGTTTGTGTACAGAAGTGTGGATGAGTCTGTATTTTGTGCTTGAGATTGTGTAGAGAATTTCTCTTCCCCCCAGAACAAAGCAGTGTGTGTTCTGACAGCCTGGAAAATTACGAATGTGGCATGAAGATGTGCCAAAATTATACTTTAGATATATGATTTGGTTCTGGTACTAAGGCATCATAATGGCTTGGTTAAAATGTGGAGGGCTGCTTCTGAAGTACCTGGAGAATGCAGTCTAGAGTTAAACTGTCTCCTCTGTTTGCTTCAAACCTGGCCTTGCCTAGTGGCATTCAGTGCCATGAAGTGGTAATACTTCATCTCTTTACCTGTCTCTGAAGTGTGTGGTTGCATGTGATATTTTACAAATGGCCTATGTGGCCCAGCATGAAGATTTGAAGAAGTGCTTGGGCTCGATTGTGGTCTAGGAGCACCACAGCCATGTCAGTGGAAGACCTTCCCTGGGATGAGTATAACTTTCCAGAGGTACCTATGTTGATGTCTCTCCCCATCTTTTCTTGAAGAACAGGATGTAGAACTCATCAGAAATATTTCAGCAAACAGGTTTTGTCAGAAATTGCAGACCTGTCTTTCCATTGATGACTATTTCAGGAGTAGTTCAACCTGAATGATTTCCAGTGAGGCAAATGGAAAAGGGTTGACATAGGCTATCCCAAGGGGTGCTTACTGGCCAAGCTTTCCAGAGGCTTTCATGCTTGCTGGGTAATTGGTTTCCCAGGCTGTGGGATCTCATAAATAGGATTCATCCTACCTGTCTTCCTCCTCCATGCAAAATGATGGGATGCATCAACTTCTGGTTGTATCTGTCTCCGTATATTAACTACAAGAGGAATTTGCCTGGTTTACAATAGGCACCTAATTTCTGGGCCTTAAAGTAAATCACAGATTAGTCACCATGTGCCCAAATCCTGCATAGGACTGGAGATGGAGAAAAGGGACATGAGGAAGAGATCAGTGTTTGCTTGCGAGGAGAGATGAACCTCAGTTTTCTGTGAGTCAGAAACTTGTCCATGGATGTGGTTGTGTAGGTGCCTAACTTGCTTAAGAGCTGAATGCAAGAATAATTTGTAATATGTTGAAACAACAACTTTATTGGTCATCAAGCCTGCAGATATATGACAGATGGTATCTTCCCTGTAAGCCACTAGATGGTGATCTTTATATTTGTTAGCCACGTGCCTAGGTAGGCGAAGACACTACACTACTTTTTATAGAAAACTTTTTTAAAATTTTTTTTTCACCACAAAGAGACCTCAGTGTTCTTCCTACAAGGAAAGTGAACATGGACCTATTTGACTGAAACCAAAACAATTTGCTCTTACTGTAAGAATGGAAAGTGAAATTGCTTTTGGTCAACATTTGAATGGAGAGAAGACTGGTGATCTGCTCCCATCCTTCATCTGCAAACCAGGCTCTGCCCATTTGGAGTGTCAAGAGTCATCTGAAGTGTGCTGGTGCTGGCCTGCTGGGTTCAGCCACCTGGACTGCCCCTTTGCAGGGTCTGGCTGCAGTTGGGTGCATACTGTGGTTGTAGGTTCATAGACAACACCTGGAGATTTATTGCATTCAGAATCTCTTACTTTGGCTTGCCTGCATAGTTACCCTTGGGAAGCAGACAAGTAGAACTGAGTTTGTTTTAATCAAGAGGTAACCATGGCAATGTTTGTATTGGAAACACCTCAACAGGGGTGCCTCCATGCTGATGTTTGTACTCAGACCTGAGGTGCTGTATGTATCTTGGGCAGGTTCTGACGTGGCCTTCTTGGTCACAGACTAATATAGGCTGGAAAGGACCTCCAGAGGTCATCAGTTCAAGCCCTGGCAGAACAGGGCAAAATTAGTTCAGGTTGCTCAGGGCCTTCTTGCCCAGTCAAATTTTGAGCTTCTCTTGAGGATGGAGATCCCACAACATCTCTGAACAGCCTCTTCCAGTGCTTGACTGGCCTTAATTGTGAATCTTTTTTCCTAAAATCTAGCTAGATTTTCTTGCATTGTTCAAGCAGAAAACTACCTTTGAGTAACCAGTGCATAAATTTTAGAGTGTCTGATGTAAATGAAATGACATCTCATTTCAGTACTGTAGTCACTTAAGTTTAAAAGTAATGTTGAATTATTGGCCCTTCTTAATGGGATGCTAAGGATCTAATTTATCATCACCCTGTACCTTGAGGCATCATTTGTAGTAGTTGAAAATATTTGTGGTGGCAGATTATAAATGTGTCAAGGAGACAGGGCAAGAAGCCCTGGAAGAAGCTGCTGCATCAGTTGAATCTATACCAAATTTCACAAAGCCTTGGGGTGGGGGGGTCCTTTTTAGAGTGCAGTGCTGTTTGCTGTATTTTTCCATGATGTCTGCTTTTTCTGGTCCTGGTCCAGGCCGTATGTAGAAGTTGCAAAGTGTAGCACAAATGGGCCTGTTATGATGCATCTTTTTTCCCCAAACTGGTGGCAGACAGTAAAGGGACTGAGAAGGATGGTGCCAGCTAGTTTTGTAGCACAAGAGGACAGTGAGGTTAGCAGTAGTGCTTATCTGGGGAGGCCTTTATTTCAAGGGAGCAACACACTGAGTAGTAAGCACTTGGAGTTTCTGTCTGTTGACAAACCTGTCCTGTCAAGCACTCCAAGGGTGCTGAAACTCAGCCAGAAGTGTGGCTGCATCACTGCACTCCCATATGAGGTGAGAGCCATGGTTTGCCAGGGCTTGCAGCAGTGGCCTCAAGATTTGTGTTGTTTCCTGGAGGAGAGGGCAATTGCTGGAACACTTTAGAGGACACATCAACCTGCAGGATGCCTAACTGTTCCGGGTGTGAAAGGTAGTGGAAAACTTGATGGGCAGCCCAAAGAACAGGCTGGCCTGATCCTTGTAAGGGACATTGTCTCCAGAAGCTTTCCAACTGCATTTCTGCTGAGGTACATGTGTAGACATCTGTAAAGGAAGGCATGTTAGCTCTTCCCAGGCAGATGGATGTTCCAAAAAGCTTGCCTCTCCCTTCCCCCACACTAAGATGACTAACCTTATTCCAGTGAAATCACGGTCAGTGTGACCAGAGAAGATGTAACACAGCCAGAACTATTCTGGTGTAGGTAAGCCTCAGCCAGCACCCAGAGCCAGTCTGTGTGACAAGGGCTTGTATGGGCCTGGACCAAACTGCATCCAGTTTGTGCCCTGAGCTGTAACACACAAAACATTTGGCCCTCCAAAGCACTAGCCAGTCATGACTGTTTTCTTCCCTACTGTCAAATCCAAATGCTGGAGAAAGGCACTAGCTTAACATTAAACTGCCTCAAGCCAAGTAGAAGCATGATTCCCAAAGCCAGCTGATAGATAAGCATAGCCCAAATCTGTTGTGCCAGCTGGGAGGGCATCAGTCACTGGATTTTAGTCAGGGCCTGCCTGCCACTTTCTGGTCCCTTTTCGTTTTGAGGATGCAGGACATGACAAGGCCAGAAGTGCTGTTTCTAGACCCTGTGGTTTTCCTTCCCTCAGTCTTGTGAGAGGTGAGCAGCTACACTTTGCCAGCTGATTAGAAATGCTCATAGGTGTATTTACACTGGGATGATGACTTTGCCCCCAAAGCATCCCCTTTCAAGCTGTTCTGCTCTGCGATGGGCACCAAAGGATGGCTCCTGAAACCCTGGGCTTGCAGCCTCATCCCTTCCTTTCCTTGCTGTAGGTTTGCTTCGCGCACCTTCACACACGTGTGCGCACACACACAGACACACTTTGTGTCTCTATACACACCCCTCTGGGTTCTTTTTTTCCTTTTTGGCTTCCTCTCACTGCATTGTTTTAAGTTGGTGCCTGGGCTGACCGCCAGTTTAAATTTCATCTTCCTCTCCTCTCCTCCTCCTCCTCTGCCCCCCCTCCTCCTCTCCCCCTCCGTCCCCAGAAGTGATACTGTTTACTTTCTCTGCTGCTTTCTTAATGTCTTTGTATGCACTGCAAGGGATATAATCACCAGCTGTGGAGAGCTTTCTGAAACTCGAACTTATTCCTCAGTGCCCCGGGCGAGCGACCTCGCCATTAAAAATAAATAAATAAATAAATACAACAATGCTGTATTTAAAGACAAGAAAATGCATGTTTTACATCTTGAGCTGGATCTTGAACAATCATGCTTCTTTTCTCCCTCCCTCATGTGGAATCAGTGGGCTTATATATGGATGGACAGCTATTTAGCCAGGGGGGGAAAAAAGACAACCAAAAAACCCCCAACTTCCCCTCCCCCCCAAATTAAAAAATTATTATTATTATTATTATTTGAGAAAACCCAGCCCCTACGAGCAGCATTTTCCTTTTTTTAATATCCCCCCC
>WBNO01001765.1:343391-404551 GCA_013400575.1 Peucedramus taeniatus
TGCTGCTGTTTCACTTAATTTTCTTCTTGGATAAGAGGAGGAAGAGTCCAGCATGGAAGTGTCAGACTCCGAAGGGCACTTTGTCTGCCGGACAAAGCCTCTACAGCACTAAGGCGAAGAAAGATTAGAGGATAAAAGTGTTTGCCAGGATCCCCTCTTCCTTTTCTCCTTCCTCTGTGTGTGTGCGTCTCTCCCTTTCGAGGAGGAGGTGAAAGGGAGGTCAAACCGTGCCTACTGACCTCTGCCCCTTGCCCCCTGTGAACCAGAGGGAAGCCTTTGAAGTTGTAAAGTGCCCACAAAAACAGCAAAGCAAACATGCCGCTGGCTTTTACCTCCCCTTCTCCCGGCCGCCAGCTGCTTGAGGGAAGGGGACAGCGCGGAGGCAGCGAGACGGGGGCTGGGCGCGCCGCACCTCCAGCGCAGCCCCGGCGGGCACTCCATTGGCACCGTGAAAAGCCCACACACCCCGCACAAGGGACAGGAGGCACCGCCAAAAGGTGAAAACGAGCCCCTGCTGTCTCTCCTGCTGGCGCTCTGTGCAGCTGCGATGTGGCTGAGGGAGAACTCGTGCCTGGGAAGTGCTGGGTGGGGTGTGCTGGAAGGTCACTGGTGGCTGGGAAGAGGTGGGAGAGGTTCCCTATGGCCCTGTTGTGGCTTCTGCTGGCACAGGTCACCGGCAGCACAGGCAGCAGCACCCTTGTGCTGCTCCTTCTGCTGTCACAGCTATAATAGGAGAGTCAAGGTTCCATGAGAAACAGGCAGAAGAAACTGAAAAAGTACTTGCTTCTCTTTCCCTTGAAATTTGGGGCATTTCTGGAAGCAGTCCCGATGCCAACAGCAAGTCAGTGTTTGTTGTGTTGTCTCATGGCAATAAGTAGGGCCCCCAAGCACAGAGCATATTAGCCTTGAATGAGAGGTGGGGTTTTTTCTCTAATACTTGGAGCATGGCACCTGTATTGTTTCTACTGTTGTCTTTGGGGTCTTCATCTTAACTCTGGGAGCTGTGGCCTGAAACATTTTGGATGCTTTGAAAGGATTGGGAGTTTGTTCTCTTTTGTGTGTGTGCACCTTCTCTGTTTCCTCCTGGACAGAGGGTTGTCCCTGTTGGGAGCTGGGTGGCCAAGCCCCAGCCAGTGGGGCCTGTGAGCCTCCACCTGAAGGAGACTGAGCTGGCAGAGTTTTGCTGTGTGCCCTGGTCTTCCTTCCAGCAAGCCAGTGCCTTGTGTGAGATGCCAGACTATTGCTTTGGCAGATTGCTGCTCGCTTTTAAAATTTTATGGTTTGTTCACTGTCCAACAGCTCTTTCCTCTTGGTGTATTGCTGGGGTTTGCTGTTGCCCCCCACTCACATGACATGGGGGTCCTGCCCCAGGACATCGAGAACCTCCTTCAACAGCAGATGAGTTGTTAAACTCTGTTGCTTTGTGCATAGGGTAATATTCTCATATACCAAAACTGATCCTTAAACCCCAAGAAGTCTGGCCTTAAACCTCAGAAAACAAGGTTGGCTATTAGCTGAGCAAAAAAAAAACAAAAAGGAAAAAACCCAAACCACCCATCAGCCACCTTTCCCATCTACTTGCAGGTGTGCTTATGCTGCTGCAGAGCAATTGCAATCATGAGCCATGCACAAGTTCAGTAGTTTCAGCTGCCTTTTTCCTGTGCTTAGTGTAGTTTTTACCCTTGGATGCTGGGCAGGAAATCCCGGCCCAAATGAAGTCAAACTGAGATTTGTCATTGACTTTGTGGAACCTTGTGGGACTTTGCTCCTTATCTGCAGCAGCAGCATTCAGGGATTCATACAGAATAAAACCCCTTTGGCTCTTGTTCTTCCTATGCCTCTGAGTGCCCAGATAAGCCCTGTGGGTTCCAGCTGGCATTTCTGATCTCATTCGTCTGGGGCCTGATAAGGTGTTACAATGTCCAATGTACAAAATCCTGTTCTGCAGTTTTACCTTCTCTTTTCCTGTATATATATATAATTTTTTTTTTTTCATACTGGAAGAGAATGTGGCATTCTTGGCTGATAACCTGTAAAGAATACAATAGTTAACTATGGCAAAATAATTAATGTGCTGTGTGGTAGTAGTGACAGATGCTCAATGCATCCAGAACTGAAACTGCTCTTTTTTAAAATATAGATTCAACCATGTCCTCCACAACTGTTTGTATGGGTTTAGTCAAGAACTTTTAGTCCTTCTGAGCTCAGTAAACTCTTCTGTTCCTTGTGTGTAGTTACTGTATGATCTCTCCATAGCACCTCTATAGAGGATCTGATTTCATCATCTGGACTAGCTGAGCTTTTACTCCCTCTCCTTTTGAAAACAGGACTGTTTTACGTGCATGTTTAGTGATGTAGAATCTAGAAGTAGATTCTCCCTCTTCCATCTTAAACGTGTGCTAGACTTTATTGAAGTTCTAAAATAATTTTTTTAAAAAATAAAGAAAAGTAGTGTTTGTTATAGCTTTGCCATTCCAGTCCATGAGGCAGCATCAGGTTCCCCGTCTCAGATTCTGTTATTTCCCTCTGGGCTCATACCATGCTTACCGCATAGAGAAGATTTCAGGAATTTGCTGTCATTGTGTAATAGTCACCATTTAATGTAGGGAACCTCTATCCAGCTGCCTAAACACTGAGTGTGGACTAAGAAGAGGGGAAGGCACCTCTGGGGGTGATTTGGACCACATAAGTAGAACAGGAGCTAGGTTCCTGCCCTCTGGGCTCTGAATCATGTTCAAAAAATGACTGCCCCTCTCTCTAGAGGTTGCAGAGAGTCTCAGTTTCTAATTTGCCTATCTCAGTGCGGTCCACATGGTGAAATAGTGTGAGGACCCCCCTGTGTGTTTACTTGAACATCCATTAGAATAAGGCTGTGCTCCCAGTGTCCTCAGGCTCCTCTTTGAGGGGAGCTTCTCTAGGAATGACTGCTTCTTAATGTATTCTTCACTTCAAGGTCCAGCTTTGAAGTAGGACCTGCTTTCACAGATCTGTTTATTTGTATTTGTGTATTTGTTTATTTAAGGGGTGGCTCTTTTCTGTCTCCTCTTCAGACTTGGTTCTCCTTGCATATGGTGAAGAACATTTTTTTGCTTGAGTGAGTCACTGCTTTAATTTCTGTAACTGCCTGCTCATTGCAGCATTGTCAGGAGCCAGTGTCTCCACGGGTCTCGGCTCCACATTTACCCTTGCGCAAAGTTTGACTTTGCATCTTGAAGAAATGTCTCATGCTTTAGTGCCAGGTGTACTCGAACTCCTTCCCTGCTTGCCAATACCTTTGTTTAGGGAGGGCAGACAGTGCTGGCCCTTAGAAGGTTTTGCCCGTGAGGAAGCCAAGTCCATCTTCTGCAATGACTTGGTTTGAGCCTGACTTTGTGTTACAGCACAAATTCGCATTCCTAAAGAGTCTGAGTATTCCCACTTTTATGACCTCAAATTTGTGGACTAGGATGCCAGAAGACTAAAGGGCCACATTTTGTTCTGAGATCAGAATATCAAAGCTCCTTCATACTTGTCTCTGGTTTTGCTGGGTGCTCTTAGGTAAGATAAATTCACCCCTGCCTGTCTTTGTGTGGTTGGCTGCAGTGCAAAATGACATTCCCTTTGCAGAAATCATCTATGGATTACAGCAATGCAAGGATTTCCCCTTTAAAGAGTTTTTAAAACATTATTTCATAGTTTTGCCTGCTATGTCCATATTAGAAGGTGAACTTCTAATATCTGTGAGTGAGCTAACTCCCCATCAAGAGAATGGACACCTTATTTTCCAAATGTCTTTGTTCGGCAGCCTGTGATCCCCTCAGTTGTCCTACAGTATGGGCACCCCTGCACCCAGGGTCTCAAGGCTTAACTCCTAAGTCAGTTCTAGTCTGTGTGATTTCATGTAGCACTTCCTTCCATTTGCTGCTCTTTTCCCACCCAGGCATTTAGGCAGCTTCTCTTGTTCCCTTGTCCTTAAACACTGATTTCATCCTGGTAGCCTGCAAAATAAATAGAAGTGCTGCAAATAATTTTCCTTTGGGGGATTTTTTTTCTGGGAGGGGGGCTGTTTGACCAAGCACTAAGCTAAGGACATTAATCTCAGATAAAATCTCTAAACCATCCTGCTGATGATCACATCAGCATCTCCTGGTTCCAAAACACTTTGTATAGTCTTTGTCTTTGCTACTTTTGAAGAGTTTGAGAGATGAAAAGACAAGCACCAAAACCTTCTCTTTTGATCTGAGTTCCTTCAGATACCTCTTCTAGTATTCTAGAGATGGTGAGATGCCACAAAATGCTCAAAGATGATTCAAAAACATGAAGACCACATGGCTGGGGAGACTGGATGCTGATCTATGGTGCAAAGGCATTTTGTGATGGTATTATTTTAGCAGGTGTTTCTCAGCTGCCTCTCACTTACCATTTTGGTACCTGTGGTATCATGAGAACATTGTGGGTGGGATAATGTTGTCAATGCATAGTATGACTGCAAAATCTCCAAACACCAGAAGTTTTATCTTAGTGGACCAATGAGACTCCTGGTAAACAGAGGTCTGGCAATCTTCCCTGCCTGATTAACGTTGCAGTCTACATGGCATGAGTCTTGGTGCTGTCATGCTACGGTGTGATTTGTTTTTCTTCAAGTTTGCAGCTGAAAATCAAACCAGAAAAGCACATTTACCTCTGCTTTGTATTTTCTCCTGCATGTGATATTGAATTCACAATTGCCAGCCTTTGAAAAATAGATTTATTAAGCACCAGATTTTGCTCTCTCTTTTATCAATTTATATCACGATCATAAGGTAGACAACAGGGGTTGTAACCCCAGCAGAGAGCTTGTATTTCAGTATCTAATGCTGGAATTCTTGTGCACCAGAGAAACAGTGCAAGCTCTGGGACCAGCTGTAATGAGCACAATTCTGGGAAGCATTGACTGCACCATTTTTAGTGTCCCTGCATTTAAAGGGCAGGTTGATTTCTGCTGCTTGGCATTTAAAGGGCAGGTTGATTTCTGCTGCTTGACATCTATCAACACATAATCTGGTCAGCCTGTTCTTAGCTGAAATGTACATTTTTATTTCAGATCTTCTCTAAAGGGAACTTCAGAGGATGCAGACACAACAATGGTTCCCACTATGTGCCACTCCTGTACTGAACTTAAAGCTTTAATTCCCCTTCTAGCAAGCCAGAGCCCTGTGGTTGTACAAACATTCACACACACAGTCTGAAACAAGCCATCAAGGATTATTCCTGGAGTGATTAGGGACAAGTCCTAACAAGCCTTCATAATAATGTAGACTATTTAAAGCTTCTGAGGGCCAGGATCATATGGCAAAGGGCAGGGTAAATGAAAACAGAGTAATTTCTGATGCCATAAACGTGCTAAAATGGGAGGTGGGGAATGTTTCTGTGAGTCTGTGGGGGGAGTTGACTGGAAGGAGGGGAACATTATAATAATAGTTAGCATTTATGTAACTCTTCACGTATTTAAACCACTGCACAAACACTGACTAGGGAGGAACTGGAATGCACTGCATGATACCCAAGGCAGAGCTATTTTATTTTTTTATTTTTTAGTGTTGATCTAGGGTAACAAGTAGCTCTAGTGAGGGGAGCAGCAGCATGGCTTGCCTGGCACGTGAATGGGTGTCACTTATTGCAGCAGGGCCAGAGGGATGCAGAAAGAAATGGGTGTGGCTGTGGTGAGTACAGTATTCCCTGGGGAACAATGGGGAGATCTGGCTCTGTCATGCCTTGTGTGCCTTTACAAAGGTGTGAAAGCCTTAAACTGCCACATAATTCTCCTTGACTGAGCACATTTGCCGTTAGCTCACTGTTAGCTTGGGAAAACATGAACAAATAGGTGCAGTGATCAACGGCTGTGATTTCTCTCCCCATGGGGTCAAGGCCAAGTTGGGGGATTTGAAGTCTGGAAAAAGATGGAAAAAGGCATTTTTCCCATAGCTATGATGGCACAATGAGGTGAGAACAACTGCAAATCCCGGCCTACCAACAGCAGGCCTGTGGAGGAGCAGCAGGGTGCTTGGCCACCCTCTCTTAGGACATATGTGTCCTCCATCAGGCTGTCTGCCCTGCACTGCTGGGAGGGAATATGTGATGGTACAACCAGGGCAGCAGCAAATCCTAGCAGCTACAACAGGCTTTGCTTGTGCCTCGTTTCCCAGCATTAACCCAGCGTTTCTTTTGCTACCTGCAACCTCTTACACATTTCCCAGAAGGTTTCTTTTGTCTAGTGGTTGAGAGGCTCTTGTGTGGACCTCAGTTCCAGGATGCCTGGATGCAGGTGCATCTGCTTTTGAAATGACTGGGAGTTGGGTGGATGACTGAAGTGGCAGGGAAGATGGGAGGAATCAAGTCACTTTTTTTCTGGCTTCCTTGCTGAACTGAAAACTTTGAGGACTTCTTTTTTATTTTTTTTCCATGCAGAAGTATTCAAGGCTCTAGACTTAACACAAACAAAAAGAAAAGTGTATAACAAGATAAAATCTCATTTCAAATGGAAAATTCGGCTTTTCTTAAACAAAACGAAATGGTTTGATTTTTACTCACTTATGTTTATTTTTTTCCAGAAAGAGCCAAGTTACCCGAATTACTAAGGTGGTTGTTTTCATCCACTGTTTAAAACCTTTGGTCAGTGAAAACATTGCCCTGAAATATTTCTCTTAGTGCTCCCTCTGAGCATCTCTATGTTCATCATGCTTTCTTCATGCAGGATGCAATACTGGGCTTATGCTACCCACTCCTTCCAAGATCCTTCTTTTGACTTTGATTTTTCTGAAAGATTTTACAAAGGACTACCAAAGGAGTTGGGAGAAATCTTCTCAGTTCCAGTTTCTCCAGTGGAGAGGAGAAACCATCTATTTAATTTTCTGTTTACAGCTCCCATTTGTTATGTTGTCTCCAGGGTGGAAATGGACTGAAAGGGCTGCTCTGGTGTCGAGTCCTGGGTGGAGCTTCCTGTATCCCATGTGCCTGGATTTATGGTAGATCTTGCTTATTCTTCCCAAGTGTCATCTGAGTGCTATTTTACATAATGTTTCCTCTTCTCATTCAGGCTGTTGTGCAGCCCTTAGCTGTTCCTGCTGACTCTCAGTTATGAAATATCTTCTTCTCTCTAAACAGAAAGGCCTGTCTTGGTTCTTGAGAGCTTCCTGGGATGTTCCTCTTGTGGACTTTAAGTGCTGTGCACAGGCCTTGCTCTCTGCAGTCCTGTTTTTGGCTGTTGCCAGAGAAGAGCTGTTTTCTTGAGTATTTCTTGAGTATATTTTGAATATCTTCTTGTGCCCTCGGCTGTTGCACACATGAACTGAACATTTGAGGGCCTCCTTTTCTTATCTTCTCCTGCATACTCCACTGTTTGATACCCAACCTAGTGGCCTGGAATCCTCACAAGAAGTGCTTTTGTCTTATTGATGGACTTGGCCCAGGTTGCAAATGTCAACCCAAGGTGTCAAAGTGAGTCATGGCACACACGCGCATCTAGAGAGGATTTTCCATGCAACACGATGAAGTCATTTGCAGCCGTGTTGTGCAACTGTCCATTATGAATCATGAGGATCAGTGGCTGAGGAAGGCTCAGGCTGTGGGATCAACTTGTGTAATTATCTCTAATGACATGGATATAGAACAAATTAACTAATAAATGGCATGTTCTTTCCACTCACTTGGCCCCAGCGGTCCCATTGGGCAGCGTAATGTTTTGCGTGTGTTGCTGGCAGGCTCCATTAGGTCTCCACTTCTTTTGTGGGGGAGGTGAAGGAATCTGTTCCTTGCCTAAGGGAGATGTCAATGAATCTGGCTACTGGCAGGTAACTATGGAGCAGCAAGTCTTCCTAGTGTGAACTCTCTCTCTTCCCCCTTGCTTCTTTGTTTTTGTTGTTTTCTTTTTACATCGGTTTCCTAATCCGTATTCCTCTCCTGCTTTTTGTCCCCTTTCTTTCACCCTGCCTTCACTCTCCCACTTTCCCTCCTCTGTTTCCTTTCCCTTTTATTCTGCAGAGAAAAAAACAGTTGTGCTAGAAGATAGTTTTTGTGTTTGTCAGCCAAAATTCTGTGCTCTCTTCCTGTAAATATTTCAATTTCATCATGAGACAGCATTAGTTTGTTAGCATTTTTTTGACTGAATGGGCAACATATTCTTCTAATGTTTGTTTCTTCTTGGAAGTTTTTCTTGGTGTTTTTTAATGTCTTAGTGTTTTATTAGCATTTCCTCTTGCCAATGTTTTGCTGTGGAGTGCCGCCTGGGCTTACTATGAATGTTTTGGTATGAGGCAAAGAAAATTCATATTTCTGGACTATTTATTCCCTTGGTATGTGTTTTGGGCAAGACCCTGTTTCTATGAATATGCCAAAGGCAAAAATTCTCATGGATTCCTTTGAGGAGCAGGACTGAGCCTTGCTTTTGCAGTCATGGAAGATTGCTGTGCCCCACAGGAGTCCTTGAGGGAGCGGGCTGGCTTGGACAAGAACGGGTGGGACAGGGTTTGTGCATGCCTGTCCACGGGACAGGGCTCTGCTGAGACACTCAACAGACCTGAGACCTAAGTTGCTCACAGCACTGAAAGGCTCAGCATCTCAAGCTTAAATCCTCACTTTTTGTGTAGTAAATCCTCAAAACTTCTCAGACCTCACGGTCAGTAATGCTGGCCTTGGCAGCATTAAAAAATAATGAGTCAAGTCTTGAGAAACAGTGATGCTGAATGAAAACAATCACGAGACTGAAATATGTACCTGCTTCTTTACAGCTGCTGTCTGGTTTGGGAGCCTCTAACTGCATTCAGATGTTTTCTCTGAGTTTCCCTTCGCACGCGTGAAGGCTAGAAAATGTTTTTTATTAATAAAATTTGTACATAAAATAAAATTTCCCCTGATTTCAAGAGCTGGAGTGTGAGAAATGGATTGGCTCTTGAAACAGTTGGGGTAAAGCAGGGGAGGGCTGCCGTATTCTGAGGTGAGCTGGCATCCTGGGTGGAACACCAGTAGTGCAGGGAAGTGGTGGGGAGATGCAAGACTTTGTCTGCACCTGGGTAAACCTGGCTCTTTAGGGTGGAAACCAGGGGGCTGAGTATGTGTTTCAGCTGCTGATAAATGAGACAAATTATGACTTTAGAGAGAAGGAGACTGCGGAGACCTGAGGCTGAGCATAACCTCTGCTGAAGTTGCATTGCTCTGAGCAGGGTGACTCCGACAGAGGTAGGGCTGGTGACACGAGGTTGTGGCCACGTGTTATCGAGACTTATGGCTCCTCTGAGATTCAGCATTAAAATGTTTCACAGAAAAACAAATAGCACGTGGTATTCAGTGAGCTGAGCGCTTGGACCACACCTGGGATGGGACTGAGAGCTGACCATATCTGCAGGTAGCAAGAATTTCTTGCATGGATTGTGTTTGTGTGTGTGTGTTTGTGTTAAGCTCATCTCATAGTGTTTCCTGCTTTTGAGCACAGCTCAAAAAAACCAAAAAAACCTGTTTGGTTTTCTCATTTGACAGTAAAATTCAAGTAATACAAAAAGTGAAAACCATCTCAGAAAAGCAGTAGAAAACAGCTCTGGTAGTTTCCATTTTTAAAAGACACAAATGAAAATATTTAGTTAAAGTAGTCTTTCTTTTTCCCCTCACCTCCTCATCAGCTTTTATTCTGTTCTGCCATGGAAAGGGAGGCAACAGAGGAAGAATGAAGAAAAACAAAGCTGGAGAAGTTTCTTGCATTTGTGGGAGTTTTTTACTTAAAAATTAGAAAATTCTGAGGAAGGGTAGGAGAAAATGCTCATAAATTTATTTTCTTTTGAAGAAAAACCACTGTTCATTTAAAAAAATGTTTTGAACAATTCAGTTGTTATTTGAGTAATTCCATGCATGGAGAAAGAAGATTGGTTTCAGAATTCAAATTCTGCAATTCAGAATTCGAGTTTAGGGTCCTTCGTTCTTTTAAAATACAAATGTAGGTAAACATATATGAGCTAGAGCAGTTCCTGCAGAATAATGAGGCTATTTATTTGGAATAGTCCTTATTCCCCAGCTACTTATGATGTGTTTAGTTTTCAGTGCCTAACTGGAATGATGATTAAAAGCTCTGTCTGGACAGCAGCCGCTTGCCTCCAAGGCTAGTCTAACTTCCATCTCCACCATAAATAGCTTTATGCAGTTTGCCATGTTTCTTCGAAGAAGTTTTTTGGACAGTCTTAACCTGATTTTCCAGGAATTTCCTCTCCCTTGTACTTGGAAAGTGTTATTGAGTGGTGCCTTTCTCTTTCCATGCCTCTAACGCATCCCAAGGGTCCAGATGAAAGGGGAGGTCCAATGATTCAACACTGAACATAAACACAGTAACATCAAAGAAAAGAGAGGAGCAAGGAAAGAGTTTATAACCAGAAGGCTGCTGAACAATGTAGACCCCTTCATGTGCATCCAGGTGGGATGCCTCTTCCTCGGTCACTTTGGCTTGGACCTAAAGGACAAATCCATGGCATTCATGAGCCCTGGCTTTCAGTGTAGTGCCAGCATGTTGGGTTGCCATTTGGGAGAGCTGAGGTGGAGATGGAAGCCAAACTACACGTGGGTCTTCGGTGTCTCTCTATATGAGAAACCAGGTTAGAGAAGCATCTGCTTTTGAAGCCCTCAAATAATCATCATCTCCTCAACTATTCTCAATTAATAATCCTTTTCTTTCTGTCCCAGTGGGGTGTACTGCACCATTTCTCAACAATGCATGCATTTTCTTTCCATTGAAATGCTATGGTTGGTGTTACAGTTTTCAAATTAAAAACTGAATGTGTTTGAATATTTTTTCCCACACAAACATTTCTTTGACTTGCAAAATTCTTTTTTGTTAAAAGTGTCAGAGTGGATTTTTAACCCATTCTAAGGAACTGTCTGCTGTCAAAAATGACTAATATCCTAAACTCTCTCAAGAATTGTTTGTCCCCATTTTTCTTGCCAAAAAATGATGATTTCTGGAAATTTTTTTTCTTTTTTCTCCCTTTAGTATCCCTGTATAGCACTAAACTATACAGGGATGAGAAAAGAGTGATTTTTCTGAACATGGAAAGTAAAAGAAATGACACAGTAGTTCATCTGGGATTAAAGAAGTGATTTAAGCCAAACCTAATCTATAGGGAGAACTTTTCTGGAACCAAAATGCTCCTACAGGTCTTTCTTGAGCTTAATAACTTTGGAAGTTTAGTGTACACTTCTACAAGGATTTCCAAATGGATCTTGTTCGCTAATAAATTCCAAATAATTTTTGCTGGTTCTTGGGCTTTTTCTCCATTAGATTTTATTATAGGACTTTTTACATAATGGGAGAACACAAACAGGAGATTTGGAACCACAATTTCAGAGCTCTTTGTTCTGAGGTTGGAAAATCAGTTTCCAGATGTGGACCATGTTGGAGTATTTTTTTTTCCTTTTCTTTTGTGTGTATATGTCTTTCTTCCTCTTTTGGCCAGGAGTGAGAGAAGGAAATTAAGATGATGAATGAAATAATGAAAATAATAAAATAACAATGGTCAAAATCCCCTTTGTTCGTAAGTTGTGACTCAGCTGAGGGCAGCAGCAGGAGTGCAGCTCTGAGCCTTCTCTGATGTCAACAGCAGACATCACTATAGGACACATTTAGGTACTTTGGAAGAGGTGGAGTCTGGGGGATGCATGGAGAAATATGCTAAGGACTTAGAAGGATTCTTAGGTTCCTCATCTCTCCCACGCTCTAATTTCTTTGTGCCACTCCGCAAAGACAACAGATCTCCCCAGCTGAGGGTTTTCCCAGCATGGGGTAGTCCACAGATGGCAAAGTTGGCTTCTAAATTAACTTCCCACAGCCCAGGGTGTGGAGGGGGTGGGCTGTCACCAGCTGATGGGGAAGGAAACCACTTTGAAAAGGACTCCCAAAAGTCAGGACAAACCCTTCTTGTGTCAGCAGCTCTCTAGTATTGTCTCTGGAGTCAATGCTCCAGGTGTTGGTGTGAGTCAGGCTGTCTCCTTTCTCCCTCCTCCTTCTGTCCTTTCCAAGGGCAAATTAAAACACCACACAGAAGTGACATTGTGTGCTTACCCACCACAATCCCCATGGCTGGTGACTGAAAAGGCACCCCCAGTCTGGCTACTGAAGAAGAGCCCAGGGCTGGAGATGTCTGCAGGACAAAGCCCTTTGCCAGGGCTGCCTGGGTGAGGACACTGGGAGTAAGATACACGAGTGTTGTACATGCTGCTGCATCCATCGAGGCAATCAAGTGCTCGTTGGTGCTGTCACTTCTATTGCTCTGTTTCATTCCAGCAGGGGGAAGGACACCAAAATGACTTCTTTTTAGATATCCATTAGTAGGGCTTTAGCCAAGGATCTCTAGGAGTAAATTCTGAGACAGTAAGCTGAGACTGAGGCTTTAAGTATAATGGGGAGAAGAGGAGTTGCATTGTGTCTCTAATCCATCCATGTGCAGATGCTTCCATGGGGAGCTGTTGAGTCCCCTGGAACTGCTGGGTGTTGCCTGAGTTGATGACCTGGATCGATGCTGAAGGAAAGGGAGGAGAAGGGAGACTAAGCTCCACTAGCTCTAAAGGTTTTTTCCCTTCTGAAATCGCTGCTTTCAAGTTGTGGACACATCTGGAAGTAACAGCAAACATGTGTAGCCTGTGATTTTTGAGCATAGGAGATGAGATTTATATGCAAGGGTGGGAGGGGTTTGCCATCCCTGTCCTGACAGTATGACCTTGGAGGCAATTGGAGACAAGCTGGAGGTAGAGGAAGAACTCCCCAGATCAAAGAGAGGTGTCCATCCATCTCTGCCTTTTCCCTCGGGAGGAGCTGGGAGGTTATTCTTGAATGTAATGGACATGCACAAAAGTTGTAGCACATGACTCACCCTGGTGGTTATAATGAGATTTGCACCCCCTACTTTGGTGATGAGACACATGGCTCAAGTCAGGTGGGTGATGGATGCCCAAAATAATCCTGACTGTGTCTTTACAGCTGTGGTCACAGCTAGGATATTTATGGTAGCCTGGGAACAATAAACTCTTTTACCTAGACTGACCATATAAGAATATGGCCACAAAGTACAGCTCTGAGCCCCTTCACTGGGTGTATAAAGATTGTCAAGCTAGAGAGCTTGGGAGTTATCAGGTAGCTTTGATTATCATTGGATTTTTTGCTTTAATCCTTTGTGGGTTTGTGTTTCCAGGGTTTGAACCAGACTTTGGCCATGACCAGACTGCTGATCTGTCTGCCTTTGCATTAGTTTGACTTGACTATCCATCTTTACATTGTGTGAAAAACTTTCAGCCTCAAAAGTGGGCTGAACTCTGCACTGGAGTCCCTGGTCTGGTCCTGCTTTTGGGGGATTTTAAACTGTGTTTTGGAGAAAATTGTGTTAGTATGCTAACTTTTTTTTTTTTTTTTTTTTTTTTTTTTTTTTTTTTTTTGAACTTATATTCTGTTTAGACAGGATTCTTTCAGGAGGTGTCTTTAGGATTGTAATTTTTGTGATAGAGGAGGGAATGTGAGCAAGACATCCTTGTTCTTGCAACAAAATATTCATTCAATAACAAAGTTTTTCTGGTGTCTCCTCCTGATGCTTGAATTAAAACAGGCATCAGGACGGGGTAACAAGTAAAAGGGAAGATAGTGTTTGATCTTTCTGTCCCAGTCTTTCTCTGATAGGGGTACATGCTGTCTCATGATAAGATGGACAAGTATCATGAAACGGAGAAAAATTTTCCTTTAAATGTTTCTGTCAGAATAGCAAGAGTATGCTTCGGGGTTTGGTATCTCAGTGTCTTGGGAACAAGGAGGAACCTGATTTTTGCTGTGTCAACGTCTGTGTTTATTTGAGTGTTCCTTCCTTGACGTTGTTTCCTTTTGATTTTCCAATGCTATGAGAGAAGTCAAAATAGCAAGGGAAGCAGAAGTGACAATTCACGAGATTGCCGCTGGTTTCCAGCTGAATCTCTGTGCCTGGTATTTCTTACTTCACAGGCACTTCCGAAGAGCTGTTGCCAGCAAATGGGAAACTCTGCTTACATGGAATTTGGTAATATTTAGGCAGGCTGAATCTGCATTTTCATTTGTGAGGATGAGCTGACTCCTAGAACTGGACTACTGTGGTTTTCAAAGGTTTTTGAAAATTAGACCTTAAAACCCAGGAAGAGATGACAGGTTTCCCTTGCTGCCTTGGTAGTGCAGGAGTCAGAGGAAGCATGGGTGATGCTTATAAACCTGGGCAGGTAGGAGTAACTCTTGAGCTGGGAGAAACCAGATGGTATCTGACCAAAGATATCCATGTAGCATGGACCTCCTTGGATCTGTAGCCGAAAAGGAGTCATCTGCATTTCATTTGTCTCATTTGTATCCCATCGGGACACATTTCCTGAGGATCTGAGTGGAGAATGATTTCTCAGAGGAACTACTATTCCCTAAGTTGCATAAAACAAGACACACAGTCTGTGTCGATGAGCAACCCAGCTTGCCCTTTAAGCATTTTCATGAATCCTTTTTATCTTTGAGTTGAATAGCTCCAATTGCATGGCAGGACAGAATGCCAGAATGAATGAAGAGGAAAAAGGAGGAACAATAACCTAAACCAAGCACTTATATTGAAAGCAGGACCCAGGGAAGAGCAAGTAACTGCTGGCTTCATAGGCCATCTCTCTCCCTCCTGCAAATCTCTGACATAAGACAATGTCAGAATAGAACAGAAACATTTTTCAAATTGCAGACAGCATGTTGGCAGAGGAATGGACATAAGTATCAGAGATTACATGACTGGCCTTAACCTACAAATGCTACCTCCAGGCTTGCATTTATAAACAGACTTCTGGTAGTTTGTTCAAGCAAGGAAAGTGAGTACATTTGTCACTCCACCAGCAGTGCAGCTGTGCAGGGTTTGGACGGGGTAATTGTCCTAGCACACAAACCCCAGATGCTGTCAAAGCCCTGTGTTAACTGACTGAAAAACTGTGGTGGCACTGCTTAAGAAAACAGAAAGGGAAGGGGGGGGAAAAAAAAAACACAAGAAAAGCTAACTAATTGTCTTTTAAAAAGATAATTACTTTTGATGTCTGCATGACCAGCTGTGACATTCGTCTGCTTTTCTCCTTCACAGCATGCTCAATGCTGCTGAAGGTATGGGTGAGAAATCCATGTGGTGGTTTCAAATTCAGCATGTGCCTTGAAATGAGAACTCAGATGGGCATTATCAATGTGGTTGTAGAAGCATTGTTTCTTTAGCCTCAGTAATGGGAAGACAAAAACCTCATGTGTTTCAGTAACCAATTGCTAGTTAACAACTACTCACAGTCTTATTTAAATCCTCGAGTGCTACTAGAGGAGCAGCAACATGATTGTTAAAAAACCACAGACTTTCATTAAAAATATTTTCTGAGGTTTATTAATTGAGAAACAAATGTATCTAATGGGTCATAAATAATGAATCTGGGCATAAAACATACAAAATAAAATGTATAGGGCAAATACCACCCCTGGTTATGTTGTGTAACCCAATGGAGAAGATATGTGTAAATGAGAACAAGACACAACCCTGTAATTATAATTATATAGAATCACAGAGAGCTCTGACCACAGAAAAGTCACTGAAATTGTCAAAATCCTGACTTCATGCCAGAAACCTTGGGGCTGAATTTGACAACCACTGTGATGTGTTGTTTAGGGAGAGGACTCAAAGGAAGAAATGTACCTCTGTCCCGAAAACCCCTGCCTTGAGCTGGGCCAGCTGCCCAAAAGTGGTGTGCTGTATCACAGCATCTCAGTCTATCCCACCGCATTTGTGCTCCCATGGTTTTTATTGATGCTTTGCCCTTTTTCTTTCTTCCCGCAATGACTCAGTCTTGAACCTACTAAGATGGTGGTGTTACCGCCTTTTGAAGTTGAAGCTGTCAGTTCAGGCATTTAGTGCACAAGGCACCTGTGGATTTCATGCCAGTCCAGTGCTTCCTCTGCCTATTAGGACACTTGAAGTTTGGATCCCTGAAACCACAACCTTTGCTCATTTGTCTCAGTATAATGGTAGGAAAACATTTGTGGTGCTACTCCCTTAAAGGCTGATGCTGGCAATGAAAAAAATTCCTGGATTTGAATGCTTTTCTGTTTACTTATTTATTTACTTTTGTGTTCAGCAGTGGGAAAATATTTTCATCTTTCTCCCTGTCTTGTCAAAAACACTTTATTCATCACAGCAGGCACCAGAGTACAAAACTGAACTGCAATAATTCTCTTCATCCTGGATCACTCTTGATCCTCAGTGAAATGCTGCAAGGCTGACAGAAAACCCATGAGGCGTTTCTCAGGAAGAAATGGCCACCCTCATTCTGCGAGGCTACCCCAACCAGCTCATTCCTGCCTTGGGATGTCGGCTCCCTGCCCCGGGATGCTGGTGTGCTGCACATGGTGGATGGAGCTGCCAGCGCTTGCCTTGCCTCTCTGAAAGGAGAGGGCATGCCCTGCCACTTCTCCCGCTCATCCTGCCTTCTGCTTTATCCTGTCTGTGAACTCCTGACCTTGATTGCTCCCTCTCCTGCCAGTGCTCCCCTCCCTCTTCCATGCTCCAAGATGGTCTCTTGTTTGTGTTTCTTGGAATCTGGCAGCATGAGGGCTTCTTGCTGATTGGTATAAACAATTTTAAAGGTCACATTTCCCCCCACCCCTGCAGAGGGAGCTGGGGTGTGTGTGTGTCTAAAATAAAAGGCTTCTCTCAAATTAGCAAGCACAAGGATGTAAACATGGAAGCCAAAGGGAGTTGTTCGCCACCAGTGTGGACTGTGCCAAAGAAGCCCCTGAGGGCTTCCTTAGGAAAGAAAATGTGGGCACAAGATGTGCTCTTGCGGCTGGCTGGGAGGGAGAGGTCAGGGTGCCAGGGGATGGTGGCAGTCATGCCCTGCATGAGTGGTGACATTGGATTTGAGCGGCTTTGTTTGTGCCAGGGCTGGCGCTGGCCATCCCGCTAAGCTCGGGGGGAATGCAGGAGTCAGGGTGGCTTTGAGCTGCAGAGGCAGGAGGCCTGGAGCTGTGAGACAGTGGATAGCATTTCACTCAGGCAGGCACTGGGTACCATCCAGCTCCTAGAGTCGGTCGGCTGCCTTTGTGGGCTTCAGTGAGAACTGGGTCAGAGCCCTGTCTGGGGAGAAGCTTGTAGAAAACAAGCAAGAAGCAAATGTAGGTGCTCAGAGCTCGCGTCTGCTTTGGCTGAATCACAGCCAGGTCTCTGCTCCAGAGGTTTACGCGCTTGGTTACGTGTGTTGAAGTACAGCAGGGAGTCACAGTTTCGACCAGCTTAGTTGTGCCAGGAAAATGCTTTGTAGGTGCAGGCTACACTGAGATGAGAATCCTTTGGCTGCTTTAGTTTGTCAAATCCAGGGAGAGAAATTAAATGCAAAAGGGCAGCACCTATTCACATTTTCATAAATTGTCAAGTGTTTGAAAGACTGTGTAGGCTTAGTGCTTTCTAACCCAGTCCAGCTTTTGAGGGTTGTTAAAGCTGCTTTGCTCTGTGCTGCTTCTGAGATTTTTCTCCTGTGGTACATTGCAGGAGACATGGCCCATGTCTTCAGGAAACACAGCAAAACTTCTCGGAATTACAAGCTGACATAAGCTCATTGAAGAGAAATCTGTAGAGATTGCTTTATGTGTAGTGATGTCATTCTTAAGAAGTTGCTGAGTAAAAATTGTTGGAAGTGAATCCTGGAGAAAAGTACCAAATATATGTGCTGAACTTTATTCCTCCTTTTGTGGCCACTTCTAGAGACAAGATACCCAATTAGCTGAACTTTCAGTCTGGCTCAGTAAGGCCACTCTTTATTTTCTACATCTACCTCAGCTTTTTGATCAAGGCCCTTATCTCCCTTTTGAAGGAGATAACCAGGCACAACTCACAGCAATGTGCATTAGTGGGCATGTTCATAACCCTGTTGCTTTGGGTGGTGAATATAGGAAAGCAGAGCAGATTTAATTCCAGCATCCAAGACCCAAGAAAGTATTTTGCATGTTTTTACTGGCCAGTTTTCTAAGGAAATAAGTTTAATGTGAATGTGTATTGTGTATGACCTTGTGATCCTGCTTGCTCCTCTAACTCCTTCCTAAGGACTCTTTAGCTGGTTCCATCCTAATTTGTGAAGGGAGTAGAGATTTCAAAGATAATCCAATTTCTACAGATATAATGAAATTTAGAGCTGGTGAGGAGACCATTTCCTCTAACGGGCACTAATCTCAGAACTTATTCAGACACAAAAAATCATAGAGAGAAGATGTTAGGAAAAAACTCAAGGGAGAAACTTCCTGGGCTCAGCAAGCATACCAAGGATACCATGTTTCATTAGATCTTCTGCTTTTTTTTTCTTATTTGTGTTATTTCCCTGAACCTCTGCTTAGCCCAGGTCAAGTCTCAAATCGAAGCAGAGTCTCAGAAAAAGCAGGAGAAACTTTTTTTTAATTATTTGACTGGTATTACAATAGATCTTAAGATGCTCAGAGATCAGGTTCCCCTTGTTCTTGGGTGCTTTGCATCTCATACACAGTTAAGAGACTGTCTGAAAGGTTTAAAACCTTAGACCTGGTCTGAAAGGTTTAAAATATCAAATGCAGGCTGATGGGTGAAACGGAATCACCAGCTCACACTCCTGGTGTGCATCGAGGCTTGAGAGCTGTGAACTTCCTTTCTCTTCTCTTCTGATCAAGAGTTCTTGGGGCCATGTGGTTTCAGCTGCCCTTCTAAGAACTCCCCAAAATCTTCTCCAGATTGTAATTGAGTTTATGATGATCCTGGTGATACTCTCATCAAGTTAATGTTTGAAAAATTATGTGCTGAGTATTTGCCTCCATGCCTAAATCAAAAATGAATGCCCAAGTACCTCCTTCTGCTTCACATAACTTTTATTAGGTGACAAATAGTCCACTTTTATGGACTTCTGTGGGGTGGGAAAGGAAGGGAGGTGGCAGGTTTGAGAAGATACATTTGTGTTTTAAACTGTATGGGTATTTTAACTACGGTGTACTATGTTGGTCTGTTGCTAAAGGACAACAAACTTCACTCCTGTTCCCAAATGTTGCATGGCTGGGAGATGAGATCACATTGTGTGAGAGTCATTTACTGATACATTTACCTTTGTTTAAATTCCTAGCATGTTATGTTTCCTAACCAAAAGTAAAGTGTCTGAAAGAGCTACTGGTGGCCCAGAGTAATTTTAAATGTTGAGTTTGTCTCAATGCAAGTTTAAAAATTGGGCTAAAATTCCTCGAATTTGAAGTTTTGCCACAATTTCCTGACAAGGACTTTGTGGGTTCCAAAATGATAAACTTTTCTAGTACCTGAAATACTAACCCCGATCACATAAGCACATGTCAAAATTTGAATTAGTTTTAGCCAAGACTGCTGAAGAGCTTTTTATGCTTTCTGAGTCAAGCCCTTGTAAGATGCTCCAAACTGAGATCGATAAAACAGCAATTTTCCATGTGAAGGGAAAAAAAAAGAGAAAAAAGACCAAAAACTGCTTTTGTGAAGCACCAGTATATTGTAAGAGATATACAGTGAGGAAGACTAGTCTGAGATCCTTCTCCTAAAGGATATGCTGAGTGTGTAGAGGAAAGAAGGAAAAACTTCATGCCCAGATGATATGAACCATTGTGGCTTTTTTTTGCCATTATTTGAATCTTCAGTTTCAAGCAATTATGATAGTTGATACTTTCTGGGACACATCTCATCTCATCAAATGCTTTATTTTCTTTGTGTCAAAGATTTCCACAGGAAATCTCCAGCCAAAATGTAATATTAGGCATGATTCTTCCCTCGTTTCCACTGCACTAACATGGTTTGAATGGCAGGGCTAAACCTATTTTTTGTTAAAATCTCAGACTGTCAAGAACTGGCCCTTCTGCCAGAGTGGAGCGGGAAGCAGTTTGGAGAAGTCTGCATGCATATTTTCATAAGATGTCACGCTCAGGGGGAAGTTTGGATCCACAGGATATGGAGGCAAGGCAGTCCACTTCCCCCATGGCAAAGCTTCTCTTTTTTCAGAAAGTGTCCCTCCCCTGTGTCCTGGCAGGACTTGGGTCGTGCTCAAATTTCCAGCCTGTCCCTCTGCTTCCTGCCCTTTCACCCATCACTAGAGTGATAAAACACCCGTCCCAAGGCACTGTGGAACTGATTGCTCTGTTATATTTTCAGAAATTAAAAGTAACATTGCAAAAGCTGGTTTTGTGGGAAGTTCAAAGGGACCGTACTGGTGCGAGCTGCCCAGCGTGTCAGGACTTTTGGTGTCTGAAATCACTTATGATTTGATGAAAATTCCAGCCTCAACGCTTAGATTTTGATTTTGCATACACTGCTGTTTCACAACATGAGAAATGGTCAGAACCATCATGTTTGCACTGACAAAAATGTTCCTCAAGGAACGGATCCTTCACATTTGAGGTTTTGGATTGATAGGCTCAAGTTGAGAAGTTGGACTGCTGGCATGATGGGAGCAGAGGACGCTGTCCCTAGGAATAGATCACCACTCAGATGCAAAAGAAGCTGCTCACTTTGAACAGCTGTCTCTTAATTTCACTGCATTGGTCTGGGCAACATGCTCTAGGTGACTCTGCTTGAGTAGGGTGGATTGATGCCTTCAAAAGGTCCCTCTCTACTTCAACCATGCTTGATTTAACCCCTTAGCATTTCTTAATCTGCAGTGAGTTAATCTGGCTACTGGAAGCAGTGTATCTCCAAGAGTACCACAGAACTACCTTTTATTAACCTTTGTATGTTCTGCCTACCTAATTTCCATGTGATTTCCATGTTTTCTCATGCTAGACTTCAGTTCTTGACCAGGCAGCTAAGCAGAGTTAGGAGGTGATGTCCTGCAAACATACCAGGCAGCCACCCCTTCCAGGTCATCCCTTTGGAGCAGCTCCTGCCTGTTTCTCAGTGCCATCCTGTCTGTGGCCCTGGTCGGTCTCAGCATGCCAAAGGAGACAAAGCCTCCTCCTGCATAGCTGGGGCATAGCTCAGCCACATTCTTCAATGGCTGTTTTTCCCCAGTGACCTTACTCTACAGTTCTGGTGGTCAGTTGACTATTATGCTGTGAGCTTGCCTGCATTCCTCCACCCACTCAGGCAAGCTCAGCTCGCTGGGAAGGGGCGGTGAGGCAGGGAGGAATCCGACTGTCTGGAGACTCATTCAAAGGAAACAGAAATTTCAGGCCTCTGGGGCTGTTTTGCCCATCGCTTTTCCAGCAACAGGGAGGTTGGAGTAGCTGTACGAAGAGGGTCTGACCACTGTGGTTGCCACAGACCCTGCAGTGACAGGCATTCCCGTGGCAAGCCAGCAGGCTCCACTTGTTGCCACACTACTTGGCCCTTTCCTCGCGCTGAGAGGAAACACCAAGAAAAACAGCCTGGAGAAACCTTCTCAGAGTGGTTGCCACTTGTCGTGTTTGTGGGAGCCTTGCAGTAACAGGTTTGGGTGCTCAGCTCCTCTGCTTTGAAGGCTGTGAAGATTGCTAAGCTAAGGATCTTTGAACACAGTAAATCATGCAGCTTGTCAGTTTTGAGAACCTTTTTATTTTGACCACTTAATGTGCAACTTCTAAAATAACAGTTTCAATTTCTTATATATGTGTGTGAGAGAGAGACACTAGACATGGGATAGATAGGGAGTTGCAATGCAGATGGTTTTTCAACTCTGGAGCCAGCTCAGACAGATTACAGTGGGAGAAAGGTTTGTACAGTAAGAGGAGAAGGTTAGAATCCTGCTAGTTTATTACTGCCGTGGTTAGATTAGAAATGTTAAGGATTTGTGAAGAAGTGACTGTCAGGAAAATTTATGATTCTCATCGCTCACTCAGCCACTCTGCACATCCTGTATATTTTCTGACATACTTCCAACAGCATAAATATTAATAGTGTAATACTGACATTTAGGCCTGATCCAAGTCTCATTAAATTCAGTGGAAATGCTCCCATTGTCTTCAGTGGAAGATGGATCATGGTCTTGAAAAGGAACAAAGGAGGTGAAAATACCAAATGGGGCTTCGTGGGGCTAAATAATGTTGTTATTAAATCAGAATTCCTCAGCTTCCTGACTGTGCATTTCACTCTGTGACCTTTAACGTTAAATTATTGCCAAAACAGGAAGAAGAAATTAAGGTTTGATAAGGGTTGAGATGGTCACAGATTTTACCAGCCTCACTGATAGAATGTGACAGTTTCTTCAATGGGAATGAGTTGGGTGTGAATTGTTCATCAGTCGTTTTGATTTATTCAGCCTTTCAGCCCTAGAGTTCAGAGTGGCAGGGATTACTAGAAACTCAGCAAAAGAAATTCTTTCTCCCACTTAGTTTATAACCTCTGCAGGTGCACGAAGAGTTACACAGAGAGGATTAGGTATTACAAAATAGCTCCATTTACTTCATTGACGAGATAGCCCAGAATTGGCTGTGTGGATTCCATGTGAGAATCTATTGCAAAAGCTTTTTTGGCATTGAAATATCTCTCTCCTTTTCTAGATCAAAATCTTCCCCCCAAACCTTTCTGCACAGCAATTAGTTACAGCTGTGTTTTGCAAAGCCACCTAGGGAATTTGGATGTCCAGTTCCCATAAAGTTTTATGTGAATTAGGTTTCCAAGCAGCTTTGAAAGTTCAGCTGAGTTAGGACTGGAACCTCTTGGTTTTGATACTTATGTGTACATGGAACCCCTACATCGCTGAATGACAAAAAAAAAGGATACTTTGAGGTTTTGTCATCACCTTGCAGAGCTCCAGTGAGGGAGCTGCACTGGAGCTTGCAGGACCTGGAAAAGGTACACTTTGTGTCAAAAGAAGCAGAAGTAATTTTTCCAGAGTTTTTCATTATTGTTAAGACCAGATTTCCAAGAGCGTCCATCTTTGCAACAAAATACATGTCAGGTTTCCAAAGGATCCTTTTATGAAACCACAAATGTTGCATCTCAGTGCACTGAGTTCTCCTGAAAATCTGGTAAAGGATGAAGGGATGCAGAAGACTCTGTTCTCAGGAGTACCTGGCAAGTTTCAGGCCAGAACAAGCTGTAGGGTACGTTTTCCTGGAGAGCTTATCAGTGAATGTGTGAACTTTGCCAACTGTAGCCACCCCCAGAATTTCCAGTTCTTCCTCTTGTCAATTAGGAGGTTCCTGTCTGATCTGTGAAGTACAAGCACAGGCAGACAGCCTGTCACATCTATGGCTTGAAGAAAAAATATACAGGAAGTAACAAATAGAAATCCAAGTGAAACAGCTCAAGAACTGCAGGGGCGAAAGTTTGACTTGAGCTAAGCACCACATGACATTCTCCTTTCTACCAACACCTACAGAGGTGATACCTTCTTTATCACCAAACTATGGCTTAAGAGGACAGAGAGGTGGGGAAGAGGGAAAGAGGAGAGAAGCCAACTAGCTGGTGCAGAAGCCTCATGGAAAGAGATTGGTTATTTAAGCTGCAGATTTCTCAGAAAAGGAACACTTCAGAAATATTTCCTGTAGCTACACCAGGGGTCTACATATCTTAGCCAACAATCTGGAGCCACACTGGTAAACAAACATGTACTGAAAAAAAACCCCAACCCAACATATTTTGAGAAATAGGTCCAAGGCAACTTGGATGACTAGCTTTCCAGTGCTAGTACTCAGTGGCCACAGAACAATAAACCAGAAAGATTCCCCTCTTAGTTAAAAACAGAAGCAGCTGTTTATGATCAGTCCTGTTTGGAGCCTCCAACACTGTAAAACTAAACCTGCAGTGACCTGAGTGAATGTAAAGATTTTATGGGGCCACTAAGTATATGCATGTTTGCAGTGGTGTAATAGAGAGGAGAAGCCAAGCTGGAGGATTTGAGCCAGTCTCCCCACATTTTCTGTTTAAAAGTTAAAGTGCACATTAGCTCTCAAAGAAAAGGAACAGAATGCTGCCTTTTTTGATCTCTTGTCCCACTGTTTGCAATACTTGTCTTCCAGGCTTTTTATTTTGCTGTATCTCTACCCCCTGAGCCCTGGAGAATTCATGGAGTTCCTTGGCTGCCATAAAATCAGCAGGTACTGAAGGAAATGATGTTTGGTACTCAGGGGGGGCTTTCTATTCAGGCATGACCTGAGTAAAAGGATTTTATGGTGCTGGTTGGTCAGATGGAATACACCAGAGAAAGCAGAAGACTTGGGCTCCCATTCTTGTCATTTTGATGACCAAGCTATCATCTACTGATACTTTAAAGGGAAGGGATGCTCTCCAGAGGCACCTTGAGAGTTTAGAGACATGGACTTATGGGAACCTCATGAAATTCAGCAAGGCCAAGTGCAAGATTCTGTGTCTGGACCAAGGCAATCCCAGACAATGCCTGGACAGGGCAATGAGTGGATTGTGAGCAGCCCTGCAGAGAAGGACTTGGAGGTGCTGATGGATGAAAAATTGGACGTGAGCTGGCCATGTGCACTTCCAGCCAAGAAAGCATCCCGGGCTACATTAAAAGACTTGTGGCCAGCAGGTCAGGGGAGGTTATTCCCCTCTCTGCTCTGCTCTCATGAGTCACCATGTAAAGTGAAAAGTATTGTGTTCAGCTCTCGGGTCCCTAGTGTGAGAAAGACATGGAGTGAGTCCAGAGGAGGCAAAGAAGATGACCAGTGTGCTGTAGCCCCTCTCCTCTGATGACAGGCCGAGAGAGCTGAGGTTATTTAGCCTGGAGAAGGAAAAATAAGCCTCTGGGGAAACTTTATAGTGACTTTCCAATACCAAAAGGAGATCTACAGGAAAGATGGGAAGGAGCTCTATATCAGGGAGAATTATGAGGAGTAAAGGTTTTAAACTGAAAGAGGGTAGATTTAAATGAGATAATAGGAAGAAATTCTTTACAATGAGGGTGGTTAGGCATGGGAACAGGTTGCCCAGAGAAGCTGTGGATGCCCCATCCCTGGAAGTGTTGAAGGCCAAGCTTCCTAGGACTTACAGCAACCTGGTTTAGTGGAAGATGTCCTTGTTTGTGGCAGAGGGTTTGGAACTAGATGATCGTTAAGCTCCCTAATCCAAACAGTTCCATGATTTTGATGGCCTTCACGTAACTAATTATGGTTGGATGCTGTTGGCGAAATCCTACTTTGATCACTTGTATTATCGAACATTGTCTTACCCTTTAGCTCTGAAGAATATCCTTTTTGTTCCCTGCAATTTTATTTTTTTTTCAAAATTCAGATTTTTTTCCAAAATGTTTTCAGAAAGTCTTTTTTTTTTTTTATTTGTTTGTTTTGTTTTATTTTTTCTCTGGAGTGCTGCTTAATGTGATCTGGATGTTGTCAGGTGGGTTCAAGTACTTGTAAGCTTTGACCTACCACAGGAAAAAAGGTAAGTGTGTCTTAGGTAAACACACATGTCTAGCTGAGGGACGTGGTGCTCGGTGGCTTTTTGTTCAGTTTCCTTGATTAGGAAAAGCCCTTTAGTCCTTAGAAAGCTAGGATGGAGAAAAATAAGTGGAGTGGTATAAGGAAACGGTGCTCACTTCATGAAGGTGAAGCTCAGTACAGCCCAGCAAAGGTGAGCTGTGGCTCCATTTGTCATGCGGCCCTTTTCCTCTGCATGAAATAAAAATTCCCTCTCCCCATCCCCCTTTGCAATGTTTTCTCTCTTCTCTTTTTTTTTTTTTTCTTTTCCTGTCAAATATTTAAGCAGATATTTCCTTTTTGGTGGTGTGCCAGGGAGCATTCCTGCTCTGCCCCCTTTGAAAATAAAAAGGCTGACCCCCATTTCCATAACCAAGGAAGGGACAGGTAGCCTTTGTTTATGTTCCAGAGAATGACTGTTTTTCTTAGATTTGCACCAAAAGAAGAGAAATGATGCTGTTATTCAGAGAAGGAATTGGTCAGTGATCCTGGCAAATGCAGTAGCAATGGCAGCAAAATGGGTGGTATGAGCTGAACGCTTTTTGGTGATGAACCTTTGGCTTTGGCCAGTTCCTTTTCTTGCCCTCTTCCTGTCCTCTCTTTTCTCTCTCTCTCCAAGATTTCCCTATTTTCTTGTGTTTAAGGCACGTCAAACCCTGGAATAGCCCTCACAGGCATTAGTCACCAGTGATTAAAATAGCCACTAAGCAGGCAAGAGCCTGCAATGATTTGTGCTAAATTGGGTGTATCACTGTTTGTAGCAAGGGTTGCTAATTGCAAACCTCCCTTGTTATTATCATTGTTTTTATTAATAGCACCAAGGGGCTCCAGCTGACTAAAATTCCATTTCATCCTCTGCTGTACAACAGTAGGGAACAGAAGAGTTTGCCCCCTTGATGGGCACTGTGAAAATCAGGAGAAATGAAGGACTATCTTGTCCATACAGCTGAAGAAGAGAGGTTCAGTTGGAAGAGAGGGAGAGGGAAATGGCAGACCTGAGAAATGGGCTTAAGTCCCCCTGGATCTGACTAGGTTCTCAGCTGGGTGACTGCTCACCAGCTCTCTGCTGGCAGCAGGAGACTTGGTGGCCTGGTGGTGCAGGCAGAGCAGCTGCCAGAAATGGGTGCTGTGCTGGGAGTGAAGGGGGTACTTCTGGGAAGCCATGGAGTATACAAAGATGGAAAGAATTCAAAAACACCGAGCAAAAAGGCCACTTTGTTGGGGATTTGTGACAATAAACTCATTTGAAAGGCTGGAAATTTCACCTTAGTCCAGAGAAATATATCCAAAGCTGCCATTGCAGTTGTGTACTTGCCTTTTCTTACTTACAGAATGACGACAGTCGTGCAGCCTCACGGGGACTGTGTGTGGTTTAAGGGTCCAGTTCAATACGTGTGCATGACCATGGACTACTCCTGGTGACCTGAGTGCAAAGTCCATTTGCTACTAAGGATAACTGCTGTAATACAGTGACTGAACTTATTAGTGTATTCATTAAATGCATCAGGCTCCCCTCTAGTTGAAAGTATCGTTAATGGTTCAAATTTTCACTTCTAGCACCTAGAGGAAGCTGTAAGCATTTACCCCAGTTTGAAGCCCTTTAACTTCAATAGCAAAAAACCCCAGCTCTGTGGTTTTTATTGTTCAAAGTCTTGGGTTCTCTCCCTGACAATGGCTCATGGATAATACATGTCTTTGATGCAGAACAGAAATTGGAAATCTTGTAAGAACAACTAGGGTCAGGCTGTGAGTATATCAGAAGGGTTTTTCCCTCTGTGTATCTGCTTCCAGCTGAGAGGAAGTAACAAAGAATGTGTTTAAAATCAATGGAATTAGACAAACTTCTTTGACACATAATAAAGATTTGGATTTTTGGAGATTTTGAGTGAAGTTTTGGCTATGATTTTGTTTTGTCTGCAATAGTCACATATCTCTAACTGTATGATAAACTGCAAGATCTAAGCAGGATTGCTAGAAGTCTGTGTTGCTCTGCAGCAAGCAGCACTCCAGCTGCCCACACTGACAGTAACAGTGGTGGCTTTACAGACAGGGCACATTCTAAATATTGGTTGTCAACTTGTGTGTTAAAGTGTGGTGAGTTAAGCAGAGAAATCAACCTTCAGTCAGTTTCAATACAGCAGTACATAACTTGAGGCAGCTGTCACCAGATTAAAACCATGAGCATTTTTGCTCCCAGTGAAGGGAATCCCTGGTTTGGGAAAGCTGCTAATGAAGCATTGAATGCTATGATGTGATTAGTCTCCTAGCCATTGACAAGGCTTGAGCACTGAACTTCAAGTAAAGTGTGTTTTTAGAGTGAGGGGAGAGTGTGTGGGAAATGTGGTACCAAGCCGTGAGTGTGGAAAACCAAGGAAGTTGAGTGATGAGGTTTAGGAAAGCTTCAAAGTGGCTGTGGATGGATGTGCAGTGGAAGGATGAAGTGAGGGTGAGCTGTGAAAATTACTCTCAAACATCTCTTGTCTGCAGCCAATTTATTTTGGTTTTCCTGAGAAAATGTTGTGGAGATAGAGAAAGGACATTTGGCTGCTGGATTCTCCAGCAAGGAGTGTGGTGGTTTGAGTTTGGTAGCTCCAGGGAGCCAGAGGTGAAAGTGGAACTGGTGGGGCTGGTTTGTGCCAGCTGCAGGATCTGGGTGGACAGTGCTTTCTAAGGCACTACCCTGATGCACTGACTCTCTTGCCAGTTCATGCTGTTGTACCGTGGACTGTCCCTTTGGGGTTTTATCCTGCTTGGTGGTTTTACCTCTCACTTGATTACTGAGAGAAAAGGATGCAAAGAATCTGTGAAGCAGCAAAGCTACCTTTCATTTTCAGTTCCAAAGAGACAACCTCAAAATATTCTGAGAATCTACCCTGGGGGAAGGAACTCTCCAAACCTCCTATTAAGATACCACCACAGCACCTCATTTTAGTGAGGCAAGAACTCTCATTAGATCCTTCCCAAGCCATGTCTGAGCTACAGCTCTCTTTCATGAGTACACTACATGGGGNAAGTTGAGGAGTGAGCTGAGATCAGAGCCCCAGGATGCCACCTTCTCATTCCATGAACGAGTTTTTTGTGTGTATGTGTATGTGCATGGAGGACGAAGGTTGTGTTTGTTTCTTGAAAAACCCTCAGACACTCTCCAAAGAATTCCAAATTTAAAGCAGTGTAAAATGCTCCATCAAACATGTTTTACAGTCTTGACATTGCTGCCTGTGAAGTCTACTCCAGTGCCTGTTTCTGAGACTTTTTGAGTAGTCTCCTGATTGTGCTTTACTTGCTGTTGGGCAGAGTCATTATGGAAAATGGGGCAGTTGTTTTATAGTCCTGTCTGGATGGGGAAACCTTGGAGGAAGACTGTTTCACCAAAGGTCACTGAAGACATGTAAAATATATTCTGCCTCCAAAAATAAACAAGATAGATACATATGGCTGGGCTAGGGGATGAAGCAGGAGTAAATGAGGCCTCTGGGGCTGAGGAACTTGCTTTCAAATTGAGCAGAGATCACAGCATAGTCACATAGAGATGTCTTTCTGAAGCTTTTCTTGTTTCTCCATAGTGCCCAGGAGTGGGACCAGTCATGATGGAAGCCACAAGGGAGATTTCTGTGGATCAGATGGGAAATCACTGGATACCCTCAGGATTGGTCAGTTCCTAGAGTCACTAACAATACTGTTAACTTACACAGAGCTACTCCATCCTGGGCCCTTGCCAGTTGTCTGCTTTTCGTGTAGTAAAGGGACTCTCTAGTGGCCCATTAAGGGCAGCTCCATTGTATTTCAAACATTTTTTTTTCACCTGCTTTGCATCTTGTATGAAATATCCAAGACTAGGACTTTCAAATCTGCCTAGGGAGACTAGGGAGCAGACTAGGGAGCAGAACTGCCACTGGTTGATTTGGTCTAGGTGTGGTACTGATGTAGCAGAATTGAAATGTGCTGCAATAGAACATAATCTCATCATCACTATGCCCAACAGAAAAATAAACATTTCATCTCTGTCTCACTAGTAATTTGAGTATTTGTTCCAGTAATATCTTGACTCTGGCTTAGCCTTTATGTAGCAGCATAAACCCATTATTCTGTGACATTTCTTCCTTTCTACAAATAGACAGAATGGAAGAGAGAGGAAGAGTGACAAAGCACTGTAATGTTAGGAGCAATAAGACAAAATTAGACATGGCAAAATTGCAGTTCAGTCTGAAGGAAGAAGAGTTGTGATGCGTAACACTTCACCTGTGGCTAGGACTTGACAGTACTGTGCTCATACAGAGACGGTTCCTGCCTTGAATCATTTACAGTCCAGAGAGATGACAAGTGATATGACAAGCAACCCTTCCTTTTCAGAGGAAGGATTTGGGCACACAGGGTTAATTGTTTTCCTTTGCTGCAGCCAGGAATAGAGTTTCACTGTAAGTTGTTTGGCCAAAGTATGTGTGGCAGGTTTGTCTCAGTGCCTTTACCCATCCTTCTGCAGTCTTCACTTCTAAAATGTGAGTGATCACTGTAAAGTTACCTAAAGTTACCTAAAATGAGGTAACCCAGGCTTGAGGGTTGTGCCTGATCTCGTGCATTTCTATGTCGTCTCTCCTCCCTTTGTGTGCTCAAGCATTGTGGCACTGCAGGCAAAACCTGTGGATGTGCTACAGCTGGCAGCAGGTTGTCACTCCAGGGCAGAGACACCCTAAGCCACCCTCAGCTCTGATGAACAGGACATGCTCTGGGAAAGCCTATGAAATACAGGTGCAGAAGTGCAGGATGGGTCTCAGACTTGGGGCCAATTCAACCCTTATGTGGTGTGATTGTGGTCAAGTCCTTATGCCAGGGAGCAGGCTCTGAGCAGCACAGCAGCTGTTATCCGAATAGTTTGGGACATTTTCGTGGAGAAGTGTCTGGTGGGAATATGGAACTCGGATCTTGTCTTTCAGCACTAATGCTCGCTCCCGGGCTGGCTGGCTTGAGGCTGGAGCCAGACTGCAATTGCCCAAGTTATTTCTGCAATGAGGAATATATGCAGAGTCAAGCAGAAAGCATCTCGGAAGAAATGAATTACCAGCCAAATATAGATTATTTCATTTTGAGGGACGTCATCCAATCTACTCAGCTTCTCAGTCATTCAGCAACTTTTAATGTCTGTTAATGCCTATATTTATTATAATCATGCATACTAAAAGCTCAGCCTGAATTGCATCTTTATTGCTTGTTCCTGGCATATAATGTTAGACAGGGCAATGCCTTTTCTTTTTTCTTTGAGGCACTGAGTGCACAAACTCCTCATGTATATTTCCCAATGGATTTAACTCCTTTTCGTGTAGCAATAGGCTAGGAGAGGGTAAAGACGCTGGGGTAATTTTCAAAGGGAGCTAGTTTCTTTTAAATGCATTTTCTGGCACCGATTCTGTGAACTGTACATGTATTTATTTATGATAGCTTTGATGGGATTTAAACATGGGCTTGAACTTGAAGGTAAGCTTTGTATTTTGCAGAATATTTGTCCCAATGCCCCATTCAATGGTGCAACAGTCAAATGGCACAATTGTGCATGCTGCTTGGGCCAAAGTGGTATGGAAGAAAAAGACAGCTGAACTCAACTAATTACAAGCCCTGCATAAGTACAGCAAAATTTACAGGCTCCATAATAAACTTCTTAGAAACCTTGTTGAAAATTGGTAGTCACCAAGTGATAAAATACAGAAACCTTTTCTGTGATAAAGTTAAAACATGGTGATTTTTCTTCTGAAATACTCTTGCAGAAGCACTGATGAGATAAATGTATTTATGTAGTGAATAAAATGCCTGATGAAAACTAATCCGAGAGACAGAGTAACTGATTGAAGAGGGCCAGGATTGTCAGTGCTTCCCATCTGCTTTGCATCACTGAGCCGGGCAAAACATCAGAGCATATTGGTGAATCTGGCAGACGTCATGTTATTTTTATGTCATCCTTATTCTTCCAGGGCCTGATCCAAGCCTCACTGAAATCCATAGAAATGAGTGGACTTTTCCTTTACATCAGCGAACTTCGAATTGGCTCCTTCCTCGCTCACTGGTAATGTCAGGAGCCTGTGATGGGTCTTGGGGGCATTTTGACAGAGCAGTTGGGCACAACCATGCTTTCCTTTTTAATCCTGCCCTCTGACAATCTTGTTACTGATGTATGGTGATGGCTGGAGTCCCAAGATAAGATGAAATGGGGAGCATAACAAACTGAAAAAGACATACTGGTTTAGGAGTGAATGAGACCGTTCCCAGAAGTGCTGAAATTCAATGGGATTTAGAATCCCAAGGACCCTATTATTTTGGAAAATGGACCCCATGCTTTCAAGACATTTGGGCAGCTCTGAAAACTTCATCCATCACTTCTATGGAGAGCAGTGTAGACCTTATGTAATATCCCAGGCAACAGCCAGAACTGTTGAGAGTAAAACCCACAAAATGGCTTGATCTTCTATTGTTTCTGAAGGTGTGAATTCCTCTTTTCCTGATATTAAGTAACTTTTGGGTGTTGTCCTTTTCTGTTAAAAGAGAAGTTTGCTGTATATTGCAAAAATATGTTTATAAATTCCTTCACATGCCTGTCAATCCAGACATCCTTCCTTATTCTCGTTATGTTTATTTATATAGACACATAAAAAACTAACAATCTTATATTTATTAATCAAGGTGATTCAGCCATGCCTCCCACTGTCTTTCTCTGATTCCAGTCTTATTCCAAAATACATCCCTAAATGTCACTGGGGTTACTCATAAAACACAGTGGTGCTCTGCATGAGTAAGACTGTTTGAATCTGGCCTGGAGTAAAGTTACTAATTCTCAGTGAGAAGCAGAGCTAGACAAAGATTGCAAAATATTGTCCACTAATCTGTTCTTGAATTTTTAAACATATTTTTTGGTCTCTGTTCACTCGTGGATCTCCGAGCTAATGAACTTGCTGACAGGAATGTTCACCATAACAACCCATTTACAGCAAATATTGCAAGATCTTTGTACTCTTCCCTTCATTCAAAATAATACCAGTCTCCCTCCCCAAGAAATGACTTTCCTGTTTTAGGGTTTTGTCATCAATTGTGAATATTCACATTGGTAAGATGTTTTGTTTGTTTTACTAAATCCTCTTCCAGCAAGAATACAGAATTAAACCAAATGAAGTAGAATTTAACAAAGAAAGACCTCTGAGCTCCAATGCCAAGAGAAAGGATGGTCCTGGAGCTGGAGCTGCAGGGAGATGTGGAGGTCAGTCCTCAATCCACCAAGGCCTTTGCTGCTCCCTTACCTTGCAGCACATTGAAACGTGAACAGCTTCCAGGACCTCAGATATGCTGGGGTGTGCACGAAGGATGCATAATACTGACAAATCATCTGCTTGTGACCCATCTATAAAAAAAAAAAAAATGTGTAGAAATGATTTAGTTACAAGTTCTTTACCTAAAGATGTCCTTTCATCTGCTGGTGGATATGTTCTTCAAGGAGATTATTCATGGAGCAAGGTTCTAAAATAAAAATTGAGGAGGATGCAGCAAAGCTGGGCTTTGGTGAATACATCTAAACCCTAGACAGATTGCAAATAAACTGATCTTGTTCCCAGGCAACTCCCAAGTAGAAAATAGGCACAACTGTTCTGAACGATTTTCTCTACAATTTGTTTACCTAGCTGTAGGGTCTTCTTCAGAGGCAGGAGAGACAGTTATTTATATTATATTTATATACAGTTATATATATTATAAGACCTCAGCTTGCTTTGAATCTGGCTTATAATGAGAGCTATACCCACACCAAGTTTCAAATTCCAAGCAGTTTGATGTGGCCTTTTATAGAGAACAAAAATGGTTAGAATTTTTATTACAATAAGAAAATGCAATTTTTCATTCTCTCCTCATTTCAGAAGGTCTGAAGGGATTTTACTCAACTTCCTCTTTTACCTTCAGGCAGAGACCAAATCTGAGAAATTGCAGCCCAATTTTGGAAAGTTCTCAGGATGTGAAAATCAGGGGATCATGATGGGAAGCTGCTGTTCAATACATTTTGTCATGAGTGCTTCTGGGAATCTGCTGCAGACCAGGTGCCCCCTTCACCCTCACTTTGTCTTGTTTTATATCCTTCCACCATCTGATCAGAATTAATTTAAAAACAAAAAAGTGTCTGACCAGAACAGTAGGAGGTTTTTGCCCTGTTGGGACCAAGATGGCTAGAAGGTAGTCAAGATCTGGCCTTGCAGAGGCTGGAAATGATCTAGCATCTTCTAGAGTGTGACATCCAGCAGAAAAACATAAATCTTTTCAGTGCCTGAAACTCAGCAAGGTCAAATGCAGTCTTGCTGTTACTCTGGCACTGAATTTAGCAGCCCCAGACAAAACTGCAGGGGCAGCTCAGGGAGGAGGAGAGAAATGACAGCTAAATTCAGGGATTCTTCCTTTAGGCAAAGTCCTGAAACTATTGTCCAGGCTTTGTATGAAGTAAAGTGTATTAGAGTTAGTATTGATCTGCTTTTGCAATGCTCAGTGTTTAGAAGAGTGTAGTCTGCCCTTATCAAGAGCAAATGTGAGCCTCATAAATATCTGAATGCAGCTGGTGTTATTTTCAAGCCCAATTTAGGTACCCTTGTTAGATATTTTGGAAAAATTCATCAGCAGTATGGAAAAGAGTCTATAGAACTGGAAAATTTTGCTGTAAATTCACTGTTGTTACATCTACCAATTTGGAAAAAGTCAGCGCAAAGGCACAATCCTTAAAATAAATAAAAGAAAATGTCTCATATCTGCCAGCAGGCACTGAAGTGCCCCAGCAGAGGCTGCCTGGGAGCAGCACAAACTGTGCACAACTCCTCAGTAAACAGCAGCTTGATGTTCTCCCTCCCTGGGAGAGATGTGCTCTTTGCCATCGGTGTAGGTTGCTGATGCTTCGATCTCTTCCCTGGCTATAGACACCTACTCCTAATTTGCGATCCTGCGCTACTCCAGGAAGAGCTGGAGGAGACAGAAGGTGTGAATGGACAGCCAAGACCGAGCAGAGCCAAGGGACTGGCTTGGCTCTGGAAGGCAAAATGCAAGCTGAGCCATTGGAGCCGGCTGTACACAGATGAGAAGGAAAATGCACAAAGTGATAAATAACTTTGCTTAGGCTGCCAGGAAGGGCTGCCAGAACATTCTCGCTTGGCTATGCTCTGACTTGGCTCGCCTGCCGCTGCCAGCCCCCCTCCTGCACAGATGAAATGCCGGGCCAGAGCCACGCATGCATCTCAGGGCCGGCTCACCCCGTCTGCCCACTGGTCAGCTGGCCCCTCGGGCAGCTGCCTCTGCCCGTGCCTCTCCCATGTGGAGCCCACCCTCCGCCTGCATGGACACCCCAGAGGCAGGAAGGCATGGAGAGAGAAAATCATGAGGTGTTCATTAGCTTGGGTTCTTTTTGGAGGAGCCACCTCTCCCAGTGCTTCCCTGACAATCTGGATGGCATCTGCCTCTAGCGTCACCCTACAGTGCTGCCTCCAAGGGCAGCAAAAACCCTCCTTCTCCAGGGGTCAGCTCTGCACCTTTCTTTTCCAAAGTAGCACACACAGGTGATACGGATGGTTTCATCAGGGGTGATCAGATACCTGCATTCCCACCCATGAGTGCCTGGCAGTTTGCAGAGCAGCCTCAGATGAGGGGCCGGAGTCACCGCAGGGGATGTGCAGAACAGGGATGAACTGCCAGTGCCACGCATGGCAGCATGCAAATCAAAGCAACACTTTCTCCAGTGCTGTGTGGTGCTACCAACTTCATGCCTCATTGGAGTGGAAGGAGACATGGATATTTTAGAGGATTTATCAGGCAAAAAGAAGTGTTGGCATTTCTCAGTTTCAACTGGCAGCTCCAGCTTGAGGAAAGCTATTGTTGCAGGATTTCCAATGTCTCGTTGCCTTTCTGATCTGTAGCGCACATTGAACATATGTGTCTGTTTAGTTGCCCATTATTTAACCTAGATTTTCCCCCCTTGAGAGATTACAGTGAATTCAGGGCACATGAATGGTGTAATTTATCATTTTCCAATATAGACTGTCATGTGCTTAGATATAGTGAAAATAATTTGTTGTCAAGTTATCCAGTTACCACCTCCTTTTATATGCTTCATAATAAGCTATTTGTAATGATCCATGCTCGTCAGAAGTCTAAATAACCAAAATATTGCTGTCTCACTACAGATAACTACTAAATACTTCCAGCAGCACTGAATCATCTTGATCCCGGGGAGAGCTGTGTCCACATTTTTACAGAAACGGTTTGCCTACCAGAAAATCCCTTTTCAAGAGTGCCCAATGTTATAGACTTTGGAAAATTTCATTTTGAGGGGAAAATGCTATTTTATTAGAATTTTTTTTTATGCTTGTCCCGAGTTATATTTTTTTTTCCTGTTTTCCTCTTACTGTCATGTATTCCCTTCTCAAAGGGCATGTCTTTCTGTGTGACCTTGCTCATAGCACTAGCACAGTGAAGGTTATGGGCATGCCTTTGTGGTACATGCAAGCTATTTTTCTAAAATATTAGAATGCCTAGTACCCTCCATGCCACAAAATCCCCTGGATCCTTGCAGTCGCTGAAAAGAGAGAGTTGCTGTTAGAAAGCGGTTCATCCCGCTCTAGGATCCAGGTGACCCTTGGCTGTACCTGTCCCACCTCCTGACAGCTAAGGTGTGTTAGCCTCCTACTTAGTAGAGGCTTTTGATTAGGCAGATGAGCTAGGTGCAAAAAATTGGCTTAGGCTGAACCTGGCTCAAGCCCTTCTTTTGTTCCTCTGTTGTTTGGTGTTAAACCATTCCCTCCCCTGCAAACCGGAGATCCCAGCACCGTTTGTTGTGCTTTAGCATTGTGTTGTTGTGTTCTAATCTGCCAGCCTGATGGGGTAGCTGCCCTCAGGGATTTAAAACCTAAGTTATTTCTACTGTTATTTTATGGCATGACTTCGCACGATGTGACATCCCTGTTTGGCTTGAGCAGGGCCCAGTGGCTTGGACTGCCTGACAGACGATAGTCAGAGACTAATGACTGCCTGCATACTGCTAGGAGGAACCCCCTGGGGCAGCAGGGGGACCTCTGCCAGCTCTGCTCTGAATTAACATCTTCCCTAAGGAGCAGGCAGGGAGATTAGGCAGCCGAGGACAGAAGGACAAGTAACACCAACCTCCCACCCCGGTGTTCCAGCTGCCGAGAAGTCAGCCTTTTGAAAATACTGTGAGTAGGTTGTTCAGGTCGATCAAACAGATAAATAATCAAGGACCCACACTGTTCCCCAGGGTGTTTTAATGTTTCAGATGGATGTAAACATGGCAAGTTGTTATCAGAGAAATTGCAGTAGCTGAAACTGGAGTGAAACTGTTTGTACACAGAAATGATCTCTAGAGCATACGGTTAGGATGTTTATAAAGTGATGAGCTGCAGTTTCTGTGGCTTCCTAAACAAAATGATGGGCTTCGGTAGAAAAATCACTGCCCTGCATATTCTCAAGCTGCTAAAATAAGGCTGTGGAATAAAACAGTAGTGGAGAAAAAATGGAGGGGTTTTGAGAGCTTCTTTGAAGCAGCTCTCTGGAGGAGGAACACCTCAGAAAAAAAACCCAGGGGACAAAAGAACAAAAAATTAACACAAGATAAACTCTAAACTTGAATCTTTTTGGCTTTCTAGCTCTTTTTTGCAACTGTATTTCAATTCTTGTAATAAAAAAAATTAAAAAAAGCTTTGTTCCATTAGAATAACATTGTTTTTCTTCTTCAACCTTGAGTGGGCTTTTGAAGGAATTAAGATAACTCTGGAAAGCAGTAGGAACACAGGGTTTTAAAAAATATTTCTGAAACCAGAAACACTTTAAAGGGTTTGTCTTTGCAGAATACATCATTATTCAATTTTCTGAAAAATGGGTCTTTTGAACTCTTTTGAATTTGCTATTGTTTGTTATTGTTTTTTTTGGTTGGCTGGCTGGGGTTTTTTTTTGTTTTTTTTTTTTTTTTGTTTTCTTGATCAGTGAAGGCCCAGATATTGTAGTCAAATTACATAACTTGACACTGGAGGGGGACACACAGCCCTCCAAAGGTTTGCTTTAGGATACCTGGTGTACATTTTTCAAGAGTAACGAATGGCAATACAAATTAACATAGGAGATAAACCAGGGATCTCCTGTTGTTTGATCTGCTTTGCAGCACTGGCACAGAACACCAGCTCAGGGGTGTTTTGGCATTCTTGGGCATCAGTACCATTGGACAGGAAAACTTTGACTGGAAACATCCTCAAGAAGTGCCATGGATTTGCTGTTTTGCTGATACTGCACAGGAGATCATGCTCCAGCTAATCAATGCTGAGGCTTTGCAATATGGTGTCCTGAAAACTTGGGCTCTTTTTGTCATTTTGCTTCTTTTTTTTTTCTCTTTCCATAGTCCAGTTACTTCATCAGCTATGGGCGTGGTTACCTCTGTGCTTTCTTTGGATTATCTGACCAGGAAGTGTTCCTAAACTGTTTGTTCAGGGCTAGCAATATTTTGTAACTTTTTCAAGTTATGCACATCAAATTATGGTACTTAGGAAGCTGAGGGATTTTTACAGGTGGTAGTTGGGCTGTTGCTCCTAATTTTGCTAGGTATTATTCTCACTGACTGCTCACATGTCATGCCTTCCCCCAGTCCAGGCCTCCTTACAGGGTTCATGAGAGGTGTGGGGTTAGGGATGCTGTAGCCCCCACCTTTTTCCCAAAATCTTCCTTAGGAAATATGTACTGTAGTTGAGATAAAGGAGAGGTATCACACAGCTGGTCTGTACCTATGAACCCTAGTCAATCTCTGTGTATTTGTTTTAAACCTGTGGCATTGTTTTTGCTTGACTTGTCTTCACTTTCAGGCAGAAGTGCAGTTAACATGACCTCTGTTAAACTGAATGTGGGTGTTATTCATATATCAAATTGCACTCAATTAATGAAATCACTATGAAATAATGTCTTGAGTGATAACGGCATGAACTGGGGTAGCCCCAGAGTGATGTGAAATAACCATAGCAATAGTTAAGAATTCTGTGCTGTTGCCGTGGCTACTAGCCTATTTGACTTACCATTGCAGTGGAAGAATATTAGCCAGGAGATAACTCATTTCTCAGACTCCCACATGACAATAATACTTTCTGCCAAACCTCCCTCCCCCCCACCCCACTGGATTGAAACATGACAGACATCAAACTGTTACTATTGTTGATTCTTGCAACGTGTCCCAAAGGGGAAACTGGATTTTCAAATGTCATTAGAAGGGGTATTTGAAGTGATATTTGAAAATTTTCGCATAGGTTGCTCTTTTCTTAAAAAGAAAAAGTTTTAAAATAAATTGATTTGTTGTGTATAAGAGAGAAATTGTGAACTTTCTACAGAAATTATATATATTTTCAAAAATATAGACTATCCCAAAACTGAACTATGTTCTACAAAACAGCACTGTGGTGCCCTTTTGAAACTCAGTCTGAATACTCCCCTTATCTCTCATGCATCTGAACAGGCGATCCGAGGAGCTCTCCCAAAGTGCACTGAGGTTCAGTGGTTCTTTATTCACACTGTCAAATGGTTCCTGTTAAATTACAACCTAGAAACATGTCCAGTCTGCTCCAGTAGTTCAGAAATCCTTGTGGTTCTGGTGGCTTTTTCCACTCTTGGTTCAAGGGGCCTAGGAGAAAAGCTGTTAGCAGGACGGCACCCAGCATAATCTGAAAATAGTGTCCTTTGGATAAGTAATAGGGAACCCAATCAAACCACTGCCTGCTCTTGAAAATCTAGAGCAGGATGTTTTCTTGCCTGTCTGAAAGGACTTTTCTTTCAAGAGCAAGTCACCAGTGCTTTGGACAGCACTCAGTTATAAGGATTTCCTCAGATGATATTTGTAGAGATGATGTTGAATATATGTAGTTGAATATATGTAGTTAAATATCTGTAGTTAATTTTTTTTTGGCATAAGACCATGTGCATCACTGTGGCTATAAAGCCTCACAAAACTGCAGGGTGAAGTTCCAACAGCAGCATTTTAGGGATTTGAAAGGAAGAATGAGAATTGCATTGAGTCCTAGTATCCCAAAATTTTTACCACAGATAGGTCTTGTGCTTTAGATGTTTTGCATGGCCCAGCTTTTGAGATGTAGGTGCACAGCCATGGAGTCCTTCATCCCAGCAGTCAGAGAGCTGGAGTTTGTACAGAAATGCCTCCAGCTCATGGGCATTTGCAGGCAGCTGTTGGAAAAGACAGCAGTCTTCAGCTCTCCCCTTTCTGGCTGCTCCTGCTATGAAGACCTGTAGCTGAGGTGTTCCTTGGTCTGCGTGAGGCTGAAGCGGGTGCCTGGTGTGGAGGCAGCAGCAGAAGAGCTGCAAAAAAACTCCTGGATTAGCCACTCAACATATCTAGTGCAACTTCTGAGGATGTCCAGATCGAGAGCCTTAGGACAGTGAGTACATTTTGATGACTCACTGAGGTGGGACAGGGTGGAGAGGCTAATCCCTGTCTGCTCCTAAACAGTACAAAAAGGAAGATCCAAAACAAGCAAATCATCACCAACCTCCAAGGAGTCAAGGAGACTTGCTGGTGGATAGCTGGTGTCTCTCCTCCTTCGTGTCCTCACAAGGTATCCTGGACTGGGCACTTGGAACACACATCTTGATGCCTGCTGATGGCCTGGCTGCTTGGACACGGTGAGTATACAAGTGTGGGGAAATAATTTTTACTTTAAAATGCAATCATTTCCCCCTCCTTCAAGATCCTGCAGTGAACTTTGCTGCACTGTTGCAACACTATTTCCTACATTTGTTCAAAGAGGAAAAGATAGCTCAGGACCCTGCTTTAACCCTAACATGAGTCAGTCCAGTGTGCAACCTTGGTCACATTGACTGGTGAATCCAGACCAGCAGTCAGGGAGCTGGAAAGAGGGGAGTAGTTCAGGAGAAAGCTGAGAAGAGAGGATCTGATAGGAGGAGGATAAAGCTGCTCCCAGCCCTTGAAGTGCCTGCAAGGAGGTGCCAAGGTGAGAGATGCTAAAAATCCAGCGGTCAGCTCTCTGTCCCAGTGATGGCTTGAGAAAACTGGGATGCTAGGGGTGGTCCCTGCTACAGCAAAGAGCGTGTCTGGAGCCTGCTGAGGAGGAAAGGCAGCTTGCATGTAGATTTGTGTTGTTGTATAGCTGAATGAAAGCATAAATCAGCTCTCTCCTCAGCCTGCCTCCCCTCCTCTTTCCATGTCCCTTAATACATAAAAATAAGGATCCTTTATGTGAATAAAAGTAGAAGACGCCTCCCCTAAGCATGTTTTTAAAAAGCCAAAAATAGTCCTGAAGTCTCAACCAAAAGCGAACATAGCCAGAATTTCTGTGGAAAATGTCTGTAGCTGAAGTGGAGTGTGTGTGGGGGGGGAGGAATTCACATTCAAACAGGGGCTGCCTGTGCAGCTGGGCATTTCTCCTTGCCCCCAGCCCGGCTGCCTGCCCTAGCCCCCACCCTGCCGCGGCGGGGCTGACCCAGCGCGGAGTCGGGACGGGGTTCTGGCCGGGCAGGCGGACCCCGGGAGGCAGCAGAGCCTCTGCTGTGGGCTTCCCTGTCCTTCGTCTGACAGTTCTTGGCAGCTCTGGCGCAACGTGTTGTTAACAGCAGTCCTAATTAATGGGGAACATGTGTGTGTTGCAGAATTTTTTTTTTTTTTTTTTTTTACCCCCTTCTTCTGTTTGGTGGAAATACCGTTAAAACTGTTTATATCCACTAAAAAGGGGCGGGGGAGTGGTTTACTATCTTCCTATCCCAAAGGTTTCCTTTACCTCAGATCAACCCATTTTGGGAACAAGCACTTCTCTAATCCCTGGGTGCCTTTTCCTAAATGCTTTCACACATCTGCACCACTCTGTCCTGCATTCCTGCCATACCATCATCTTGTCCTAATGAAAAATAGCAGACTTCAACCCTGCCAAGTCCCTCTTTTTCTTTTTTTTTTTTAAGACAAAATCCTGTTTATCAAAAAGAATTTCAGAAGTTTGTTGATTTTTTCCATTCATTAACTTAAATTTTTGAAAAAAAAAAAAAAAAAGAAGAAACTTTTGCTTTCCCAACTGTTTTCCCTTCTTGAGTAATAAGAAAACAAATGTTTATATACCATCTGCGACCAGCATGTTCCACAGATGATCTGGTAGACTCATGTCTTCAGTTCACCCCTAGCTCAAAAATAAGGGTCCCATGTCATAGGTGACTTGCTCTCCAGCACAAAGAGTGCTTTGGTTGGCTTAGGAATAAACACAGGAAGAGCAAAGCGAAGCGAAGCACAGATCTGTCCTCAGCTGGTGCTGAACGCTGAGAGGACAAGTGATTCGAGTGCAGGGCAGGATTTCTCTAATGCCCTGTGAGTGTGGTGGGGCTCAGGGGACAGAGGCACAGTGTGGCAGGACTGTGCTGAGATAATGTTCTCTGAGTGAGCTGGACCTTGGCAGCCCTTTGTGCTGCCCTGTTATGCAAACACACAGACCCATGGAGTTTATTGCAGCCAGGCCTGGAGCAAGGACCACTTCCAGACCTCCCCAGGGTACATGGTGATGCTGCAGAACACCTCTATAAAGCTGTGCATGGCCTTTCCTTGATGCTCAAGCTGTAGTGACACCTGTAGGAATCCTTTCACAGAGGGGTGAGCAAAACCTAAGACATGGGAAGAGAGCCCTAATGAATCTGATCTTCCTAAGGAAGGCAGATATTCCTGCCCCCATTTTATAAATGTTGAAGAAGAAGGAGAGATGGACTAAAAAAAGCCCAGCTGGTGGAAGTTGGTGGAGAAATCCATACTCCACATCCGTATTTTGAAGTTTCCTACTACCAGGCTGAGAAGCAGCTGATAACCTTCTGGATTTCCCCAAGATCTCGAGAGGCTTTCACATCTCCTGTACTGGAGCATCATCCTTGGGTGGGTTCTCCTGCAGCTGGATAGATGAGGTGGGCTGCAGGATCAACAAACAGCACAAGGGCTGTGGAATTGTCCTTTGGACTTCAGGTTGTGTGTGTGCACTAGTAACTTGGAAAAAACCTGTCATATCCTGATGAGTCTGGAAGGAAATATTATCCTAGACTGTAACCAGGTTCCTGAATGTGTTTGCCGAAGGTCCTGGGAGACTGGATATCAACAAAGAACAGCTGTCCACTCTCCTCTGGAGAAGGACATTTCTGAGCAGAGATGAGGGGAATACCTGTTTTGGAAAGAGTGGCTTCATCCAGCTACCCCTTGAACTTTGATTGCCGTGGTAAGCTTTTGGAGACGTATAGAGTACATAGGAGGGGAGCAGAATGATGAATAGCAATCAGTATGCAATTTTGGCTTAGGGCAAAGTTAAATCTTACATTTTCCAGGAGAGTATTTCTGGTGGTTTTGGTGTTTTGCGTTAAAGAACAAGCTCTGAAATTACATAGATAACACTTTTTCCTACATTTGCCCCAAAAGGGGGAAAAAAGAGAAGGCCATTTGTAAAGCCTTGCCCTTTGTTTCTTGTGGAAGACAGCAGAAAATTTGAGACCAAAGCATCAAATGTTTCACTTCTCATCAAACCCATGGAAATGTCATTTTTTCCAGGTTTACCAGAGCCACAAATATGTTCACATAAGCCGATACTACCAGTACAGCTAATGGGCAGGTCTACAAGCCAGCATTAGTTGGCACTGACCTGGGGTATATATTACCTTAGCAGCTTGCCAACCAGGGTATCATTTTCCAGATGATTTGCATGGAACTATGACAATTTGTATCCACTGAGGACCTGGCCATCTTGGGTGATACCCACCCAGGAGGATTTGCTTTTGCAGAGCTTTACCCTTACCTTCTAAACCAACTTGCCTGAAGTGGCTCACCTTTTTCTCAGGTCCTCAGCTGACCTGACGTTTCCTCCATGAAATTATATATTTATATACATGACATTTCCTCCATCACAATGCATTGTGTGGCTTTGTGACATATCTGGCAAAGCCCCACTGGGAGGGTCCAGTCTTGGTGAAACTCCAGCGAAGGAACATGGCAGTGATACTTTGTTTTGCAGGATGAACAGAAAAGAAAAAAAGGAAGAAGAGCAAGCAAGTGGATGAAACTAGTGGAATCCTAAAATGAAAGAAGAGATGGGGTCATTGCAGAATGATTATAACAGACCTTGTCTGAGGTTACTGATCTGTGACAACCTTGAAATCTTATAGATACTCTGTTTTTTCCCTATAGTCTGCCAAGACCTTGCTGACACATTCAACATAAAAAAAGAATGAGCATATGCTGGTTTCTGGATAATCTTCCTCTAATGTACTTGGTGCTTTAGCATGCAGAAAGAGAAGGCTCCATCTTTTTGTCTTTTATGAGAAGCTGGTTAGTCCTTCTTATCCCTTTTTGGTCCACAAACTGAACCTATCCAGTTTCCTCCTTTGTGTCTTCAGGCAAGAGAAGCTTTTCTAAGTGTGCTGTTTGTGATGCCTTCAGGGCTCATCCCAATACACACATACATGAAGTCTGTAACAACTTTCAAAGAAATACCCTTACCAGCATGACCCATTGTTTTCTGGACACTGATGTCTAAGCAAATAGTGTTGCTAACTTCAGGTAGCACAAACTGCATTTGCTTTTAGAAGAACAAGGCAGGAAAAGTTGCTGTAAAGTTGAGAATTAAAAGATAAGAAGTACCACTGGTGGGCTGAGAAAGCCACAGCATGCTAGCTCTCAGAAATGTCCACAGCCAAGCCTAGGTTCATCTCAAAGAGGGTAAATATCCAAAGTGGGTGGATGTGGGGAGGTGTACTCAAAGAGGAGAACAAACCCACCCATTTTGGGTTTTCGCACAAGTAAGAATGTCAAACCATGTGTGTGCAGAGTTGACTTCTCATCACCACGCCACCCAAGCTTGCCTGCCCCCCCCGTGCTTTCTCCTCCATCAAGGTGCCTCTGCTGCGGCTGAGGAGAAGCTCGGTGGGGTGAGGGGGCTGCTGTTCACAGTGACCATGCATACCATGAATTGTGCTGTAGCATTTTCTCACCAAGTCTGGCTTGTTTCAGCTACGCTTGTAGCCATATATGCCTATTTTTAGTTTTTTGCTGGTCACTGACTTGGAATTCCACATTATTTTTCTACTTCAATTCTCTTGACAAATGACTGTTCAATCTAGGCCTCCCTGTATCCCCTCCCTGTTTCTCTTTCTCTTGGATCTTAGCCACTATTGGGGTTTTAACCAGGGTCTTTGACAGACATCTTCAAAGCAACCTGTTTCCATATTCAGCTTGAGATCAGTTGTAAGTTATTCTGTGGCCAGCCTTTTTTTTTAATGCAATCTCTGCTTTAGAGCATAGTGCTTATATGTTTCTTCTTTGTGGGTAGAGAAAAAGGCATTCTTCTGATTTCTGGCGTGTGGTATCAGAGCTGGATTTCTCCCTGCCAAGCACCTCAGGACTAGCAGCTGTCAGACATAACTTATTTCAGATGTAAGTCTTATGTCAGCCAGTCTGACTTGTCCCGCAGTCATCCTATAGCTTTCTAGGTGCAGCATGGAGTACTATAAAACTTTCCATATTTTTAGTATTTCAGCCTTGGTAAAACATCTAACTACTTTGTGCAGCCATCAGCTATAGCCTTTTTTTTTTTTTTTCCCTTATTCTGGTGTTCAGCAACCACCTAGCACTTTCATGATCTTTAGAGAAACCTGTCTCAGCTACATCTCCTCCAAAAAAAAGCAAAAGACCTTGCAAAGGCAGCTCCCCCTTTGAAAACAGAGGTGCAGGGGCCCTTTGCTCTCAAAGGTACATCCCATCTGGACCTCTTTAGGGTGGTGAGAAGAGGTGGCACTAGGCATTGATAAAAGGTGAAAGAAGCACTCAGCAGGGCTTTTGGATGCCTGTGTGATCTCCTGTGAAGGAGGGTGTTAGATAGAAATGGGGTAAAGGAAGAAAGTAAAGGAATGTCTTTGCTGGGAAAAGGTTAAGGGGTGGTGCTGTGTCAGAGGTGTTTCTCTGAAACCTTCCACAAATCAGGGCTGAAAAAGACTACAGTCAGTAGAAATACTAGGGTATTGTCTTCCAAAATTCATATGGGCAGGTGAGGAAATGTAGGGAGGAGATCTCCAAAAGATGCCTGTCTGTTTTCTTCCACCATGAGAAAATATACAGGGAGGCTGGATGTTATAAAGAATTAAAAATAAGGAGGGGCTCTTCCATTATGTTTTTTATGCAAGTCCACAAGGTGAAGGCCCTGCAGGCTGAGCCACTGAAGGCAAGTACTTCAGGAAATTGTTGTAAGGAAGAGCTGAAGTGACTGATGACACAAGAGATGACAGACTAATTTGAGAGATAACAGGAGATGTGAGAAAAGTACGATGTGTATCTTGGGAGTTAAGTAACACAGGATACTGAAGTACCAGGTTGCTGGATGAGGGCTGTCAGTGCTCCTCTGCAGCCCAGGGGCAAATCAAACTCTCTGATTCCCTGTGCTTAGAGGGAAACTTGGGACAGATGGGCAGGAGGGGTGAGAATTGCAGCAATTCCAGCAGTTTTGAAAATCAGGTGACCTAGGAGAATTTGAGAGAAGGCAAATTTCCAAACCTCTAAAAACCTATGTGATTGCTGGTTTTCCTTCATAAGTCTGATTAAAACCTGCTTGAATTGTGTTAGCTCTTGTTATTTGTAGTCTGCAGCTTGACTTAAAAAAAAAAAAAAGAAAGAAAAGGAAGAAAAACAAACCCTGAGGAGAAGAGGAACAGACCCAAATCCACAACACATCAAGTGGCTGTGTAATACCACATTGCAAATGGATTCACCATGGGCTTGCAGATGACTTAATAGTATATAACGGCCCACAATGCTCCAGTGACTCATTGCATTTGCTATATCTGTTCAAACTCACCATTCTGAGTAAGAGAGATCTGCCTTCAAAAAATACTCTAATAAATTCTGTTGCTTTGAAATATCCCTGGTGCTTTCTAGAATATCATGGCATATCTCATGCTCTGAGAACACCTCAACCCACTCTGTGGGGCTCTGGTAGGACATGCAGGCAGTTCAGCCTCCTTCAAGCCAGATTAAAACACACTCTGAGCCAAAAGGGACTTGAGAGGGTTTCCCACAATCTTCCTGAGGTGAACAAAATAGATGATTTGGGATAGTAACACAGTTGAGGTGTGTTTCTTATATCTTCCTGCTAGCCAAGGGAAGGGAGATGCTGCATTTGTTGATTCTGGGCACTGGGCAAGGAGCTGTAGAGCTGTCTATGCCAAAGATGCCCCCATGGATTGCATGTGTGAACCATTACCAACATCCTGCCTGTTCCCCTGCAGGGCTTCCCACTGCATTGCCTGTCCTTGATTACCTTGGGCTTTGACTTTAGTAGGGTTGTATTGGTACAGCCTAGTGCAAATGAAGCTCCTAAATTCCCTACCTTCCTCTCTGCCTCATAAATCCATTTACCTGAATTTATTGAATTTATAGCAGCAACTTAGTGCTGTCAATAAAATAACTGCACTGGTAGCATTAGTGGAAAGAGCACAAAGTCATGTCAGTCCTACTGTGCATGATGCTACAGACACATGCACAAGAGGTAGGATGCCCTGATCTACAAGATCTTGGCTGTGGAAACAAACTTCCTAAAATCACTTCTAAATTGAATGTTTCATTTTTACAATTCAGCCCAGACTTCCTTCTGCCAGCTTGCTTTTTTTTTCCCAGTGAACTCTTTAGCTGCTCAGCTTAATTAATTATCACAGCTTACCACAGGTTCTTAGTTTTTACTAATTACCAAAATGGCAAATTCCCTCTGATGTCAGTATGGGTTTTGCCTGTAGAAGGACTAAATGAGACCCTCTGGATTACAGTGCTCCATAGGTTTTAGGAGAGGGGGCTTTTTATGTTGCTTCAGTGAGGCTGTGTGAGAGGGTTTGATAACCTTCTAACTCAGCTCTCTTTGGCTGCTTTTTCCATGAAAGGTAACAGATGGTCATTGTGACGTGAACGTTATTCCAATATCCACAGAGGAGGAAAAAGGACCAGTGTGATCCAAACTTACAGGTTAGTTTAAGTTATTTTTTGACGTCAATAGGCAGTGATATATATAGCAAAATATTTTTCCTCCTTACTGCAGGGCCTTTAAAAGTATATCTTTGTTGTCTTAGTTGCCATAGCAGTGACAAATGTGGATCTATATCCATATGCACATGTACACATGCGAGGAGGGATTCCCCAACCCTGGGGCTGATTGTGTTGGCTTCTGTGCTTGTATTTCCTCTTCCTTCCACTGCTTGCGGTGCTCCAAGGCACTAAGACAGCTTGTGAAACGTCCCCAAGTCGGAAAATGAGTATTTTCAGTCAACCATCTTGAAGCGTGGGCCTTATGTATTACAGGGCTCTGTTATTTAGTGCTTATCTCTAAAAACAGGTAGCAAAGGCTGGGCAGAGCAGAGCTCCTCTGGTGCCAGGTGATTAGTGTGTGAAGGAGATGTCAGAGATTTGTGGTGTGATGTGGCTCCATAAATAAATTAGGAGGTTATTAGTAGTAAATGCGCTATCTGTTGTTTAGATGGGTTCAAATGTGCCCAGATTGTGCTGAAAGGCCTTTGATGTATTTAGCTCATCCTCACCTTGGAATAGATTTTAATCTCTGTGCTCATGTTTCAAAACTGTTCCTCCTTTTCAGCAACCTACTAACATAATCCAGAGATATTCCCTCAGTGGTGTCTGTCACTGTTCTTCCCTGCATTTTCCCTGCTCTGAGCTCTGCATCCTGTAAACAGCAGGACTGTGATCCAGACCTGGAATGGTCCCTGAGTGCAGCCTTTAGGAAGTGAAACACTTGCAGAAAGTTTCTTGGTCTCCTTCTGACCAAGTTCAGTTGTCACTTAACTTGAGGCCCCCTGTGTTGGTGAAGGGAGAGGATTAATTCTCAACACCATCCCAGAGAGCAGAAATAGAAGAAATAGGGGAATCTGAAAACCTAACCAGCCTACTTTTTTGGTTTTAAACTTTTGCTTCCTAATGTTTCTATTTCCCCAGTGATTTTTATACTGGGCCGTTTTCACTTTACCTATCCAAACCTACATTTCTGAATGCCCACAGCCTGCCAAAAATCAGGTTTTCCCTTTTTGCCTGTTTTTGTTGTTTCCAACAAGTAAGATGCTGGAATGAGAACTTGGCTGGCCATTGTGTTGATGACAAATGAAAGAGAAGCAAACACAGCTTGCTTGTCTGCAGCTTCAGTGGTTCAGCAGGGCTGGCAGTAGTAAAGACGTGTTATTTGTTGATATAACACACAGCACCAAACTCTGAGGAGGAGCTGAGACAGTATCTCAGTGCAATCATCTGCCTGTATCTTTGGGAATCCCAGCTTCTTCTGCTGGCTCAGCCTGGAGAAATAGTGGGCCACAGTTCCTGCTGACATCTCCCCTCATGTCAGGAGGGAGATGCTCCATGAGGGGCTGTGAGCTCCTGACAGGTAGCACAGGGCAAATCACAACGTGCCACTTGCAGCCGTGATGTGAACGTGTGTCTTTGTCAATGTAGCCTGTGTGTCCACATCCATCTTTACAGGTATATAAACATACACACTCATAAGTGTGTGTGTGTCTGTGTACATACATGGAAATGCTGTGCAAGGAGTGAAGGCACCAAGTGCCCCGGTGTGCAGGGCAGCTAATTGGTGCTCTCTAAGTTTTAATTCCACCTTCACCAGTTCTCTACATGGTGATCTCACTAATGCTGTTTAATCTCCTCCCCTGGGTGCCACTTCCCTGTTGAGGCTGAAAAGTCGTCATCCTGCAGGGACTGTTCTTCCATGTGTGTATGCCCAGTGCCCAGCATGGGAGGCCTTACCCAGAGATAATTCAGCAGCTACTGAGCAAGCTACTGCTGCCTGAAGGCATTTGAGGATTTGCCTTCAATGAGATTTTGGAGCAGAAGCAGGACCTGTGCTCTCAATGGTGTGGTGGCTCCTGGAGTTAAGGATCCTTAGAGCAAAACAGGGAAGAAGAAGGCCTCGTACTTAGTTTGTAAAAGTCCTGCCTCTGGCACAGCAGAGGTTTAGCCCCTGTAAAGAGAAAAGGTGCTAGTGTCACACCCAGACATTCTCTTGGTACTTTTGGGCTATGCTGGTCATAAAGGACCCTGTGACTGCATGCAGTGCCGTACTGCTTGCAAAAAGGTGCTTGTATGCCAGGCTGCAAATTAAGGCATTGCCAGAAAGCTCAACAGCCCTCTGAGGTCAGGGATAAACCCTCACCTTACTCAAGCAGTCATGACAAATGCATGCTGGGGCAGAGGTGCACCTCAGGGAAAACCCTTCATATTTCTTGTGCTTCAAAAGCATACCTTTGCATTGTCACTGCTAAACAGTGACTCCCTGGGTTGTAGTCTCGTTGGGGCTGGATGTTGGGGTGCTTCTGGTGGGTAATGGGGCCAAATTGTCCGTCACAGTGTGTGTATGTCCCAGGAAGGAAGCTGGCATGGGGTCTAACAGAGGTCTGTGGGAAGGGGTGCTGGAATGCAGCATGTATCAAATTCTCATAATTATGGTGGTAGCTAGAACAGTAGGAGACAGACTTGGGCCATAAAGCTGGCAGCCTGAATAGCCAAGAGGTGCAGGATGGCAAGGAATGTGTAACCATGGAGGGGAAATGTGACTTTCCAAGGTTACATGGTGGGATGGTGGGACAGTCATGAAGAGTGGCCTGACTCCTAGACTACTATCTTAGCAACATGACCACATTCTCCTCAGTAATAGGAGCCATGCTGAACCTTTGCCAAGAATCATCTTTGTTCTGCTTTGAATGGTCAGTATTTTTGAGGGTTTTTGTGGGGGAGGAGTTGAACAGTAAATAAACTCATTCTTTTCTACTTCTAGAGGTATTAAAAGCGCTAGTGTTGGAAACCAGCAGTATTATTGGTTTTCTTCATTGCCCCAAACCTTCTGGGAGGCAGAAAACCTTCACCTCTGCTGGTCTTTCTTCTAAGGCTGCTGTCTTCTCTTTGAAGCATCCCAGTTGCTTGGGTGCTTCTACAAGACATCTTTTTGCTTTTTGGTTTGCTTACTAGACTCTGTGGTGGAAAATGGGACCATAACAAACCTGGCTCCTCAGCAGTTTAAAAAGCTGCTTTATAAGTCAAGGTCCTCCAATATGCAGCAGTCAGTAGTCTCCATCCATCCATCCATCCATCCATCCATCCATCCATCCATCCATCCATCCATCCATCCATCCATCCATCCATCCGGTTTTACTGACTTTATAATACACAGCAAAGACCTCTACCTTGAAAATAGAGCATCAGACCCTCAATTACTTTTACATGAAGATAAATAGATTGGTATGGAATTTATGGATGTTAGGGACACTGGTCCAGGCTCTGAACAACAGAGCCCATTTAATTTCAAGAGCTGAATCTCCACAAAATATTCACAATAAAGCCCCAAACTAGGTGCAATAAACCTAACACCAGCCAAGTTTGCAAACCCAATCTGAATTGTAGGGAAGCCCAGGGCCAGGTTTCCAGTCAGCTTTGAAGCCACAGTTTTAAAGAGGCTCCTGATCAGGATTTTGATCTTCTCACAGGCTGTGCTTCAAACAAATTCCACCAGCCAGGATTTGAGCTCACTGCTGCCAAATCCCAAACTTGCTTAGGATGCAGCAGTGGCAGTGTCCAGAGGTGAGTTTTAGCCATTCCTAAGATGCAGTTTGGTGTAGGACTGATGCCCCAGGGAAGGTGCTCTCAGTACAGCCAGCAGCATGGGCAGGGCTGAGTGGCAGGCAGCTTCCCCTATAGATTGTAATGGTTTCATTTTCACTGGGTTTCAGCACTTGGCATTTTGGGCTGAATTTCACGCCAGGTTTTAAAATCCAAGAGGCCCACAGGCCTTGTGGACATGCAAAACCAGAAATGTAATGAAAATTGGTTTAAAATTGATTTAGTTAGAAAGAAAAAAATAGCTCAAGCCACCATGTGGAAACATTTAGAAGAGTCAGTTATGAAGTTTAACCAAATGGAAGTGAATGCCTTTGAATGTGTCCATACAAAGCACTGGCGAAAGGAAATCTATTTACCACGAATTTTAATTAAACCAGTTGAGCTCTTTTTTAATAAGAAGTACTGAGTAAAATTTAGCAAAATACCAGTACCCCTTCTTAGACTTCCAAAAATGCATCAGTCTTGCAGTCACCTTTGTAAACTTTTTCAGACATGTAACATAATTCTTTAGGGGGATGAGCATTGGTATTTCAGTCCAGGTCCTTGAATATATTTACTAAAATGCCCAAGCACCACTGATTTCTAAGAGGATCTAATGCCTTTGAGGATCTTGGCTTGCTGACCTCATGCTGGTTAACCTGAGGGGAGGTTTCTGCCCTTCTTGGTCAGCTGAAAAACTGTGACTGGACTGCAGGATCTTAAATAACTTAAGTGCAGTAGCAGTTTATTCTGTCTTTAAGATTTTGAGGCTATGAAGGACTGTAATCAAAATACATAGGGCAGGGAGATGCGCTGTAATTGCAAGATTTCCAGCCTCTCATGGGCTTGTGGAAATCACCTCCAGGCTTGGAACTTAGTGGTCCTTGCTTGATGTCAAACCTGTTGGGTCAAGGCATAAGTTTGGGTGAATTTCTTTATTTTGCGTTGTTTCTGTGCAGACTGGATAATTTCCCATTGAATAAAGAGCACTCAGCAGTCCCTGAACTAGGTTTCAACATGGCAAAGAGCCAGCTTCAAGTTTCCAGGTAGGTTGTCCTGACAGCAGCACGGAAGAAATTTGTGGCTGATGTTGCTGAACTCTCACAGCAGCGCCAGTGGTCTTTGTCCCACAGTTGTTTTGTTCTGTGTATTGTGGTTTCTTGTTGGGTTTTTTCCCTTGCTGGGGTTGTCCTGCAAACCCTACCTGCAGTACCGCAAGCGCGGGATACTTTTGCTCCCTGTCTTTCCCTTCAGCATCTGCCCATGCGTGCAGCTCTGCACATAAACACAGCAGTCTCAGAAGGGATGTGATCAAAAGGTTTTAGAAGGGCTCTGCATGTTATGAAATGTTTTGAGGCGCAGAGCCCAAAGAAGGAACTCCATCATGGATTCCCCATGTATAACTAATTTGGGAAAAGGGATTAAAATGGGACAGAGTCTTTTGCTTTTTCTCCCCCCTCCTTGATGGCCCCTTTCAGAAAATTAGGGGCCCCTCTCCAAGGAGAAACTGTTGAAAATTGCACACTGCTTTCCCTTCCCCTTCCTCCTGAACATAGCCAGAACAGCAATATACATTTCTGAGGTTTGGCAGCAGCATCTGAAAGCATGTTTTCTTGCCAGAGAGGACTGGCTGATGGGGGCCAAAGTGCATGTGGGTTGGGGGGACAGTTGGGGAAGAGAAGGGAAGGCACCTGTACCCTCTCTTCCTGCCACAGCTACTACAGATCTTGTTCCCACCATTTCCCAGTTGGTACCTGATGATCATGTTTATTCTCTGGATCGTATCATTGGCTGCTGGAATGAGACCCATCAGGCGAGATTTGTGCCTGAACTTCAGTTTCATAACTAAAGCAGAGACAGTTGTTCTTGCGACAGACCTCTCTTGGACTGAACAAAAACATGTACGACCCATGTGCGGCCCATACAACTGAGAAATATGTTAACTAAGCTAGTCCAGAGCTAGTGATGATCCTGTTTTATGTTAAGCTTTCCTCTGCTGTAACATCACTGCCTTCCTCCTGCCAGCCCCATCTCCATCCTGCCTGATGCAGGGCCCCAGTAGCTTGCCTGGGAAAGCCCCCTTGGTCTGCTTTGGTTCTGGTTGCTGCAGTGTCTAGACTGGTATCTGGTGCTGCAGCATACACTCATGTTTTTAGCACCATGCTGAAGTCTAATGATGTCATCTCTTATGGCTCAGAGGAAGAAATTTCCATTTCATTTCAGAATTTTATGGAAGGATTTGAAAAGTTTGGAAGGGGGGGGGGGGGTGTGGAAATTTTTATGCCAAATGAATCTGAAACTTGAAGTGTTTCATGGCTCACAAGCTCAAAAGCCCTTCCTGCACTTCCCCTCTGCACCTTTCTTTCCTTTAAAAGGAAAAGGGAGAGGAAAAACAGAAGAGGACAATAAAGGAGTTTCTCTCCCCTTCTGAACAGTGCTTTTGAAATATCATAAATGAAACTTTCTCTGAGCATTTTGTTAGCATTAAAAAAGGGATTATTTAGTTATAAAGATGTCCTTATTTGACAAAAATTCCAGACTATTTCCAGTTTTTAATTTTCATTTATGGGCACAAACCTGTCTTTTGTTGTGCATGTTTGATGTTGAGGTTCTAGGGCATGCCCAAAGCCTGTGCTGCAACAATGCAAGCTTACAAATGTTTCCTTATTGTCTCTCATCATAATTAAGAGAATAAATATGTATATTTAGCTTGCCACCTTCCTCAGCTTGGGATGGGAGGAGGCATTCATGCTCCAGTGATCTATTGTCCTGTGGCTAAACTCTGCTAAATTTCCTCTGCCACTCCACAGCAGAAGGGTGGATGGAGCTGTTCCTGCTTCCCCCAAAGTTCAAGCCCCCATCAGAGGAGCTGCAGCCATCAGCGTGGGAGAGGAGAGAGGGTCTGCTGTTATTCATGTTTTTAAATGGCTGGGTTCCACTTTGGCAGACGGGAGAGACTGAAGTCTGAAAGCCGTGGGCTGATAAGTGGTTTTTGAGAGATAAGGTATGAAAGACTCTGTAATTCTGGAAGAGAGTGTTGAGTAGTTCATATGTGTAAGTCCAGATGTTCAGTAGAAGGAGCTGTTCCAACCCTTCAGCTGAGAATGTCTGCTTGCACGTGTATGATTGGATGTCTCATGGCAATGGCCAAGCAATGTGGTCCCTAGGAGCAGCAGATGGAGCACTGAGTTCCCCGTTGAACTCGGGGAAACCACAGGGTTAATGCTCAGGTAGTGTCCCATTTCCATTTTGCTTTGACAGATGTATTCCACTCAGAAGACAAGGATGCTTTCTGATCACAGGAGATGCACACCTTTTGGTTTCAGGGGCCGCCTTGCTGGTCCCATGGGACGCTAATTTACTACTGGCCCATTAAATGCTACCCACACATGGCTGGTGTGGATGCTCAAGTCTTCCGGAAACAGAGACGCTCAGGGATAGACTCCCTGACTTCTCCCCTGGGCAATGAGCAAAGTGTAAAGTAGCTCTCCACTCACATTTGATGGAGCTAAGGTGACAATGGCCATTGCAAGGCAGGAAGAGGGTTTGTCCCTGCCTCTAGTGTCAGGCTTCGGAGCACAGTTCTGGGGTTTGGGTATATAAACTGCTTACCTGCAAAGCTGTGTGAGTATACCTCTTCCAGAAAGTGCTTTTCTTGCAGGAGGAAAGCTTGTGTCCAGAACAGCTGGACCACTTGACTGCTCTTGAATGTGAATCATAGCTGAAGGAGGGCTGCATTTAACTAGAAGCGTATCTTATCAGCAGCCCATCACTCAAACATGCAGTCACAGGGTAAAGGCTGTTTGAGTCAGAGAGAGATTCAGGGCCAGGTTCCCAGGATCTGTCAATTGGGGATAACTTCCCTAAAATGGATATAGCTGTATTGATTTAAATAGGTTGGGAATTTAGCCCTAAATATTCTGCAAGTACATGAACTGTATTTGGCCATGATTTTTCCAAGGAGACACATCATTTTTTATCGTGAGCAAGATCATTGCAGACAGGGAAACAGATAAGCAGCTGGATTTTCCTTTGGGCTGTGATTTTTGGAGTAGATGCATTGGTTCATCTAACATGGGCTAGCTTAGTTGGTGTTTGAACAGAAACAGAAAACATCCGTACTTAATGAAGCCTCTTCAGAACCAAACTCCCATAATTTATCTATTTGTCTCTAAGAGGAAGTTTTATGTAGGGCCCTTGGACATTTTAATTGGTAGGCACCACCAGGTTGTTCATGTGTGCTGATGGGCAGGTTATCATTCTCCTGGAGGATCTAAGTGAGGTAGTGGGGATCCCTATCTTCTCTGCAGGGTTGGATATCCCCCAAGGAGGCCTTTTCAAGTTTTGCCTAATGCTTGCATGCACAGCCTGCTGACTATGCTGTCCCCTGTCACTGGTGGGACGGTGACCCTGACAGGGCATGTGGTGAGCGATGGCCTCTTGAGGATGCTCTGTGTGTTGGACACTCACATGTCATGTAGTGGCTACTCTTTGCTCGTGGGGATGCCCTGCTGAGAGCCAAGCAAAGCATGGTAGGCTCATGTGGGAGAGAGATGTGTCTGCAGGAGCTAAGGCAGGGATGGTTAAAATGGTGTGGGGAAAGACCCTTGGCCTGAGAGTGACCTGGTTGTTGGAGCATGAGCAGCTTGTGGTGCTGTGTCATTGTGTCCTTGTACAGCGTTACTCTACCTATCTCCTAAAATCCTCCTCACCTGCCACAGGCCTTCAGGCACCACCAGCTGCTCCTGCAAGCTCCAGCCACAGAGAAGCATGACCACAGCACTCTTCTGTTCCACATTACAGCCCGGGATCCACCTCTGTTGCCACTAGCGTGCATTCCTCACTCTGATTCACAGTGGCATCTCTCTCTGCTTCTTATTCATTACCCAAACATCTTGGCGAACAGCGGCCTGTTAGTGGCTTTGGTCACTTGGCACAGGCATTGGAATCTCATGGTAAACCCAGAGACACTTTATGGAGGTGTAATATCTTGGTTTTGGTTCCCATTGCATTTTTGTAGCACAGAGGCCAAAAACACATCAAAGAAGTGAGTCTGGCAGTGAGCACCAACCCTAAATTCATTACACTCCAATTAGGCTGTTAAGAAGAGATAAAAGAAGCAGCAAAACTGAATGTCCTCCTCAATTTCTGTTTGCTGAGGTTATTTCTCTCTTTTGTGGTCTGGGTCCCTTGGTATCTTAGTCCACCAGGACCAGTCGTGGTGTGTGCTTAGGGGCAGCTGAGACATCCTTCTCATTAAAGCCATGATTGGATCAAAGTGCTTTAGACAGTCCCCAAGGAAGCGCGAAAGATTTTTATTTTTGTGCCTCCCTTTGGGAAGCACAGCTTTTTCACTATTTCACCTCCTTGTCCTGGTCCCCTCCTTCTTTCTGCAGTTTATGATGGACGTGGATTCCTTGCTGCAAAGCATGAAGGCCAAGACTTTGGGCAGCTGAGGCAATGGGCATTGTCTCTTGCAGCCTCTTTTGCTTGGATGGAGTGTCTACAGCTGTCCCTTAGTCAGGGTCATTCCTCTGAGGACAGGAACAAAGCAGCAATTACTAAGATATGGATATCAAGAAAGAAAATCAGTAGCTTGGTTGCAGCTTGGGGATTTGGGTGATGAAATATTGCATTCCAGTATCCCCTCTCAATTGTTTATTAAGTTGGCAGATCTTTTTAAATTGTGTACCACTGCTTCTTCCCATTGCACCAAGTACAGGAGCATCCAGGCTTGAGTGGCAACAGCATCCATGGCAAAAACTGCCCTTGCTGTCAGCTCCTGGCAGAAGTAGTTGCAATAAAGTAATCTTTTTTATATTTACCAATATTTTATTTATTATCTAGATGCCTAAATAATGGTAAAGTCTTCTAGAGAGAATGAAAAAAGTTTTGCAAACAGACAAAATTGCATCTTTCAACAAACATTGCTTTTTGCTGTTGAAAGTAGTGGCACTTTTCCTCCACATCTTGAAATGTGAAAACTCCCTATAGTCAGGCAGAAAAATGAGGATTTCCAAAAACATTCAGGAGTGATTTGTTCAGTTCAGAAAAACTGATAAAACCTGTGAAAATTTCTTGACAGCTTTATGGATAACACTGACTCTATCCTCAAATGGATCAGGCTTTGATGGATAAAGAATATTTCTGTTTGTTAATGTGATCTAAAAGTGCCTTTTCATAAAAAGTGGAAAACATCACAGCAGGGCTATGGGCTCTCTGTGGGACCATTTGGGATGTCCAGAGCTTGACTAGGACACGGAGGTAAGGTCATCAGTGGTCCTCAAGAAACTCCTGCATGTAAATTATGCATCCAGATGAATCTCTCTTAATTGGAGGGTGTGTGACTGTGCTTCAGCTCCCTGGCTTTTCTTCAGGGCACAAACCATCTTCTCCTGCACATGTCCTAGTGGTCATGGGAAGGAAACCTGTGCACATGAGTTAGTCTTCAATCATATCCTCTCTCCTGCATGTCTCTCATGGCAATGACCTCAGGCGACAGCATGCATGAGTCTGTCATGCAGTTTAAATATGGCCTCAATACACCCATCTCTGAGTCCAGCGACAGCCTGTTCTTTCTGAATGCCATGTGACAAAAAGGTAACAGATCCACTGCGCGAAACACCTTGGGTAACAGTTTCCTTAATGGCTGGGACAACTCTCAGTTTGTCAGATCTTATTAAGCAAAGAAAATGAGCAATCCTTCTCTCCTTTTCTTTCTCATCCCTTCCTTTACTGTAGCCGTGATGACAAAAGTTTGCTTTATCTTCACTGGGAGAAAATGGGGTGCTAAGTAACATGTAAAACCAATCTAAAGCTCTAATTCCAGAGAAGTCACAGGAATTGTATTTTTCGCATCATTTTCCAGTTCAAGAAAATGCTGTCTTTGGGCTGGCCTGTTAGCACATCTGAAAATGTATAAACCATCCTGTCTTTCCAAGGCATTTACTTGGTCTCAACCACACTATTTTGTTTTCATTAATCTTAGCTGATGCTCTTTATTCCCAGTAAAGATCAGTGTCTGTTGTCCTTCTGGCTAGAGACCACAGGCAGAGGGACCACAGATGCCAGCAGACATGCAGGTGATCCTTCTCCCTGCAGACACAGCCAGGTCTTTCCTCTGCACCACAGGAGGTTTGTAGAGAGCCCTGGGTTAGGCCCTGGTCACCAAGAAGTGGGGAAACCTGTGCCCCCAAATAATAGAAAGCAGTTGATGTCTTGCAGGGAGCGAGCATCAGCAGCTTCCTCTTAGCTGTCTGACAAGGGAGGAAAAGGCGCAGGAAGCCAAGAAGCCTCAAAGAGATCCCTCAGCACAGCTCAAAAGGGATTTCCTAAGTTCACCGCAAAGCCACAGGGGAGGACAAGTGTTCAGATGCTTTTGATTCAGCACACTGTCGTCCAAATCCCACTCCCTACATGTGCTTTTCCCAGAGGAGTACTGAACTTCTCCACTGTGTGTAGAGCCTGCCCTGCCAGGACTGGCCTCTGTGGTAGCATCAAGGCTGGAGGAAGGTGGCTTTGGGGTACCTTTCTCCTCGCTGAGGAGCGAGCAAGGTTCAGAAATGGGATTGAACACTTCCTTGGATGGCTTGTGGTATGGCATGTATCTCAGGTAGGACAGGAGCTGCTGACAAGCTGATAAAGGGGAGGGGAGGAAGAAAACTTACTTTTCCTCTTTGTGCCTAGGGCCACATGGTGAGCTAATATCCAAAGGCACATTTTTCTCTCTCGTGTCCTGATCTTTGCTGTGCGGGGAAAGGGCAACTGCTGTGAACAGGCACCAGAATATGTTCTGGGTGAGTGGGGGCCCTGGACACACATGTGGGCAGGGACATTTCCCCATCATTCAGTTTATTCCTGGCTCTCTGAAAGTCTACAAGACAGCAAAGAACTTCTCTCTTCCACCCCATGAACTTTTTGTCTTTGAAGCTTTCAGCTTTGTTGTTGTTGTTGTTTATAAAACTGGTCTCTGAAGGATCTCTCCTCTCATTCACACACATGATCAATAAAGACTTCCAGAAGAAATTTGAGTTTGGCTGGAAATTGCATTCAAAACTTCTCCCAGTGGAGGAAGATGAAAAGATTCCTACAGAAGGTTTTCACCTCTTCTGCCAGGAACTGTAGTTCATTGAATTTACTTGAGTGACCCATCAACTTCCCGTACTCCAGGCTCAATCTGTGAAATTGTGTCACCATTTTCTAGCTTCCTGGCATCCAGTGCTCCAAGAAAGAGTTGTCAGCTGGGTTCCAGCAATGTCAGGAATTAAGGACAACCCCTTATTGGTAAGGCATTTCGAAATCTGTGCCTCACATGTTGATAGTCAGAAGCTTCCTGATAGGCCCCCGAGGTAGCTTTTCTTCCACTGCACACGCCTTGATGTAGCTGTGCCTGCAGTTGGGGAAAGAGGTACCAGGGCATCTCCTGCCCTGCCAGCAGCAGCCAGCTTTAGCCTCAGCAATGAAATCATTAAGCAGGTGGAAGCTTTGCTTCTTCCCATTTGTAATGTCTATGCTAGAATATTTCATTAATGAAATCATTGATGTTTATTACCTACCAAATGATCTCTCTCTCCAACAATCTCTGAGGGTTGTTACCACAAAGACTTGCACAACAGATGTTAAAAGCCATCACTTTAAATCAACATATACTTTTATTAAAAACAAAACCAAATGTTTTTTTTTTTTTTTTCTAATCCCTGCATTCCAGTCACTAAAGCTGAGATAATCTTCTGGAGAAGCTAATGGATATTGTTAATATCTGGATTGAATTTTTAAAGAGCTAGGAGAGAATAAACAGGAGAGCAGAGACAACCTTCAGCAGCAGCAATGAGGACAATCTGTTGTGCTTTGCTAGCAGAGCTTTATTTGTGCCAGCCATTTCATCCATTCAGGATGATGCACAAGATGAAGTCGGGTATTTGTAATTATGCCTTGCACTTTTTTTTTTCCTGACTCAGGACCCCAGATTTAAGGAGTTAGGCAACTGTAATGTCAAGAGTGTGTATTTGTTGTTAGCCATTTTTCATTCTTCATGGTTTGCTACAGAAATCTAGACAGGCTGTTGTTTGTGGTCAGTTTAATGCAATTTGAAACTTTTATAAAGGTGACTAAAGGTCTGACATCTTCAGTTGAAGCTTATTTTTTCCCCTCTGCTTGTGAACGGAGCCAAGTCCAAGCAAGAACAGCCTAGGTTCAAATCCTTCTAATGTACTGGTAACTGCTGAGGATGAAGGATTTGCTTAACTGCAGGAGTGACACAAGGAACAGATAAAAACCTTTGGATCCTGATTGCATTGAGTGGATGTTGTCACTAGTGAGTTCTAAAAAAACATCAATACCTCACAAAATTGAAACAACTGCACCTTACAGTGCCAGCGGTGGTGCATAATACATGCTAATGTGAATGGTGATACAAGATAAGCAGGGCAACATGAATGATGGTCCAGGTGTGGCCTTGCTTTCCAGTTTCCACAAAAAGAAGGTTTCCAGTTCAGACTTATTTATGTAGGGGACTTTCTCAAAGATTTCAAAAGATCTCCTGTGAATCGACATATTTTCAGTTGATCTAAACTCGGAAATCAATTCTAGCATGTAGACTTCCGTGGAAAAATTTGTAATAAAACACATCTTGTGACATTTCATCAGGTACTGGAGAAAAACTTTCTCCAAGAGACTATTTCCCTGATGCTTTCTTTTCCCTCACTTTGGGTAATTTTGTTTTAAGACCTGCCGTGAGTCATGTCCATCATAGTGGATTAGGAATGATGCCTTTGGCATGTTTCAGAGTACTTGGTTTGGAAATAATGTTATGGTTTCTGCAAACAGTGTAAACTGAAGATGTGCAGAGCGCTCATTCCTATAGCTTCAGAGTGCCCCAAGGGATGGCAGGGCTGGCAAACATGCCTCCCTGATTTCAAAACAGAAGGGAGGCAATCAAAACCCAGGGTGCTCTTCCCACCACTCTATCCCTGCGTAATCATCTCCCAGTCTGACTACCCACCATTTGCAATAGCCATCCAGTCTGCCTCTCAAGGACCTCCTTCATTGTCTTCACCTTTCTTAGATTAAATAATAAGTGGCAAACACTGTTTTTCCCTTTTTGTCCTCTTTTATTTTCTTCCCCCCCCC
>WBNO01001765.1:405343-446813 GCA_013400575.1 Peucedramus taeniatus
CCCTTCCCCCCTTCTCCATTCCTTAGCAGAGCCTGATGTCACTCTCTCAACAGATATGTGGGAGGTTCGCGCTGGGATTTTCCTCCCTGGGATAACGCACAGTGTTTACTGTCTGTTGGCTTTCCGGTGGTCTCCCAGCCTCCAGCAACGGGAGTCACGAGGTCCTTTCCCCCCTGTCCCATGGTCTGTGGTATCTGTTGTTTTCTGAGCACTGGAATCTTTGTCCCTGTTACGTAGCCCCAAACCTGACCTTGTCGGAGACCACACACGGGTGTCTCTGGATGAGAGGGGAATGTATGGAATGTTTTTCAATGAGCAGTTTATGAAATTCCTTTCCTATATATTTCAGAAATTCTTTAAGTTAAAGAGCACAAACATTTCTCCAAGGAAACTAGAGTTCGCAGGAGCTCAAATGCAAGCACTTGTTTTTAAAAACATTCTTTATTAAGAAGGGGGGGAAAAAGGAGGGGGGGAAAGAGAAAAGAGAAGATGTAAACAAGAAGGCTTAATTCTCCACTCTGTAATGCACAGGCAGGAATAACAGCACAGTGGGGCTGCACTCCTCTGAGGCCTGAGAGCAGGCTGTGTCCTCCCACCAAGTGATAGAGCTGAACCGACCCTGTGTGTGCCAGAGAGTGCAAGGGGTGAGACCTACAGAGCCTCATCCTGACCCACAAAATGTGGGAAAACAGGAAACAGGCCAATGCTGATTATGGAGATGCCCAAGATAGGCAAAGGCAATGCTGAGGACAAGGGGATGCCTTAAAGACAGTGTTTGATATATTCACACATTGGAAATAGCAAAATCAGGTATTTATACAAAACTTGACAGAGAAAACCAGGGCCAAGATTTTTTTTTTTTTTTTTTTTTTTTTTTTTTTTTTTTTTTTTTTTTTTTTTTTGCCTGCAGCTGAAGTGCAGGGGGAAGAAGAAAGAGGGAGGGTTCTGGCTAGGGCACTCTGCAGTGCAGGGCTGAGTCCTCACGAGCTGAGGGAAACCAGCTCTTCCTGGGTGTGTGCTCCAAGCGCTGAGCTATTGTATGATAAGGTGGTACCACCTCTTCCTCTGTTTGTGCTTTGGAAGAAAGTGGAGTTGCCATTGCATGTTTGAAGGGCCTTGGCTTTGGTGGCCATGCTCCAGGAGATCCTGGGGAGGTGTGGATGAAGGTGAAGAGGGGATGTGGACATAGAACTGCATGTCAAAGCTGAGGTGCTTTCAGGCATTCTCCAAAGCAGAATTACTAATTTTGAAAACTCAGTGGTTTCCAGGGACTGAGGAGGACCTTTGTCTGGGCCTTGCATACCTCAGTCCCACTTTAACTAATCTGCTAATTCAAATCCAGCTTGCATGCGTCAGAACTGTAAGCCAATATAGAGTTGGCAGGAAATGGCTTTCCTATCCTGTGAAAATTTTCAGGATTTTTTTTTTTAACCGAACCTGGGTTTAAAAATTGGGCCAACTGCCAGAATTCTGAAATTTTTTTGCAAAATGAAAACCCAAGTTCTGAATCCTTTTCCTCTAACATCAGCTAAAACATTTGATTTCAATATTGACTTCTGCTTTGTGTTTTGTTCTTTTATTACCAGTGGTTTAATTTTAAAAACAAAAGTGGAATTTAAAACTGGAGAGAGTTGGTTGAACTCTCTCGCCCCATCAAAAGTCTTGGGGTTTGACGGATTGGCATGTTCTGATCTGAAAAGCACTTCATCAGAAACAACCATAGGCTGATGAGCTGCAGCTGTTGGCATCTGATGGCAGTGGTGTGTAATAAATGAGTATGTCAGTATAGTACAACAGATGAAAAGCATAGCTGATGTACACTGTCTATCTCAGCAGAGGCACCATCTCATAGACACAGGAGATGATTTTCCTTCTTATAAGGCATAGTTTCTTATCTCCTGGCTGTGGAGCATGTGATGTGACTTGTAGTATCACTGTATGGATGATGGTGTGATGGACAAGGTTTGGATCTGGGACGCTTCATCAATATATGCCATTAATTATGCAACAGATCCATAACAGTATCTTTTAGCAATTTGGAGCGTGGCTAGGACTTCTCCTGATGTATATAAATTTGAGTTTTACTTTCTGTGCCTTTTTTTATGTTACCCTCTATGCCTGGCGCCAGTTCTTCCTGCCTTGGTTCTGATCCAAAGACTGTTGGAATCAACCTAAGTCCTTCCAGCAGCTTCAGTGGGCTTTGGAGCAAATCCTTTGCATGCTAAAGAACCTTCGTCTCACCTTTCAGAATCACATAACATTCTGAGTTGGAAGGGACCCACAAGGATCATTGAGTCCAAATCTTAAGTGAATGGCCCATGTGGGGATCGAACCTACAACCTTGGCATTATTAACACCATGCTCTCACCAACCCAGCTAATCTCAGGCACTTCCTGAAAATACACTTCTTTCACAAAGCTTTTAAGCACAGTTGATCCCATGTAACTTTTGCATTACTTTGCAATAGACTTTCATCCACTAAACTGTATCTGGGTCAACTGAAGGAAAACTGGGATTCCCTGATCAGGGTTGCTCTGTGTTTGCTCTGTCAGAGTACACAAGCAAGAAAATAGGTTGTTTAGTACTGAGGATGAGTTTAAAAGTGTGATAAGTGCCACCTAGAAACATGTCTTGTGTCATAACTCTTTCACTGACATAATATTCTTGAAGAGAGTTGCAGTTTCTTTTCCCATGACATTGAGAGGCTTTTGGAACTAGAGTATGGAAATGTAATGAAAATGTGTGGGTGTGGGGTGGCTCACTTCAGTGTCTTCTTGATTCCAGTGGCCAATAAATTAGAAATATATTGCAGTTTAAAAAATCCTGTGTGCAGTGAAAGTCAGAGAGGTGTCAGATCTGTAGTCTTCCATACCAGGTGTTGTCTTTCCTTGGAGGACAGTGAATGCTTTTGGCTTGCCATACAGCAGTTCTTATCTGTCCCTGTATGACATTGTGCAAACAGACCCGTTCAGGCTGTGCTGACAGAGTTTTCCACCATGTCTTTTCCATTATTCTCCACCCTCGGCTGTTCTTAATCCCACAGACACCATTTTTTCCCCCTCTCCTGCTCTCTGTCCCTTCTGTCTCCATAATGAGTGCTAGTCCTACAATTATGTTAACTGACCCAGAACTTCTTTTTGGGCAGCACAGATGACATGCAAACACAAAATAATTGTCCTTGCCCTGAAAAGACTAGACAGATGGAGAAGATGCATCAGATTCAGAAAGGTGCTCGTTCAGGGCTGAATGTCAGGTTGAAGAGAGAAGCCCAACCCAGTGATATGGTCACCTTCTCTTACTGTTACCCAAGTAATGGTTCACCTTACTGTGGTCAGTACAAATATGAATCAAAAGGATTCTTGTGCCTGGGGCCAGCCCCTTGCACATTCATGGTGTGTTGAGCAGACATTTGAAGCTGATATTCCTGCCTTGAGTAGCTGGTGATCTCTTCAGGTGAACCTCAGACAGTGGTATGGGGAGCAGAGCAGCCTCCAAGAACAGGAAAGAGCAGGAAAGAGCAGGCAGCTGTGGGTGGTGTTACAGATGGGTAGGGTTAACTGTCCCTTCAACCAGAATTGTGGGGATCTGTTGAGGAGCAGGAGGTCAAGGGAAGGTGTGGAGAAAGATAGTTATTTAGAGCTTCCATAAGAAATAGAGCTGTTAGGAGGACTTTTAGGAATGGGAGGAGGCCATGAAGAGGGTAAGGAGCCTGACCAACTGTATGGAAGTAATGGAAGGGGCAGAGAACAGAGACTGACACTGTCTGGGACCCTGCTGAGTTTAAGTTCCGAGACCAAAGCAGAACAACCTGGAATTACTGAAATATAGTAACTGATATAACTAGATTTGCTGACTTGAAAAATATTTGGAGGTTTAGACATTCTCTCTCCTACATGGCAGGAAGGAGAGGGGGGGAAGGAGTGGGTGGGGGTTGGAGGGGGTGTGAAGAGAAATCAGAGATACTGGAAAAAACCCACAACCTACTGATCTCACAGAATAACATAATTTTTGAGGGTGACAGAAATCTTTGTTCTTACTGAACTCCTACCATACAAAAGTTAAGCTTGTGGACATTGCAAGAGCAGGAAAGGCAGTTGAAAAAGTCCTGTCCAGATTTGCCTCTCCTCTCCATCCTAATTTGCTTTCAAATCTAGCCAGTTCTATCCTCAGTACACCCTATGTCACTGCAGTGGGTTTTTTGCTGTACAATGAAGTTGTGAACCTGAAGAACAGTGATTTCCATCCAGTTGTCTCTGCAGTTTTCCAAACCAAAAAAGAACAAACAGAATGAGACCATCAGCCTATCTAAGAGGAGTGAACACAACTTCATTTTTAAAGCCATCTGTCAAACAACTGGCTTCAGAAGGAAAATTTACCAAGCAGGAGTGTGGAGGAACTTATGATTATTGTTTTGTTTTTTCCCTTCCTTTCATCTGGCTAGGATTAAACATTTTGTTTTTCTCTTCTTCATCCCATGCCACCATGGGACTATATTACTTCATACACAGATAAACAAAAGTAAGAAAAAATAGTTACCAGTGCTTATATGAAACATCAGCTGGGTTGAGGTAGAAACTGCTCAGGGCTGAAGCAGAGGTGTGAGAAGCACAGCATTATCTCCTAGGCAGGGGAGTGAAGTCAGCAGCTTTCTCTGCATGTTGGGGGAGAATGGGAAATTTCAGGTCATTCCAGAAGCATGGGAGTGAATTTAGAGAAGTGTTAGAGAATACGGAAGGGAAATTTTGCTAGCTGATTCAAGGTTGGCTTATTACAAAATCATGGGAATCAGGGCTAGAAAAGAAAACATGTTCTATTAAGTCATTCTATCCGGTCCCTGCAACCAACCAGTGTACACTTCCTCCCATGGGCTTTCCAGGCAAGGTTAACCCTTAGAGAATAATGAATGATCATTGCTGAAGTACAAAAGGAAATTGGCTTCTGGATTTCTTCCTCCTCACTCCCCTGGAAAAGTATCTTTTTCTGATTCACATCTCCTTTGCCCTTCCCACCCTGCTGAGAGCCCTCAGACAGATGTTTTCTCCCAGCTCAAAAATAAAGGTCAAGAAATACTGGTATCAGAAAAAACAAAGATTTAGGAGGCGACTTAAAAGATGGATGGTCAGAGAAGTTCTTAATCCCTTAAGAGAGATGTTTCTTTCTTTTCCTATTCTAAAGAAAGCTCCTTCCTGCCCTCCTACCTGCCTTTGCAAACACTTAGCAAAGATGATGATTTACTAGTTGTTATCTAACTTGGAGCTGTCGGTTTCCTGAGGACGAAGGCCCAGTGCACAATACAACAACAAGGTCTTACATTTAACTGCAAAGTCCCTTGACACTGCAGCATTCCAGCACAGCAGGCTGGAAAATGTGTTGCAGCTCTGTATAAATTGAAGGGGGGGAGGAAGGGGAAAAAAAAAAAAAAAAGAAACTTAATGAATTAAATATGGAAATGAATAATACACTCATGTATAATCTCCTCTGTTTCATCTTGGTATTCAATTCCTTATATTTTATGTTGTCCCTGCATGATCGACTTGCACAGATTTATGTGTAGTGAATGTGAAACTGTTTTGTTGAGATTATCCAAAATAAAGCTGGAGGCTCAGCCATAGAGGAAGAGAATAGGAAGGGTTTGTAGGGCTTGGAGGGGCTTAAGAAGCAGCCCAAGAACAGAGGGAAGCATGTAATACTGGCGTTTGTTTCTGGGATAATTGTAAGGATGCACCAACTGCCATTGAAATAAATGCCTTTAGGTTTTGCTAGACCACTGGCTCAAACAAAGGAGAAATCCCATCCGTCAGAGCTGCTTTTTCAGGCTGACATTATTTTAGTGTTTATGAGGATATCTAAATCACAAAATGAAGTTTGAGGTTTTCAGAAGAATGTAGAGCTTCTGTGGTGCAGAAGACTGAGCTTGGAGTAATGGAACTGTCCATCCTCATCCTCCATATGTGACTTTTACTGCTTTGACATAAAGAAGTGCAGCTTGATTTTTCTCCTCTTCTTAATATCCCATTATTTCTAGTGTAGGCTTCTTTTTCTTTGATCCCTAGGGGAGAACAGACGGTGGCAAATCTCTCTATTTTTCCTTGACGGTATAGTTAGGTTGCAAAATGTTTTTATAGGAGCTGCTGTGGAGTGAATGTTTTATGAAATACATTGATCCAAGCACAGGTTAACTTTAGCTGATGAGTTACCATGCATCAGCTGCTCTGCAGTAACTGTCCAAGCACATGTTTTTAAACCTAAGCATTCCCATGTAATCATGTGTGCCAAAGTGCTAAAATGTCAGTTTGTGTTTGACAAACTCCAAATGTTTTGTGATTTCATTACATGTCTAGTATTAACTACCCGCACAGTGAGGAAATCGTATCCTGCTTCACAGTTGCATTTGTTTAACGTTAGCCTGAATTCTCTCTGAATCTTTTTGTATCTATTGGTGAAAGACTTGAAAAGTCTGTAAGGCGTCTTTTCCATGCAAAAGTACCTACATATCAAAATATCAAGCCACATTTTGACTAACTCAGCAGACTAAAGGCTTGTACTCATAACATTGCAAGACTTGTTTTCTCTTGCAAGGTTATTTTTGTGACTTTACTTGAATGCTGAGATGTCCATATCTTTCCTGAACTGGGGATGCCAAGACTGAAAACCACTTCTATGTTTCTACTTGGTAAAGCCTTTTTTTTACACCTGAGTATCATATTAGTCACCAAACACTGCACTGAGATCTCATGCTGAGGTGGTTAATTTTGATGTTCTTTATGCACAGATTTGCAAGACAGAGTTTTTGCCCTAAACACAGGGCCTTGGCTTCAACCCTTCAAACTTCAGTCAGATTTTCCTGCTGGAGGTGCCACCTTTCTTCATCGACTGTAGAGGAAGCCTAAGAGAACTATGCTCTTACTTTAAATGCTTTTAGGGGCAGGAGATGCATGGAGTTGAATCTCAGCTTTTATTGCCAGCTGTGATAAGTTTGTCTTGCCTCTAGTAAAATGCACGTAATGCATTGCGATAATCTACGCAGGTACTTCTTTTACCCCCCTCCCCAGTCCAGCCTGTTCTCTTTCTTCTTTACTATCTCACTAATTTGTATACTACCTGCAAATCCCACTATCAGAGATTTTGCGTCATCTAGGTTATTACTGAAAATACTAAACCTTTTTGGACTAATAAATTTTCTAAAGCATCTTGCTAATAATGGTCCTGTTTATATTAATGCTTCCCAGTTAATAACAATATGTTGAAAACTGCCACTGAAACACATGTTGCTAGGTCTAGTACATGCCTTACTATTTCCATACGCTGCGAAGTATTTGTGTCTTAACTAAGGTCTCATGAGATATCAAATTACACGCCTTGGAGCAAAACAAATATTCTCTATTACTGCCATTGCCTTTACCAAGATAAACTTTTGTTCAAAGAAAGGTGACAGTCTGTGTTTCTCATGAGTACCAGCACATTTTCACACCTCTGTAGGTCTGTTTCTAAGAGACATTGAATTTGCTGGCAAATGGGGTTTAGCAAAAGTCCCATGGCAAACCTCTGGAACTCAAATTTACTGCCTTTACTCCCCTTAGGACATGTTGGCATTCATGTCCTGTTGTTGTTGGCCAACATCTCCTCAGTTGTCCATATCTTGCATTTCAAAGAATGTGACCCTTTCTTTGAGGAGGTATCATATTTCCTTGAAATCAAAGACTGTTTCTCTCTCAAGGTCTTGAGAAGTTCAGCCCATGCAAGATACTTGTGTGATCTACCACAATTCCCAAAGCTGAGGGATTTTCTTATTTACTTCCAGATACACAGTGAAGGATGTGTTGGCAGAGGACAACCTGGGACAGCAGCTTGCTCCCACTAATCAGTGCTGGATGTATTTTACCTCATGTAGAGCCATTACTGTTCTTCAAATTGATGCACAGGCAATAAGGAGTTATCAATGTGTCATTTGTCAGATGTTGTTGCTCTTGGAGCCCATCTTCCCAGGGTTTCCTGCCTTTCTGTCATGTTTAATTCTTCTTGCTAAGGGTTTTAGGACAGGGACCTGTGATTATTCTTTTTCTCGTTGTAATTGTAAGGGCCCATAAAGTTGCAGACCTCCTCTACTACTGAGTAAATAATAAACAATGCTAATTCTTTTCGTTCAAAAACTCAGTCTGCAGATTCTTAAGAGAGAATAGTGTCAATGCAATCGCAAAAGTGCACATCATCACCAGATGGAAATCAATACATGGCATCACTGTGAGCGTCCACATGGTAGCATTTGTCAGTAATTCTCTTCAGTCTGTCAACACAGTACTCCATCACACAAACAGGAGGAGCATGTTGTGGGTTTATGTGTTTGAACCTCTCTGGGGACACCACTAATATAAAAAGCATTGCCATCAGAGGCTTCTTCTGCACTTAATGAAAGGAAATACATTTTCCTTCATTCTCTCCTTGAGCTTGTGGGGGCTTGGACTCACAGAGCACAGCTATACTCTTCTTTTGTGGACGGCAGCACTTGAAGAGTTACTGGCAACTGTGATAAGACTCCTGCCCCTGCCGGCTGAGCTAGGACCAGACACTTGGTTCCCGTTGGCAACATCTATAAAAAACTTTAATACCAAGCCTGCAAATCCAGGCACTGGAGCAAAGGGATGATGTTGTCTATGCATAGGACCTCCAGGCTTTGCACTGTGCTCCTGTGCTTCACCCCTTGGAGGAGAAATAACTGCAACATGCAGTGGCCTATTCGGTCACAGCAAGGGCACGAGTGCTCAGCCAGTCATGGGCACACAGCGATGGAGAGATGTTCTGGCAGCCCACAACTTACTAGTCAGCCATCTTTCTCCATTGGTCTCCAGTGGGAGCTCTCCACAAGGTGGCAATGTAACACCATGCATCCCACCATTTCCGCTGGCACGTGACTCCTGGTTGACGTTTCCCTCATCCCAAGAGTGGTGCCCTTGGCTATGTGCACCCATTTTGGGCATGAAGGCAAGCCCAGCTCAGATTGAGGTGATTACAGGTGGTCTTCCTGATGGTCCTCTGCCGTGTCTTCAGGGACAGAGAACCAAGTCCAGCTTTGTGGCTTTGACACTACATGTTGGCCATGGGAAAAGACAAGGGATAAGCCTATGGAGTCACCAGGCTTGGAGAGCTATGGTTGTGCTCTTTGGGCAAAATGGCAGACTTTTAAGACACCAAATCTGGTATCTTTGTCTTACTAAATTGTACCTTATTGAAAAAGTAATCCTGTTGCAATATGTAGGATATCTGTGAGGCACAAGATGACCTTGACATGAATGAGCAAGCCAAAAAGTGTCTATCCTAGCTTATACCTGCTTCCCATTGGTTTAAAAGTAGCCAGGAAACATGTTAGCTGAAAATGAGATGTGATCATCGTTAGGTTGCTTATATCTGCTTAAATCTAGCAGTAATAACAAAAGACATACAAATGATAGATACTAGCTTCCTTCTTCACCACAGGCCAGGATTTTGTGAATTATCCCCAGATTTCAGTACCTCCCCTCCAGCTTCTGTTCTGTCTCTTACAATAAAGATTTGCTTGCCAATTTCTTTGAACAGGGGAAGCGAGCCAAGCCAGTCCTGGAAGGGGTTGATCTGTGTTTGTTGTGCTACGTTTTGGGAAGCCCTTTTTTGATACGTGCCAATGTACTTTGTCCCCCTTAAGTCTCTTTATCCTTGTGGGGGGTCTCTGTCCTTCAGCTGATGCCTTGAGAAACCCTCTCAGAAAACCTGGGGCAGTTCAGGGTGGAAGTGGGAAGGATGCTTTGTGAGCTCCTCACAGAGAAAGGGCTCTGTCTAAGGCTGAAGTGTCCTGTAGCTACTGTGCAGTTGTGTTGTCCTCTGAAGCAACAGGTATTGGTCATGGATGGCAAGAGGAGAGCAGATTAGATGGATCCAATGAACTCATCTGGTATGGCAGGCTTTAAGCAGTTTGAAGCCTACAAGGGCATTTTCATTTCCAAACCACAAATTATTTCCAGAAACTGGGAAACAAGAGGAGGGAAACAAGAGGAAGGAAAGCTTGCACATGGCAAGCTCAACAGAGAAGAAAAATCCTTTGCAATGAAGTCATTGGACAGAAAGTAAACTGCCCACAAGCCCTTTTACCAGAAGAGTTTGGATTGAGAGTCCAGTGAATAGGAGAATTATATGTAACATGCAGTATATGAACTGTCTGGACAATAAAGAAGTATTGTCCATGAATTGGTCTCAAAACTTCCATTGAAGCCCTTAATGCATGAGTCAGTCCCAGAGAAGATTGGTATATATTACCAAAGCTAGGTTAGAGGAAAGGTGGAACTTTTCACAGAAAATAGTTAACGCTTTGCTTAATCAGGCTTGCTAAACTTTGCTTAACTTGTGCAACGATTTCTGGCTCCTCCATATGGCCTTCACCTTTGAGTACTATTGATTAACTAATACCTAGTTTACCATATAATCTGAGTTCCTCTTAAACACCTTTGTCTTCTTTATTCAATGAAGTTTGTTATTTTAACCCTTTGACTGGGAATTTACTCACTTAGTAGGTGGCTGGTACCTCTTCTGAAAAGCTTTGTGTTAAGGAAGCAAGTGAGAGAGACTGAAGATCCTGTCAATGAAAGCCAAACTCTTTTGAACTGTTTAGGCTCTGAACTCTTTGTGTTGTGGTAGGATCTAGTCGGAATTCTTCAGCTAGGAGAGAGGGGCCTGCTCTGAGACACAGGACCAGCACGAAATGAGAAGGCTGCTCTTGCTTTAAAGAACTGCAGCCTGAATAGAAAACAAAAAGAATGGGAGGAAAACTAGAGGAACAAAGGAAAGAGATTACTTGGCCAAGATTGAACAGTAAATCAGTGGCAAAACTTCGAAGAGTTCCCTTGAGTCCTAATCTGGTGACCTTTCCAGTGGGGCAGGCTGCCTCTGGCTTTTCACTGAAGTGTGCAAAGTGTTGGCTTTTGATTTGCAAATAGATTAAAGCATACAGCACCTTATGCCAAAAAACTTCAGCACAAAGTTGACATTGCCTAATGGTGTCTTGTATTGTTCCAGAATGCATAGAGGATTAATCCTCAGCACAATGTGAAAAATTAATGCAAATTTAAACTTCTGAAAAGTAGGAAATATTGGTACACTGTCAAAATAATCTTAACTCTTCCCTCTTTGAGAATTGCTGCTATATTTGCTTGTACAGACCAAATCTCAGGGAAAATTCAAGAAACAAGGCACATGAAAGCATCCAGTACAGATTAATATTGTCTTTGTCAAATCCCATCATGAGAGATGGAACAGGCAGCAGAGGATTCTCTTAAATTTCTTCATAGCCACTTCCTTTAAGTTCATAGACTTTAAAGCCAGGAAGACCTCCCTAGAATGTCTGACCTTATCTATTTTCAGACTCCTTTTAATTCCTCTGTATTGAGCCAAATATACTGACATTGTCCACAACATCTTCAGCAAAGGCAGGTCTTGAGTGCTGGAGTAGTTTCAGACAGAGAACCTATTGTCTGGGGGCCTTGGCTCGGGCCCTCCCCTGCACAGGCACCACAAGGTTGGCTGGCTAACCTTGGCATGCTCAGCAGAGAGGATGCATTTTGGGGTGTTGAGGCACGCTGCTTTGGGAGTGCTTAGAATAGTCCACCTAAAACAGGAAAGTGATGCTTGGTATTATCTATAGCAGAGCTGGGATTCCTCTAATACCTGGATGAATTTAATCTAGTGCCCCTTTTCCTTTTGGGGAAAAAGGGGTCTAGCAGTGACGCAAATAGGTTACAATTTAAAAAACAGTTTAGCTCTTCAGGCCTTATGGTCCCTCCCATCTATGAGCAAGGTGGTAACAGCTCAACTTCCAAAATCAAGAGCAAATAAATACATTTATTCAGTCAGGATGCCTTTACACAGATGGCAAGGGCTAGTAGGGGTCTGTAGATCCAGTAGCACCTGCAGAGATGCTGTCGGTATATGGCTGTAGGGGACCTAGTGCTGGTAGGGTGGCCAGTGCTCCCATCATGGCAATGAGGGACTGGGTGTGGGACCCCCCCAAATCACCCCTGGACCTTGCTGAAAACACTGAAGCCCCATGTATGCTTCAGCTCCTCACTTAGCAACACTTCTCGCTTTGCCTGTTGTACTTATTCAGCTTACAAGCAATTTGGGCAGAGCCTGGGGCTCACTTCATATGCTCTGGGTGTTACATTTAAGTGTAAGATGTTTAAGTCTGATATGTGTATATATAAACCCTGGTTTTACTGAGCTGGGAGGAAGAAAAATCCTCTTTTCTCATCTGCGGCACACCAAACTCTTGTTACCCTGTAAGTAAGAGCTGGGTAGGGAGAGCTCAGGTTCTTGTGCCATTTAATCACGTCTGATCTTACAGCCCAGTCAAATGTTTATGGAGGACCATTTATTAGATGTCTTTTCCCTCTGCATGCTCAGGTGCTTTGAGGAACTTCCTGAATTTACCGCTGTGCCACACTCAGTTGAATCATTCCTCCAGACAAGTTTCAGCCCCAGATTAATAGCAACTTGAGTCCAAACACGATTCACTCTTTTGACTGGATGCTGAAAGTCTGGTATTCTCTTGCCCAGTCAAGGACAGCTGTTTTTATCTTTCTTAAAAAGAAGAAATAATGAGGAAGAGAAAGGAAATAATGTACAGTGAATCACAGTCAGGAGTTATTTGTGTAATGAACAATGGCTTTGCAATGCTTCCACAGCACTGGGACTAAAATCCAGATGCCAAAGGGAAAGTGGCTGAAAGGGGACGCCCATACAGCCTACCCATATAGAGTGGTCCCATCTGGTCTTCATCCCTCACACCTCAGGATTTGTCAGTCATGACATAGTTTCATTTTCTCCATCCTGCAGTGATGCAACATCTCTGTGCCATGGTGGGAACTGAGGCACAGGCTAGATGTGTCTTGCCCTGTGGTTAGTGGGAGGCAGAGTCATTTATAATGTTTTCTTCACTTCCACTGGGCACATTCTCCCAGTGTCTTTATTTTTTTTTTTCAGGTGGAAGAAGGTTCCCTCATGTGCCCTGGTATCTCCAAGGACACGGACACGCATTTTGTTTGGTCTCTATACTCCTATTTCCTAGAGGCTAAATATGTGCCCACGCCCCGTTCTTTCCATTTGTCCCTGAATACCTGTTACCAGTTACTGTCACATCCAAAATACTGCACTGCTTGGACATTTGGGCTTATGTAATGTGGCATTCATGTTCTTATGAGAATTGGGCACTTCCCTGTTTTTCATTGTGGTCTCCACTGAGCAGGTAGCATGCAAAATGACCCCAGAAAATTTGGTGTCAGTGTCTCTCAGACATTTTCTTTTCCATTCAGTCCTACCTCCAGCGGGGTTGGCAGTTGACTGAGTTCTCTACCACTCTCCCAGAAGATTTTTACCAGGTATATATTGTGTGTTCAACAAAGAACTACTTTTCCCAGTAGTGTAAATAGGAGTTGTGCAAGCAAAACATGCCAGATTCTGGAATACTGATTATTTTTAATGGCCCAAGGAGCTGCTACCATCACAGAACCTGAACCTTCAAACCAGCCTGAAAAAAGCCTTGCCCTAATGTTACTTTGATCCCAGTCACTTTTGGTTGTGGGTGAGAAGGCACACAGATGCCTCCTGAGCAGTTGCCAGGAGACAGGATAGGTGTCTGGCACGGGAGAGGGCAGTAGAAAGGAGCAGAGCCACATTGCAGAGCCAAGGTGGTACAGTAATGGCCTTTTGACAGGGATGTGGTTTCCAGAATCTCCCTCTATTTCTGGCAGAAGATGTCAGGGCCAATGAATCCTGGAAGCTCTCAAGTGCAAGTCTGGATATGTTCTGTCTCCGTGTGCCAGCTCTGCTGAAGGAAGAATGACTGCCACACCACTGTCCCATCCCTCAGCAGCTATTTGGCAACCTCGCCCCTACATAAACACAGCAGCTGGCTGGCCTGCTATCTGCTGACCCTTTCCTTTTCCTCAACCCTTATGCCCTGAATGGATCAATTTTTGGAATTTATGAAGAGTCAGATGTACAGCTGAGAACTGAACGTGGATGAAAAACTACTGGAAAAACAGGTGGGGGTTGCTGGAAAGCAGCATTATTTATTTCCCATGACCAACATCAGGTCAAATAGCACCTCTCCTGGCTCCCTTGCAGTCCTTGAGCCCCTGCTGAATTTGATGCTTATTCGAGGTCACCTGGCCACTTTTGGCTCCTGGCTCTGTGCCCCAGCCCCTTGATGGGTGTGTTCTGCAGCATGATCAGCCAGGAAAGAAGGGGCAAGCCACACAAACCTCACTCACTGGCACAAGTATTTTTTGTTCAGTTCAGACCCTCTCTCTTTCCCCCATCAACAATCTTGGATCCATCAGTTTCTTTGACAACGTCCTTGGTTCCAAGTAGTTTTCAGGGGCTGGGCAAAGTCAGAATTTTATTTTGGTGCATCTCTCACCTTGAAAAGTGTTACAAAAACATGAAGTCACTGCTAGAAAGGGTTGGAAATTTTATTTCACTTTTTTTTCCAGTCACAAAAGACAAATGTATTCAAACTGTAATTGTTTGTGGTAAATGGGATGGTTTTAACAAGTTTTCCAGCTAACAAAATTGTTACAGTTCTTCTAAACCAAATTTTTTTCTTTTTTTTAATGATTAGAGGTTTGGAGGTTTTCTACATTGAAAAACATTTCATTTTTAAATTTAATTTATAGCAGAAGAAAGACATTAAATAGCAAGGAAAAGTCCAAATCAAATATTTCAAGATTATTTTTACCTGTACCAATTTTTGTTTTGCCTTGCTTTTTTTTTTTTTTTTTTTTTTCTTTGCTCATTGACTGTGAACAGTTCTGAGATTTCCTTCCAGTTTTCTTTCTGATGTGGAGGGAAACATCAACTGAAGTTTAGAAAACTTTTATAAGTAAGGGAAAGTCTTCCCTGCCAAGCTCTAGCTACAGCTTGGATATGTCTGAAAACACTGACTGTCAAAAGCTGTGATCTGATTTTACCAGGAAGGGTTTTCTTATGTTGTCACACCCCTGCGTAGCCTCCGAAGAGTGAGTAACAGGGAGCTATTCCTGACAGTTTCCACCTGCATGAGCTCTTAAACTTTTCTAAAATAGAGTATATCATGTTTTGGAGATGGGGATGTGTTAGGATGCTTGGAGACAGCCAGAAGGATTTGTAAACAGAATTATGTGAGAGAGGAGTCAATGAATAAGAATAATGATATGTAGGAAAGGATTGGGAAATAAGTTAGTGATGACTCAGTGTGAAGGTACACTGCAAACAATCACCCATCACTGACAGAAAATGCACGGGAGAGCTTTGAAGCAGAAGATTATTTCCAGTAGAGACTCCAGCTTCTAGAGGTTTGCAGCTCAGGGACTCCTTGAGCAAGGAGCTTTATCCCTTTGTTTAAAGGCATGGCTAAGGTAGCTTGAAATACATTGTGAATACAGATAAAAATCTAATAATTGTGACTTTTTCAAAGTCGAGTGGAACTGCTCACTGGAGCTGACGGAAAAGATCCTGTGGCACTTAGTTTGTTAGAGCATCTTTCTTTTCCCCACACTTCCTTTATCCATGGTTTGATTTCTTGAACAATCATGCCAGTCCTGTGTTTTTGACTTTTACTTTTGCCTGAAAAATATTTTTTTTTTTGTATGGTAAGCCTTCACCCTTTCTTCCAATGACATTTCAATTAAAAAAATAAAAAGTCAAACTGCAATTTAAATCTTTTATTCCACCCCACTTTCAGCCTTATCTCTCTCCCTAGCAGAGTAGTTAATTGGAAAGATGAAGCACTGGGGTGGCTTTGACCCTGAAGAACATCATCTACTCTTTCTTCTCCTGCACATAAATCTCAGTAGTGCACCGTGCCCTTTGCAGCACAATAAGACTGGGTGACCAGCACACTTAGCAGAGGAGATGAGGAGGGTGTAAGTACGGGTAGTTTCCAAATGACCCCAGAGAAGTGAACAACAACCATACTCTACATGGCAGGGATCTAGGGTCCTGCAATTAGATGTGAATATTACAGTTGGCTTCAAAACACTATAGAAATAAGAAATTGCTGTCTTTTGGGGAATTAGAGGATCTTTTTATTGGATGTGGGGAGAGCAGATTGGTGGCGGGCTTGTTGCATGTTTTTGTATTCCAGGCAGTTTGCCTGCTCGAGAGGAAGCTATTTATTGATCTCTGACTGCGAGGGTTAATAAATCTCTGTTCAGACTAATTAAAACTCTGGCCAGGTCAGTCTGAAGCAGATGACAACTGCTTCTCAACCAGAGGCACTCTCTGAAGCTGCTCTGGTCTGGTCTGCAGTAAGAAGCCAGGGGTTTCTTGATCTTCCCTCAAGCCTCTAGCATTCAGGTAGTTCAGATTTAATTCACATGGAGTTCTTTTTTTTTATTGCATGGCATTGAGGCCAACGGCATTTTTTCCCATCCTTTTGCATGTTCCGTTGAACATCCGTGCCACCTTTGGTGGGGGTGAGTGTCTGCTTGGCAGACAGGCTGGTTTCATTACCCTCTTTCCTCCCCTAGCCTCCTGAAGGACATCTTCATTAGGAATCTCTGTGTGTGGAAATCAGCTTATGCTCCACACAATATGTGAAAGCCCCCTGGAAGGATTTTATGAGAGGTCACACGCTCGAGCCTGCCTGTCACTGCCCACCCGGGGGTGGCCACCCCACCCCGCCGCCTCCCCGGGATTTGCCCTTTGATTCCTCACCCTGAGCGGCAATGCCTCCGCTTCAATAGACCTAATTTCCAATTGTCTCCATGCGCTTTGGAAGTCTCTCTATCACACCCTGAACAAATATGCCTCTTTCCCCCCCCCGCCCCTCCCCCTTTTTTATTTGTTCTTCTGAGCTCTCTGCTGAATAATCGGTTCTTTCCCCCGCTTCCATGTTTCTGTGTTAATCAAGGACAGATTCTTGTGAAAATGGATTGGTCTTCCCACCCCTCAATGCGTGTATGTCTTTTTTTAAAATAATTTCCTAGAATTGGTAGATTTGGCTGGCCCTCGGGTCTCTCTGCTGTAGGAGGGTTAAAGGGAGAGCTGGGTGGCCTGTTTGCTTTCAACTTTAACTCTTCCATCATTTTCAGAGATTAATGATTTCTCCTACCCCCCTTCCTTAAGAGGGTTGATCTCATGTGGTATAGGAACACCCACTGAAACCTTGTCAGCAGCTTTGGGCTCAGGTAATGCCTCCTACCAGCTATATTGAGTAGCCCTGAACTATGAGTTGATCGTGAGAGGTGCTGGGGGCCTGTTAGATGCTTAGTGCCCTTGGCTCTCACTGGAAATGCCAGGACTCAAGTCAGGGACCCTTTTCTCTGGGGCTATGAGCACACCTTGAAGTGTGTAAGCTTTTGATGTTGAGTTTCATAATTGAGGATATTGCATTCCCTGGACTTCTCCATTTCCCTGGCCTCCTACTGGGTGTGGAAAGCACCAATTCTCACCTTCCCTTAAGGGTGCTGGATGCCTGGCAGTGGAACAGCAGGGCCAGATGCAGTCTCACATCTAGAGGAAGGTGAGCCTCGCATCCAGAGGAAGGTGAACTGCAAAACCTGAGGAGGGCACTAGAGAAATGCAGAAATGTCAAGACTGGGACTCAGCCAGCCAGTGCATGTGGCTGCCATCTGCAGAGCCCACTGCCTCTTCTCCTAGGCTTTTCCTGGGAAGGTGAGGTGAAGAGGTGGGGGGAAAAGGGTTCTCAGACAATTTTTTATGTTGTGGAGCAGCTAAGGTCTTATCAACACTTTCCTCCCTGTCTGATCTGTGATTACTGAGCCTTCACATGTACACACTGGCTGTATGTGCGTATAAAAATATATGGCTATATAATTAGAACCAGCCAAGAATATTTGGCTGAAATGGTGGTGAAGGAGGGGAGGGGGAATCAGGGAGTGTCCAAATATACTGATTCATTGGAGCCAGAACTCTTCATGGGAAGTGTCAGGTTTGATGAATTTCCCATTAAAAAAAAAAAAAGAAAAAAAAAAAAAAGAAGTTTTGACATATTTTAAACATTCCGATGCAGCGTTTTTAAACCATCACCTCCCAGCCTCATTTTTTTCCCTACTTGCAGAGGTTTTTGAGATCATTCTGAATCAGGCAGAGTCGGGATTTGAAGTGTGGCCAATGTCCTAAACACTAGGTAAAGAGCATCAGTCAGTCTCTTTCTCTCCTTTTCATCAAGAGAAGCTTCCTTTTAAAACTGATTGAAGCTGAAATGGTCCACATGGATATGTCAGCTTTACCCAAACAGTATATCTGACTAGATGAGGTGATAGCCACCTCTAATTAGAATGTTTCCATTTTGTAGTTTAGTGACTCTTTCCACCTCCAAGATGCACCTAACATCCTACCCTATAGCAGCTTTTTGACTGAGTCTCTTAACTGCACTGATTTTTCCTTTCTCTTCTCATTTGCCCACATCTTTCCATCTTCCCAGAAAGGCTCCCTGCTCCCTCACTAGTGCTGCAGAACCTCAGCCTTGCCACAGCAACAGGAGCTCAAGGGGATGGCAGTTCTGGCAAAGGCAGAGGCTACCATACATCAAGACAGTGTGTGAAACCCATGCAGTTCAGAGAGGCTCTGAGGAACTGGGACCCACCTATTGAGGATCTGAGCCATTATTGGAACCACATCCATCAGGGGGTTGGCCTGAGGGCCACATGACCAGTACTTTTACCCAAACTATTACTCATGCTCATCTAGGTAGAAGGTCCTTGCACTGGAGCCCAGATCCTCAAAGGTTTGGTTTGACCAGAGAATCAAATATCTAAATACCTTTGAGGATTGCAGCTTTAGTCACTACATCGACCGCCAGTTTTAAATCCACCCTGGAGAACTTATAAATGCTTCTTTATAAGCCTTTCAGGCTGTACTCTGACCCTGACTGGCTTTGTCCTGGTGACACTGAGCACCTCAGCTCATCCTTGCTCTCCCTTCCCCATGCAGCAATTTCTCTAGGGTCGTGGCACAGCTCTTCCCTTCCTCCATGCCCTTGAGCAAAGCAGTCACCCGAGCCACTGTTTCAGTAGGTCACTGTGGGTTGGGCTAAGCAGAGGTTGGCAGCTGAACAAAAAGGTGATGTAAATTTACATGTCTGTTCACATTTAAATAATATGTAGATAGCCCGATATGTTTATACGTATTTAAATATACATATTATTCTCATGCTGGTGTTCCAATACTTTGAACTAGTTCTGGTAGTTGAACTAGGCTTAAGAGCTGGGGACAAAGGACCCATTCCCAGTGTTCTTGCCATCATGTTCTCTTCTGAGTAACACCACCGTGGATGACAGCAGCTTGTCACTGTACCAACACCTGCGTTTGGGAGCAGTGGGAGGGACACTCAACATCTCTGTTTCCTTCCTTGGGACACTGGAAAAGAATTACTCCTGTGGGTCACATAGAAGTTGCCATCTGCAAGGTTTTCTGTGCTTTCCTTGCCACCATCAGGTAGAAGCTCGAGAACTTCAGATTTAAGTCAACTTGAATATCTGTTATTGTCCTTTTTCTTTCTTTTCTGTGCTGTCCATGTCACTTTCAAAGGCTATTTATCTTCCCATGTTCTTTTGCATTAGTTACAAAGGGCAATCTTTTTAGATATGGTGATAAATAGCAGCAAAAAATAATGCAAGCAAGAAATGATGAACTGTTAAAAGGGAATTAGACTGTAAAATATTAAAATGTTAATGGAATACTCATAAGTGTTGACAACACTTCACAATCCTGGGGGTATTTGAGATCAAAGTTTGAATTTATCTATTTTATATTGTGGCAAACTCAAATCTAAAGCCAGACAGAGGTCAGAGGATTGATCTGGTACCATCTGAACTGAGAGCAAACCAAAGTGCTATCAAACTGGGAAGCATTCCCTCGGGGGTACCTGACTGAACCCAGCAGAGCAGAGCTTGCCCCACTGGTGTGCAGGCAGTGCTGATGCTTCCAGGGGAGCCTGGCCACCAAACCTCTGCTGGTCTCACAGCCCAAATAAGTTCAGCATTGCAATGCCAGCTAATTGTGCCTCCATTGTGTCCAGGAGCTGGACTCAATGATCCATGTGGATCCCATTCCCACTCAGAATATTCTGTGTTTCTGTGATACATCCCCCAAAACACCATCAGTCTCTGACCTACTTTTTTCTCCAACAAAACCTTTTCTATTCTTATTTTTCCTGCTCTTTGCCCTGGTTTTCAGCTTGCTTTCCATGCCACACCTCTTCATGTACATTCAAGGCTTATACAGCTTTTAGTGAGGTTTTTTTGTAAATATGGGTTTGGGCTACAACCCACCATTACACATTCAAAGGGTGCTTGATTGACTAGTCTCTCCAAATCAACAGAAAAATCAGCTGCACGCTACTTTTTTTTCTTCTCCAGAGATCTGCTTGGACTCCCTCCTGTGCTGTGCCAGTGCTCAGGCCTGCCGGCTCCCCAGACATTTAGGGGAGCTTTAAGGCTTCCCTGCATTGATTTTTATGTCCCATGAGCTGTGTGAAGCAGAGGGCTGGCAAAGCATTACACCTTACAGTGGGGATGCAGGGGCTGCCCTGGAGCTCTCCTGCGAGATCCGTGGTGGGGCTGTCTGTGCCAGGGGCCATGCAGCCCTGCTGTTGGCATGCATGCAACCACACCAAAGAAAACACTGTAGCCAGCTCTGTCTCCAGAGCAGGAGAGCATCCCCTAAGCCAGCAGAGGCAGCAGCTCACATCTGTTCAGGCGGCCACACGAGCTGCACAGCCTTAATACTGCTGCTTCTCATTTATTCACCTGCCTTTTTTTTCCTTTTTCTCCCTCCACCCTCTTGCAGACGGATTTCCCTCAGACAGGACCTCCCCGTGGCTGTCTCTGCATGTGTTGTTCCCTCTGCTGAGTTCTAGGCCCTGCATAGGGGTGGGCTGGGGGCTGAGTTTGCCCAAAGGGCATTGCTTTGTACCTACCAGATGTGCTGAATTTCTCACTCTGGCTCCCTCTGAGCAGCCCCCTGCTTCCTATTGACCTTACTGTAATTTAGATTCTCAGCCTTTTGCCAGTCCCTGCAGCTGATTTATTCTCCTGGTGTTTAATGTTGGATTTGCCTCTTTGGAGAAAGGTTATAACCACCTTGGAAATACTTGAAGAGCCGACCTTCTCTCTTTTTTTGTTATATTTTTTCCTCACTCCTTGAGAGCAAGCTCCTGTTACGGTATGTGGCAGCCTGCAATTTCCCCGCTAGCAAATTCTCTGCTGGTCAGGTCTCTATGTGAGCATTTGCGTTCTATCATTAAGCCTTTAGAGATCTTGCCAGCCACTGGTTTGGCATCCAGTCATTCTCAGCAGGACTGGTTGCCTGTATCCTGTCTTTAGCTAATGCTCTGTCAACCACAGGGGAAACTCAGCCAACAAGATCTCTATCAGCCTTTCAAGGACCAACCGTTCTGCCATGTGGACTGAAGTTGTATGCTCTGGCCTGATCTATTTATTAAAGAGCTCTGCCAATCAGCAGATCTTGTAAAAAATAATGTTTCCCCTTATCCTCTCCCTCCTTCCTGGAAAATGTTGATGTGAGTGACAAAATGTTTGTTTTCATTGACTTATTCCATGGAAATTTACAGGTTCTGTTGGAAAATGAAAGATACTTTTTCAGCTGCTGAAGATCTTTCACTTTAAGGCTTTTCAGATTTCCAATAATAGAAAAATAATTGAAAATTTTCAAGGAAAGGCACTAATCACTTGTTAACACATGGATTTCACTGGATCTCAGCTTTCCAGCAAGACTTTGCTTAGGTTCACTAGTGATTGAAGGGTTTTCCCATCACAGAGGTGCTCCTGCAGGATGCTGCTGAGGCTTGCTGTGGCACACATTGCCACCTGCTCTTCTGGGTAGTGTTGGCTACTTCTTACCACCCCCAGTATTGTCCTGCATTGCTGGTTGACTTGACACATGCAAAAATGGACTTTTTTCTTGATGGAGTCTGCTGTCTGTCTGATCATCTAGATGGCTTTCAAGCATTGTTTCAGACGAAGTGTTTTTTGTTTGGAAGACAGGTGTAATTGAGTGGCTTAAATTCTTCTTTGTGTGGCAAGGATCTTGATCTTGTTACCGTTTCTTTCTTCCTGTGTGGATTAGGTGTAGTCATATAAGGTATAACCAGAGTCTTCTTCATTCCTTTGTGTTTGGGAGATCATGTTTGAATGGAGGGGGAACTCTCCTAGACACTTCAGACCCAAGACAGGGGGTTTCACTTCATGTAGTCTTTAGATGTGTAGAAATCTGTGACAAAACCAAGCAGTTCACACAGGTGTCTTGCATTTTGATGACTACATGATCCTCTCTTGCTCATCTGAACACATCTGGTCCTGCCTTCCCCTCCCATCAGATATTTACCTACTATTAACCTTCCAGACCTAAACACACACATGGGCTCATGTCTTTGTTTCTATCCAGGCCATGAGCTTTCTACTTTATGGACCAGAGAGTGAGGCATTGCATCACATCCAGCTCATTAGGCTCTGCTCTGCCATACAAGCATGACGGTAGCTGGAGAGGCTTGACTAAATAAAGCCTGGAACTGCACCATTAGTGAGATATGCTCACAAAGCCATGGTGATCACTGGAATGAAGCTTTAAAGTACTCTGAGCAAATGCTGTATTAGCTCAGCTCTGAGAGTTGCTCTGTGTGTGTGTGTGTGTGTGTGTGTGTGTGCGTGTATGCACACGTGTGTGTTTCAGACAAATGTTCTCAAGCTCAGCCTCTGTGAGCTTGGCAGAGAGCTCTTTCCAGAAACTTGGAGTTGTGACTTCAATACCTAGTGGATTCCTCTGAGCTGGATTCCTCCAGGTTGTCTGGCACATACTGGCTGGCCATTTGACCACAGCTGGATTGGTAGGAGAAGGCTTTGTAAACAAAAGAGCCTTGCCCATCCTTTTTGGCTGGGCGAGATTAATCTCTCCCTCTTGCCTGCCCAGCTCTGGAGGTGCTGTCACTCTGACACCTCAGTTGTACTGTGTAAAAAATCACCAAACAGCTGGTAGGGCAAACACGGGAAGAGCGGGTTTTCCTTTGGAGAATGCAGCTCTGTCAAAACTCCAGATATCTTGAAATATTTTTAGTATGAAAAGTGCAATTTTTAAAATCTTTAGGCAACTTTTTAAAATGTGATGTAATAGGTTATATGAAATATAAAGTCCAACTAGCCTTGTCCAGATTAAAAAAAAAAAAAAAAAAGTTTGCTTTTTTTTATCATGGAGAATTTAGTCATATTCATGTTTTGTCCTGGCTTTGAAGAGAAAACCTTTCTGCTCTTGAATGAGTCCAAATTACAGTACCCCACTTCTTTTGAGAAACAAAACACTGGTTCCCAGTGAAACTCAATGGGAAGATTTTTCTTTAGGCTCAAACCCTATTTATGCTGCACAACTGAATCATTCACTTGGAGTTCTCTTACAAATGCCTCAGTCTCTCACCTGGAAAACAGGAAAAGCTCCATGTAGTTAATGTGACCGATCATAAAACATGCACATTGAGTCAAGCATGATAGCAATGAGGAAAAAGAGTGACCCTGTGGGTAGGGCAGTGGTCTCAGACATGAGATCCGGGTTCCCTGTTCCCTGTGAGTGGTCCCTGTAACCATGGCCCCATCACCTGAGATCATCCTTGTTAAATAGCAGTTATGGCTTTGGCAGTGGCTCTCAGGGTGCCATTAGGACCGACCAAGTGCACTGTGTGCGCAAAGCCCCAGCCCGATGACGAAGGTGGCCCGAGGTGATGAAGGTGATTTGGTGCTAGGTATCAGCTCCTTGATTATAAGGAAACATGCAAACCTTTCTCCTCTTGGCTTCTACTGCACTGTGTTTTCCTTTTGGCTCCTTGAGAGGAGCCAGAAAAATGCAACAGTTAGAAATCTCCTGGAAGCTCACCAGTTGAGGGGCTGGTGGCACACAAGACCTGACAGACTTGGGAGTGAATAGGAGTAAACCCAGCAAGGGTTAGGTGAGGCCAGCAAGCTTTATTTTTGAAGCAGCACAGAGAGAGAGAGGGAAGAAAGGAAGGAGGAAACAGCTGTAAGGACATTTTTGTTGCTGACTGGTCCAAAGGAATGTGTATAAACAGCTTTAGATGTATTTTCCTGAGCATGCTAAGTGTATTTACTCCCTGCTCTAATTGGTCCTGCCTGAAGTTAGCCAGGACTAAGAGTTCCCATGGGAAGTACGCCTCACTGACTCAAACGGTCTGCAGACTGACTGGTGTTCACAGTGCAACCTGTGTTTGTGATGGCTCCTGAGCTGTCCTTTCTCATAGCCTCCTGCTGGAGTGCCCAGGTCCAGTGCAGATTTGGCCCTGCCCAAGGGTGCACAGGCCAGGTGGCTTTACTGCAGGGCAGCAGCAGGGCCTGTCTGGCACCAGTGCTGGATCTGGCAGCCTGGGAATAAAGGGCTGTCTCTCCCTCCCGGGAAGGCCGGTCCACATGGCTGAGGCAGAGGATGCTTGAATTTATTTCATGAGCTGGCCACAGCTCAATTCTTCACTCAGTCCAAGCAAGTTGCAGGCAAAGGCTCCATGAGCAGCAATGTTTTCCTGGTGTGTGCATTGCCATGCAGGCACCAACAACTAAGGGCATTTCTGCACGTGCAAATGCCCCTGGATGCACACAAAGTGTTTGTTCCCAGTAAAACCCGGACGAACGCTTTTTCTGAAGAAAGTGCAAACAGTCAGCAAAAAAAGGGGGGGAAGCATAAACCAGTTTCTCGTTGCAAAATGTCATTTTGATTGAACTGGCATTTTTAGCAAAGCCAGTATAAATTTCAATGTTTTGTTTTGTTTGTTTTAAAAAAACAAACACAGAAAATGTCCAAATATGTAATATTGACATTTTCAGAACCAAATGTTTTCCTATTCCATCCTAGCACAGTTCTTAAAATTTGAGTTAACTTTTTCTTAAAAATACTACAAAGAGACCAAAGGAAAAAGAAGGTTTAAGTTCTTCTGAAGTATGTGGGCTTTCCACAAATATTATCTTTTCATTCTGACTCAACACTTGAGCCCATCCATCAAAGTGAAAATGAGATGCCCTCTTTTGGGAAATGCATGTTTTACTCCACTATCTAAGCCAGTTAGTTGTGAAAATGTTTCCAAAGAGCCCTGCCCACGACTGGTGATCTTTTGGGCTGCTGGCATCCTCCAACCAGCAGACACCTGTAAAATGCATCCTTGGCAGGGTACCAGCACAACTGCCCTTCCCATACAGAGAGCGTCAAGGCAGAAGCAGGTTACAAACTAGGCTATCACCTTGTCCAAAAGAAAGATAAACCAAAAATCTCATCCAGCTACTGGATTTCTAAAAATTACTTTCCCTGAAGGTGCTTGAGGCAAGAGATGTTGAGGAAGGGAGATATTTGGGGAGGGGCAGGGGGAGGTCCTGAGTGCAGAATGATACAAAAGCATGATGTGGGAGCTGCCACTGCCTTGCTGGCTGCCAAGCTGTGGAGCCAGCAGAAGTTGTTGACAGGAAGGGAAGCACTGGTGTGGTTCTGTCAGTTTTTAAGCCCTGTGTAAACACTGGCGATAAGGGTTGATTATGACTGCAATTCTCCTTCATCCATTATATTGCTTTGGATCTACACAGAGAACCCAGAGTGAGTGAAAAACTGGGCAGTGGGTTTGAGTTTGGTGACCTTGGATGCTGAGTTGGGCTCAGGATCTCCAGCAAGGTTTGTTTCATAAACATGCTGAGCCTCTGGTTTCCCTTCTCTTTCACTTCCACCTTTCCTTTAAAGCTCTCTTTCCTTCAGTGTTTCCCAAATCCTGTCAGCCTCGGATGGGTTGGATATAGCTCTCAGGACCTGGGAGCAGAGCCTCCCCACGTGCCCAGGATGTGATGCCAGTCACACCTGTCATTCAGAATAAGACCTTGCCCACAGATTTACTAGAACTGCTGAAGGGAACCAGTAGCAGAGGGGAGATGGAAAGAATCAGCCCCCCAGAGGAGACCAGATTGCTCCCAGCAGGAAAGCTGACCTTCAGGGGGTGCAGTGTGTAAAGCACCAGCCATGCAGTGTCATGCAGTGTCATGCATGATACACATGCCAACTCTCCAGGAGTTTTTCAGAAGCATTTCCAGTTTCCAGGAGGTGTGCCAGTGTTTATCTCTTGTAGAAGTTGATGCTCTGAGCCCTAAAAACCTCCTATTCAGTCCCTCAGGACATGGGCTTGTTGCCCACGGCCCAAAAATTCTCAGATTTTACAGCTGGCTGGAGGGGTTACAAAAACCTGGAATAAGTCCAGTCTGCTTTTGATTTCTTTTTCCTTGAGCTGGCTCTTTCCATGGCTCTTTCTTTATCTTGCTATCCATCCCATGACATATCTCTTCCCCTTCTCCTGTGGCCCCACACCAAAACCAACTCCACTCTTTCATGAGTGTCCCAGTTAGGAAGCAAAGAGGTAACTACGTGCCAGCTAGTACTGTCTTATCTAGTCACAGTATGTTCCCCTAAGGGAATTTTTGGCCTGGGATTGTGTGTGTGTGTGTATATGTGTGTGTTTTATATGCTTTATTTTTATCACAGAAAGGATAGACAGTACATTATGTCTTCAGTCCAGGAGGTTACACACTAGATAAGAGACAAGCAAATATACTACAACTGCTCCAGCCCATGGAGTTGTGTTCCTGAGATAGCACTGGGAATGTAACAGGTAAACTGTTTCCAACCTCCCACATTTGGGCAGTGGATTTTGTGTCAACAAATCCAGATCCAAGCAGAGATTTCAATGTTGATGTTCCCGCAGAGAGAGAATAAAGTCCATAGTGCTTCCTCCATTTTTGCCAGAATTGAACCTTCTCATGGGCATCAGTCTCTCATCGCCCCCACCCTATCCACTCTTCCTCTGGCTTAATTCTCACCCCCTCTGTCCATCTCCAATCTGGGTATGTTATGTGGTTCAGTGATCCTCTTGGGCTCCTCCAAGAATACATCCAGATTCAAAAGGAAATGGGGGGGTGTGTGTTTAGGCAACAGTGGTGTCAACAACCTCATAGTAGCACCTGTTAACCAAAGTTGGGAAAGGAAATAAAACAAAAAAAGGTATTTTGGTATTAAAAGCTAGAATCAGAGATGGTTTATCTGTGCCTACTTCTTGCATCTTTTTTGAAACCATCTGGTTTCACAATATAATATTATAATATCATATTCTAAATATAATGCTATACTAGTTTTTAAAGGATTAAGGGTGAGGCACAGTAGTGGGTGATCTCCCCTACAGTGATCACCCCAAAAGAGTGATCCCTTTTTATTCTATTGTTTCAATAACAGTGTCCTTGCCACTGAGCCACAGCTGTGGCAGGCTCCAGTGGGGATTCAGGGTCTGATTCACAGGCACCATCACTCCTCACAAAGCTCAGGGGTACACAGCCACTTCCTTGAAGCCATTCAGCAAAGGAGGTGTTGTAGAGCCTTTGAGTCATCCCACAAAATCCTGCCCTCCTTTACCTCCCTCCCAAAGCCTTTGTCTTACACTGTGAAGGTTAACAGCATGTTGCAACATCATGGTGCTCCTTTGGGGATGGTGATGCTGGGTTTATTTTCTCAGGAGAAACAGATAAAGGTGGCACCAGCTACTATTCAACACTAAAGCTAAATTAGTAAATTTATTGCTCTTTCAAATCTGAGGGATGTGACAGAGACTGTTTTGGGTTTTGATCCAAAGCTTAGCAAAGCTGTGACCTTTGTATCAGCCTGACAATGAGCAATTGCGGCCGTGCTGCCCCAGCATCCATCAAATGCAATGATTTAGTCTTGACTGGCATTGCAGAGATTAAAGTCACTGTAACTAAACATTGTCACAAGATGGATGTCTCCCACTTAGAAAATATTGTCTTGACTTAGGCTTTAGTTTCTGGGTGTTTCTGTGAGGGTCTCATCCCAGTGCCTACATCCTTTACAAATATCACACAGACTTTAATGAATGTATCTTTGTGGCTTACCTGTGAGATAAGAGCAAACCATCATCCCAATTTCAGAGTGAGGGAAATAAGGCACCAAGAGATTATCAGCAAAGTGTAACCACTCCTTGTGTTACCTAGCAAGAACCATATAAATTTCAACTTTCCTGATTAGCTGTTTTATAGCTCTTTATGCATATTCAGCATAAAGAATCTGGCTGGCCCCAGGCCCAGATCCAAAGGCTGACAACCTTTGCACGTCCAGTCTCTCATGTCTTGCAGTTGGAAACTTCAAATGAGAGATATACAACACACATCTCAAAGCTCTAACTTCCTAACCTGTGAGGGCTTGACATTGCCTTTTTGGTGTCCTGATGCTTTTGTTTGTGCCACAGATATTCAGTATACGTTTAAGTTTAAAGTAAAGCTGACATCACCCCTGCAGTGTTATTTTCAAAGACCCCTGAGGTAAGGCTAATTAGGCCATTACACTATCTTGCAAGATTTATAATCACTGGCTATATCAAAGGAATATATCAAACAAATATCAGATTAAGTTGTACCTACATCTCCCTCACCTTCCATAAAACTCCACACTGATTATTCCAGTGCTACTCATGCAATACAACTGTGGGGCAATGTGTTTTCTCTTCTCAAGGTTTCAGATGAGGAAAACCAGAGCTGCCAGAGCCCAAGTCGGATAAAATCTGCGTAGTTCTTACAGCCTTCTCCATCTGCATGTGTCCTCAGCCTCAGCCACCTGCTGGGAGTTTGCAGGTTGCGATGGGACAGGAGGATGGTCCCTGCTTCATCACGCTGCTGAGTCCAGTTGAACTTTTCTGCAATAGCTACACTTCTACTTGAGCCCTTTAGCAGCTTCTCACCTCCACCTCCAGGAGATATGGGCAGAAGGGACAGACTTGGTTTTGATTTTTCCTTCCCACCAAAGTCCCCCTTTCTGGTTCAGCTTTTGACACAGCTTTTCACTGGTTGATAATCAGCTTGGACACCAGAACACTTTCAAGGTACAAATTAAGTTCTGAGGAATGACTTCAGATACTCTTAATGCCTGGCAGCTAGTCAGAAGCTTCTCGCAAGTCCCCCAGCCTCCCAAAGACCCTCCTCACCCACTGTGAGGTTCCCTGTTGCCAGCTCTTCTCATTGTATGGCAGGGCTTTGCTGGGGCAGCACTGCAGAGCTGGCGAACCCACAGCCCAGGTCAGCCTTTCTCCTCCAGCACTTTACGGCTCTGAGACTGTTAAAGCTTGCACATTCCTGAGTCTGAGCATCTCACAGTGGTTTTGGGAACAGGTTATTCTGCCTGCCTCTAGCTTGCTTTTATATTTTCAGGTCTCCCAGCTGCTCTGCATGGGCAGTAGGAGGGCTGGGGTCTTCTTCTTCCAGTGTGTGAGGTGGGACTGGGTCCCTGCTCTGCCATACAAGCAATAATTTATTTCTCTCCTGGGTGAGGAGAGACTGGCTGTATGCCTGGACAGTGGGGCTGGGACCCAGTGGGTGCTCCTGCCAGCCAGGGCGTCAGGCAGGGTGGCAGAAATGCTTTCGTTCCAGCTAAGTGGTGTTGGAAAAGTGTTTTCTTTTCATCCTCTTTCTAATTTTGGGCTCTGAACTCAGTGCCCAAAACACACATATACCCGAGTCTAAAGTCCAGCAGGCCAAGATACATGTGTCATTATGGGGACTGTACAAACAGGAGCCGGATGGGAGGGAAGGAGCCAAACAATGGTGTCTCCCTTCTTTCTGCCCACTATTTATGGTGATTTTCATGGGTCTGTCCCTGGCTGCCCTCAGGCATGTCCATGGCAGGTAGGGTTGAGCTGCACCTTCCTTGTTTAAGCCAGACCTCCTCTGTCCACTCTATTTGACTGTTTTTCCCCATTTTAAATTCATTTGTCAGATTTTCCATGATGGAGGACAACACAGAGAGCATCACTGTGGATGCAACACAGCACACACTTGCCTGTTTCCAGGCTAAAGTCACTACACCTCCCATCATCTGCACGGCACAAAAACAAGACCAGAAGCACACAAACAGGACCATAGTCCTGCATGGGGATGGGATGAAGGAACGACCTACCCATCCAAACGCAGCCATCTCTGCCTGAAGGATGTGGCCCCAGGACAGGATGCAACCAGGCAAGTAAAAAGCCAACAATTAATAAAAATTTTGCAGACAGACCTGAAGACATTTTTAAGTTCTAATGGAAAATAATATTTGATACTTTGCAAGTTAGTAATAACACATTTTATCTATGTGACTTCTTCTGTAAGGCAGGCAATGATATCACATTATTGATGGTATTCTTTGTACTCTGTCCAATGTCCTTATTTGCACCATTTCCCATCTCTTATCCCAATTACTCATTAATTGCTCACTCATTCAGGCACATAGTTAAATAGACAAGAATACAGATCAGTCGGACCTTGAAAATCAAGGAGTTTGTATTTAATATATTTTCACCTGTTAAACAAGACAGTGATATTGGCTGAAAGTGGAAGCTTCCACAGTGAGTTTCCTCTCTCACACTTCCCCAGAGACCCCTACCATATTTCACCACCTTGTGTGTCTGCACAGGCACTGGGTATTGAACAGAGGCTGTACTTGCAGCAGTGCACAAAATATTATATTCAGCACATTAAAAAAAAAATATTTAAATTATCACGTCCTGAGAAGTTCCCTAAACATTCTTAAAATAGATTTTTCCATCATTTAGGGTCTCATGCAGAACCCTGGTTGATGAGATCTGGGAATCTGCTGTTAATTTGCTCATTAGGAGGTGTTTTTGCCATGGCTTTCAGCACTCATGAGTTTTGTGCTTTTTCTAAAACACTCACTAAACTTCCAATAGCAAACTGCATGAGGAGACAAATGCCCTCTTGGTTGATCCCAATGATCCCCTAAAATCAGCACTAAATCCAGACTCTCCCATGGTCTCCTTCTGTCAGTATGGTGTAAAGGCAAGAATCAAACATGTTCACGTCCCCAGATATGCCATGACTGCAAAGTTCTGGGTTCAGAATAGACCTGAAGGAGCTTCTACCTGTCTGTCCCAGGAATGCATCCCAGTGCCTCTGCCAGCCTGAGTGTGCGCCAGCAGTGAGTCCTGGGCCATGACGTACAGGGAGCAGCAATGTGGCTGGGAGTGTACTGGGGAATGCCAAGGATGCCACAACAGGAAACACGGAGACATAACATGTCCAAGTGGGGTAACTGAGGCAGACAGAGCAGGAATGCAATTACATGACCCCTGCGGGATTTGGCTGAGACACCAGGGCGTGCTGAGCTCATTCCTCCGTCAGAGGGAGGAAGAGAGTGGAGCAGGTCTCGCTGTTTGTGTTTTATCAGATAGAACCAAATGGCATCAGCAAACATTGTGGTTTGGGGAAAGATGGATTCCAGCACATTCCCCAGCTCCTGCTCTGTGTCCCAAAGTACAGCAAGAGCAAGTGAAAGTTTCCACTGGTGTAGGAGAGGGAGCCACCTGCCAAGGCTTGCCAGGAAGCCAGTGGATGCCGGAGGGTCAGGTTAATTCAGTGTGTAGGCTACAGGGCCCTTTCATGTGCTCATTCTTCAGTGTGATCAGGAGTTTTCCTTTGAAAGAGTTTCAGGTTTTTAACTTGAAAATACCACTTTCTCAAAATAAAACTGTCCATGGAGGAAAAAAAAAGAAAAGGTTCCAGTGTCAGCTAATGCAAATAGTCCCTTGTCAGTGGTTTCAACTCTGGGGAATCCTGCACCAAAAATATTTTAGGTTCAGTAACAGTATTATGAATATAGAGAACATGGAGTAAAAAGACCCTGTGACCCTATTAATAAATCATCTGAGTGTTCTCTTCTAGGTTTTGCAAGTATCTTAAGTGTTTTATGTGAAGCTCTGAGAAAACAGAACTACCAATCCATCTGTGTAACATGGCTTGCTCATTCTTCTTCTTTCTCAGCCCAGTTTGGGATTATTCCTATCAGCCCCTCTGCATTTTCTGCACAACTTCCCAAGTTCCATCACGTCATTAGGAAACAACTGTGTCCAGCAACATTAGCAAGAGTAGAAGCAGATCTGAGGTGCTCACAGAAGAGCTGGGAACAAAATTTTCAAAAGTTTGGAAAACAATTCTTATCAGAATCAATAAAGGGCACCTCATCAAAACTACTTTGCCTCCCAGATATATTTTCTTTGAATGATTCCTGCTTTTCCCAGGTTGAACACTGCTTATAGGTTAAATCAAGGTAGCTTTTTTCCCCTACCTAGCAATACTGCAAGTCTCACATGGGTATCTGAGCAAGAAGTGAGATTGCTTCCAGTCTTCTATGCAATTCAGAAGTCAGGATGTTTATTTAATTTTCTAAACTATATGGACCATGTCAGAGCTCTGAACTCGCTGGAATTTCTGAAAAGGTTGATTATGGGTTTCAGTTCACATTGGAGAGGAGGATTTAGGTGACTCTTGGTGCATTTGGTGCATTCATATTCCTGTCCTTGTCCTTCCTGGTTTTAAACTGTCACCTGCCAAAAATATGCTGAGGTCAGGATTCAGCTGGTGGCCTGGTTGGTGGGAGAAGCAAAAACTGGCCTGAACTTCCCTTTTTTAGCTTTGCCTGAGCTTGGGAGTGCTGACTTTAGTGAAAATTTGTTTTTATCAGTCTTCAAAGCTGCTTGCTTGTTACTCAAGGGGCAGAGAGGTAGTAGACTCCAGCTGGTTAAAGTCACTTCTCTGATCACAGACTTTGACCCCTCCCCAAAATGCTAATTTCTAGTGCTAACCCAAAAAAGGTTGCTCAGCCCCTCTTCCCCTATCCCTACCCCTGCCCTTTGACAAATGTAGATATTGAAACTCTTTTTATTTTTTAAAAAATCAATTTATTCAACAGTCTCTTTTCTCTTGTTGTTATGTAACTATCAATACACATACAATCCAGAAACACCTCCCAGCACCTTATTTATTTTTCTTTTACTAACAGGCTGACGTTCCTAAACAGATGGCTGAAGAACAAACCCAGGCTCCAGGCTTTAGTGCTGAGTTTTACTGTATGGACCCTGGGATGTTTCTGAACTGGTTTCTTTGAGAAATGGGGGAAGTCCCAGGGATGGTTCTGCTATGAGCAGTTCTGCTGGCTGTCCTACTTCCCATGCAGCCACAGCCAGGCAGCTAAAGGATCAGCCGTGAGTACTCTGAGTCCTTTTCCCAAGAGGGACTGACCCAGGTGGAGGTGAAGGATGGCAGGAGAGGCTGCAATGTGCCTGTCCCCCCAGTAGCCCTCAGCTGAGTTCAGCTATGCAGCTGGATGTGCATTACAGTAGCCCGAAATGTCTCCTTCTACTGACAGCTGAAGCTGATGATGCACTGGGCCAGACATTTCCTTTGCCCAAGCACCAGTCAGTTTGGCCAAGATCTAAGGCAGGCCTTGAGGCCAGGCTGAGAGAAGAGGCAGGGCTGTGCCCAGCTGTGCAGGCCTTCAGCAGAGAGCCAGCATTTACCACCCTGACCACAGCTGTGCTCCTGCACACAATAGCCAAGAAGACCTGCAGGAACCATAGTCTTGAAACATGCCCATGGGGAAGATGATTCTTCTCTGGCTCATTAACTCCTGAAAAGACTTTAACCAGGGTCAGCTTGCAAAAAAGCCCCAACCCAAGCTCAATAAGACAGAGACAAGAAGACAGCCAGTTAGCTATAACTAGTGTTAGCTATAACTAGCTACTTCCCTAACCATTGTTCACCCTTATTAATGGTTAAACACTCTCTGTGTCATTGTTTGCTGTTTCTGGCCAATTCAAACTCTTTCAAGTGGGAGGAAGAGTGAATCACAGAGAGAAACCAACACCAAAGGTCTGCTTGTATTTTACAAGACACCCATTTAAATGGCACCTCAGGTTACCTATAAGTGTCATTTGCTTTCCTGTTAAGGGACATTTATTGGAACTCAGAAATGCATGAATGAGCAGGGTTCTTAACCTTGCCTTGAGATTGGTGAATGTGTATTGTGCCTAACTCCCATCCTTCATACTTATGTGTTATCTTTCCCTTATCTCCACAGTATCAGAGAGCTTCAGTTTTCTGCTTATTTATCTCCATGGTGTCCTGAGGGCTTCTTAAAAGAATGAGATCTGACTAACTTGTCCAAAATCACACAAGAAACTGGTGGCAGCACAGAGGATTGATGATTTGTCAGCATGACAAGTGGGTGACCATGAAGTCTTTCTAGAGCACCTCAAATGTCACAGCAGCCCATCTTGCTTGGGAGGGGTTGAAGCTGTGCTGGCCTCAGGCCCTTGTGGGGTCTGGGTGTCCCGTGGCTGTTCATGCAAGGCACAGCTGGAGTCATGGGGGCTTTCCCTGGCCACGGGGCTGTGGCAGGTAACTCATGCCCCTGCTCAACCATTGATTTCTCGGTCCTCCACTGAACTGAAACTGCTGAGAGTGGCAGATCTGCTAAACCTCGTATTTTTCCTCTTACAACCAGATGTTGAATAAGGATTAAGCCAAATCTACTGCCTTAATTTCTTACTTCCTCACTTCCTACTCCTGCCCAGTGGCCATGACATTCTGTTTGAACCAGGGATGAACCTCCTCTGGTAGATGAAGGCCCAAACCCAACCTTTGCCTCAGACTTGAACCAAAATTAACTTGACTCTTCAGTTGAGTTTGAAAAGTTCTTTCAACATTTTTTTCAACTTTCACATTCCTCTGCCCTCTTTGGGATTTGACAGGAGGTAGAGGCACCAAAATACCCTGAGGAATGCTGTCTTACATTAATTTCTGACCCTGCTGATTACTCAGTCTTTCTGATCCTGGTTAACTCTGCTCATTTACAGGCCAAAAACCCACTTGGGCAAGATTCAAACAAACATCCAGGCCAGCAGCTTCAAAGTGCTCCCATTCACAAGCGATCAGTCAGAAGTCACTCTGCTGAGTTTGGTGGCACCAACATCAAAGGTACAGCATTTTTCATTGCATGACCACACTGATGTCACCACTGCAAAGCTTGATGGAGAGCGGAGTGAGCAGATCCTGCCAGTTTTCACTGCCTGGATTTGGCAGCATGCAGAGGTTTTGTGATGAGCTCTACCGGAGGTGAGGTGATGTTGGACAGCTGTGACAACCCCTCTGTCAGATGTGGCACTCAGTAACCTGACCTCAGGGACAGCACTGAGGCTTTCTGGGTGTCCATCACTAAACTCTCATGCTACGTAAATAGCTCTGTGCTTTCTTTTTCTTTTTTTTTTTCCTTCTTCTTGCTCTTTCATCTGACAGACAGCCTGGTTCGCAGAACAGTATCCTGGGAAGTTGGGCTGATGCGAGTGCTCTTCCATGCAAAGACATCCAATATTTTCTCTTGGGCTGTCTTTCTTATTCCAGTGCTGATTGACTACCATACGCTCCTGCAGATGCTGCTGTGGTCCTTGTCTTGCCCCTAGAATTTACTGAGCCTTGGATGGGCTGAGAGAGGTATGAGGGCATCAGGACCACCCAGTGCATGGCTGGCATATGTCCTTAGAGCACTCAAGCATCTGAGCAACAAAACATTATGCAGGAGATAATGAACCTTTAGCAGACAATTAAAAAAATCAGCCAGTGACATTTCAGCCAGCCAGGATGGCTTGAGCAGCTTCCACCTGCCCAGCCCTGCCATTGAGAAAAGGCCCATCTTGCACTGCAAGAAAAGTAATTGAGGGGCAAGGGGGAAGTGGTGGTGAACATTCTTATGTTTAACATCTGTTAATTAAAGATCATTTAAACAACTGCAAAAGCAGGAATGGTCACTACTTCAGCTTCCCAAACCCATGGTGCCACAGCACTTCTGAGGATTGTCCTGCCTGTAGGATGACACTGCCAGGATGAAAGGGCAGTTTAGTTTCAAGCAGGTTATTGCTTCATAGCACAGGGGATACAGGGACTTCCCCAATATCAGATATCCTAGTCCAGCCTCCAGGCCCTCCTTCCCTATCACAACAGCGTAAGAACAAACCAGCAAGAGTTGTTGCTTAAAGGGAGAGCTGGCTGATACCATTTTGATGGTGAAGTACATGCATCTGGATGGATGCTGTGTACAGCAGGACCCTCTATTTCCTGAGAAAGAGATGAAATATTGATTATGGGGCACAAAAGTAGTGATGCCTCCAGAGGGACTGAGAGAGCACTAGATTCCACAGCTGTGCCTCAGGCAAAGAACAGGCAAGTCCTTCAGGAGGCTGCTTTGCTTCCTTGTTGGTTTTTCCTACTTCTCAGGGGAGACAGGGTGAGGTGAGTCCCAAGATTATCGTCTCCCTGCAAGCAGCAGCCACATCACCTCCACCATGCTCTGAAACCAGATGAAGATTGCCTGGTTGCCCTCACAGAAATTGCCTCATAGAAGCCTCATCAGCTTCTTCATCTCACTCCATAGGAAAATCATGATGGAGCACAGCTGTTTCTTTATCTTGACTGACTTCTCTTTCTCCCTTCTCCCTCCCTGCAACTGCCCAGGTTGTTTGTTGGCACCTCCACCGTAGTGTCCGTGCCAGTGTGCAGCAGAAGGGCATCATAACTCTGAGCCATGCTAGATTACGAGGTGGGAGTCAGCACTTTTCTTCCAGCAGATACCATCCAACCTTGACCTCCACCATCCAGAACTGCAGGTCAGTGTCCCAAAGCAATGTTCCTCCTTGACTCTGATACTTCTACCCAGGTGATCACTTTAGCTGGTAAAGAATTTTTCTAACACATGAAGAAACAAAGACCTGGCAAACCAAAATATAACTAGTGCCCAGCTGCCTCTTTATCTGGCTGTGTTTTATTTGCACAAGCTGAAGAACTTTGTGGTGCCAGGAGGGATGTGATAGAAGTTCTTTGTCTCATAAATTATTTTGGCCCAGTCTTCCCTCGAGAGATAGGACTTGAGAGCAAGAGCTGGCAGCATGGGTTCTGCTCCCAGCTTTGGCACTGACCTGCTGCATGACCTTGGACAACTCACTTCACCTCCCCTGAGCTTCTGTTTCCCCTCCTCTCCTTTGTCTGCCTTGTTTATTTGGACTGTCAACTCCTAGAGAAAGGAATTCAGCCTCTCTGGCAGCTTGAAGATTGCATGGCGTGACAGGAGCCCAATGGGACTCGCTTCTGGGAGGTGCTACAGTAAAAAAGTTCATCATGATGACTAGAAACTAGCATTTGCTAAACAATTGTATGGGAGTTTTTGCTTATTAAGGGGCGTACATGAACTAGCAGAACATCTCTGATGGTTCAGAGAGCTTGTCCAGGGACAGCAACTGTTTTTGTTCCTTTTTCATGGCCACACTGAAGACCATATCTACCAGCCCCATAAATATTGACATCTTCTTCCTGTCCCAGCTGCACAGTGGGGGAGTGGGAAACATCTGCCGAAGAAAAGGGAATGTTTGTTGGAGGTAATGAAGAAGGCTTCTCTTGGAGTCCTCCCCCTCCCAAACATCTGGACAGATAACAGCTGTTGTAAGAAAGGTTGCAAGAGCCGGGAAGGTCTCCTGGAAGGGGCAGGGAAACACTTTGGAGCTGGTCAGCACCAAGGGCAGAAAGGTGGAGAGAAGCTGTGGGGGCTAATGCAGGCCCTGTCATCCAGAAGTCAGGGATGGAACAGACAAAACCAAGGCCACCAAAAGCCTATGGGGCACATCATCTTTAGGTGAAACCACAAGAGCCTTGATTCCAGAATACATCCGTTTCAGACTAGTGCTGCAGCTTTGAAACCCATTTTACTCTCTGGATGGTATCAAAAGATGTAATGAGGGTCTTGCCATTGCATTCATGGCTCTTGAGGAGACTCCATGCTCACCCATTGCCTTCATCTCTGCTCAGAGTCCCCCTAGCAGTTCCACTTCTGTCCCTAAGCCAAGAGCATGGCCTTCTCTTTCCCGCTGAGTGACCCACAACTGATACACAAGGACATCATGATAGGGCAAGAATCACAGCGTTTGTGCTACACGCCACTCCACAGATATAGCTAAGAGCAAATTGTTTCTCTAACATGCCAAGGATGCTTTCAAAAAACCTCTTACCACTACCCCTTTGGCAGTAGCCCTGCAGCTTGACAAACTCCACTGGAACGCTTGTCTGCTTTTAAAATGTCTTGAATGTATTGCATGTATTGGCCTGTCATTGGTCTTCTCAAGCCCCAGCGATACAGAGGGGTCTGCTGGGAACAGTGTGGAAAGCAGCTCCTTAAGTGATGCTTTCCAGTTGACAGGACTGGAGGGCAGGCACTACCTGCTGTTAGGGGAGAAAGCCAGTCGAGTTGTTAATCCATCAACCAGAGGCCAATGCAGAATTGTTCCCCCCAGTGCTGCTTTCCAGTGCTTTGTCCATTTATGCCTGTGCTGGTGAAGGTCCTTCCCCTGCCTACCTGTCCCCCCAGAAGCATCCTTCTGGGATGAGTTCTTCCTACCCTGACAATGCCTGGGAGCGCACAGAGGCTTTTTCTGTCTCCAAATACAACATGTGGCATAAAGAAGGCACAAAAATAGGAAAGATGATCTAAAAAAATAAGCTCCACCTGGCCTTAATTCCCTACTCCCCACTGCAACAGGAGCTTTGGAAACTTGAGAGACAGATGAGCACACATGGAAGAGTGATGCTCAGGTGCAGAGCGAGCAGGAGTGAGGATCTCCCTGTGCATTGCCACTGATAGTGTTTACAGGTCTGTGTTCTGCCACTGCATCCATCTTGCTGCACAGCCCAAGGCCATCACCACACAAAACAGGTAAAGGGCAGTGGCTGTATATTTAAAGGAAATATAATTAGAGAAGAAAAAAAGTCTGTTTTTCACAGCTTGCAGGTTGCTGTTAAGTAGTTACTCCTTTCCATGGCAGTCACTGGGGCTGAGAGACCACCACAGACATGCAGTTGCCAGGGTCTGAACGGTGAAATTCCTGTGTCTCAGTCTCCAAATTCTTCAAATAGTCCCTCCAATTTTTATGTTTTCATAAAGGCATGGCCTGCTGCCGGGTGACCTGGAAGAGGCATCGCAATGCTTTGTCAGCATACTCACCTCACTGCAGAAGCTAAAGACCAAGTTGTCTTATTAATCATTTAAAAAGTGGGGAGGAAAAAAAATAAAAGGCACAGTTCTGGCTAATTGTAGGGGGGAAGAATGAGGTCAGAGTTCATTTTTTTCTCTGCTGTCACTTCACAGTTCACTGGCTGACAAGGAAAGCAAGATAAGAAGAGACTGGAGATAGTTCAGGGAACTGAACTCCCCCTCCCAAGGAGAAGTGGGGGAGTTCAGGTTTCTGGTGTGGATGGAGAGGTAACTGTGCTGGATGTTGAGCCACAGGACTTGGCAGAGGGGATGCCAAGAGGGAGCGGGGGGGTTTGGCATGGTGCTCATGGAGCAAGCATGTCTCATTTTTTGCCACCCCATAAACGTACTGACGTTGGTGCTGCTTGCAGGTAAGTCTGAGCTGAGAGAAATCAGGAGCCTCCTGCACCAACAGCTGTGCAGGATTTCAAGCAGATACATTTGATTCAATCTAAGCCTCAGGGTTTATCCACTCTCCATTTTTTTTTTTATTTCTTTTTAATTTAACATCTATCCAAAAGTATGGATTGGAGGAGAAAGCAGAGCCCTGGTGCTCCTTGCTGCTCTGACACTGGACTGATGATACAGCAGAGCCTGCCAAACCACCCTTCCCTAATTCTGTCCCCTATGGTTGCTCCCACTATGAGCAGCAGCTGCTGGAGTAAGCGAGACCTCCTCAGGAGCGTGAGATCCAGAATCATTCATTTTATGGGGCCCTCCTGCGAGAGCAAGGGATTTGTTACCCTGATTCCTGCTGGGGAAGCACTCCCACAGCCACAATGTGAAACACAATACGGCACGGACTCTGACATTCAAGCTGGGTTATTTGAGGCAAGTTTGTTACACGGGGCCTATGCAGCACAATTCCAGCAGTAATTATCCAGGCTCCTTACACCATTCCGGCCAGTTCAATGCTAACTCCGGCCTGAAATCGTAAAGTCACCGGGAAAAGCTGATGTGCTGTGCTTGGCTTTAGGGGTATAGAGGGAGGAAAGGGGTCAGGAGAAGGAATCACAACGAGGGGGTGACTGTTTAGTGAGGACCCCAGTGCTGGGGACATGCTGTAGGGATGGGATGTTTGCCTCTGTGAGAGTGAGCAGTGGACTATGGCAGATGGCTTTGGACTTTCTTCAGCAGTGGCACTCATGGAAATTCCAGTGTTAATGAGAGACATAAGCTTTCTGCTACAGAAATTGAAGTGATGCCTAAAACCCCTGTGATCCCCAGGCCAGGGGATCGCAGCAGCCTGTGAATCTCTAAATAATTCCAGGGCTATTTAGCTTAAGGAGACTTATCTGCAAGATGTTGCCTTAAGGAAGGATCAAAACCAAGGTCCTGAACATCTTTTTCCTTCCTCAATTGAGCACGTACAGAGCAGGCAGGGATTGCAGGGGAAGTGTGGGGTGGTAAAGGTTTTGTCAAACTCTTATGAGAGGTTAACCTGGTTCCTGAAGGTTGTACAAGCCCCCACCAGCAACACTGGTCATATGGCAGAGCTGAAGGCTGAGCAGGTAAAAGGCAGGTGGGCCATTTGTGCCAGTCCCCAGACAAACATGAATAACCTCCAGCATAGCCAGTTCCACCATTCTTTGAAACAGAAAACAACTTCTGAAGAGCCTTGGAATGCTAAGACATGTAAGAAAGATTAGTGGATAGAAAGGGCTGAACAGGGGACTATAAACTTCTACAAAGATATGTTCCCCTGCCCCTCCAGCCAGGATACCCATCCCTTCCCAGCCCTATTTTCCACTAATGCAGGAATATTTCCTGCATTAGATAATTCCTAATTGCTTTTGCTATGGAAGTAATGACATGTCAGGGTGTTTTCCTTTTTTCTTTTGTGGGTTTTTGGTTTTTTTTTTTTCTTTTGGCAGGGACAACAGTCAGGACCCTTCTGCATTTAGACATGAAGGAAGAGAAGGAAAACAGTCTTGTTTTCAATAAGACAGGGTCTCTTCCTCCGTTGCTCAACTGCCCATTTGCACAAGGCTTTCTGGCCCTGTAGTAGCCTGTTTCCCTGGAGAGTACAGTCAACATGGGGAGGCAAGGCAGTGTTGGAAGGTAGCCTGAGGATAACAGGCGTTATAAAGAGGAATTTTTTTCCCTGCTGTTTTTGTTTGTTTTACCACAGAGGCTCAGAGGAGCTGGCCAAGAGCCTCACACAGCAGGTGCTGCCTGGGAATGCAAGGGGAGCAAAATTCCTACTAAATGGAAGCATTATTTGACACCACTGCCTTTCACAATCTTTTTCTTTTGTTTCAGACAAACTCCAAGGCCTCCTGGGCTTTGTGGTCAAAGCTGAGTTGGACTCTTCTGCCGGGGAGAAAAGGGAAGTAGTAAGGGTGTCCCCAAACATGCCAAACACTTGGGTGACAGAGACCAAGCCTTCTGGAAACAATACTGCTGGGTTCCCACAGAAGTAGCAAGAGGACTAAGAAAAAAAGGAAAATCACCTTTGGTGGCTCCCTCACAGCAGTGTTATACCTTTTTTTTTTTTTTTTTT